>BSBM01001005.1:34585000-35137500 GCA_027924585.1 Larix kaempferi
ATCTTAGTCGAAATTTAGTAGACACTGAGCTGAGATACACTCATGTGGAGAAGTTGGCACTTGTGACTGTTCATGTAGTCCAATGATTATGGCATTACATCATGCTTAGGAAAACCATAGTCATAGTGCATATCAATCCATTTCAGTTCGTGCTATCACGGCGTCTTATAGGGGGGAAGTCTAATAAATGGATTGTGATCCTTCAAGAGTTTGATCTCGATTTTTCTTTGGCGAAGTCGGTGAAATCCTTGGTTTTTGCTAAGCTCATGTCAGACCTTCCACGACTGGATGAGGATATTGTCCATGAAGATTCCTTCTTGGATGAGCACTTATTCTTTATCTCATCTATGGACCCTTGGTATGGGGATATCATCGTATATCTTCAAACTTTGAAGTTTCCTTCGCACTATTCACAAGACAAACGACGGCGTGTGAAACATCACGCTAAATATTATGTCATCGCCGACGACACTTTGTATCGGCAAGGAAAGGACTCTATTCTCCTTCATTGTTTGAATCATGAAGAAGCGGAGCATGTTCTTAATGACTGCCACAATGGGGCCTATGGTGGCCGCTTATCCGGGCTTGCAACAACCCAACGTATTATACAGGTTGATTACTTTTGGCCTTCGATCTCTAAATATTGTATGAATTTCGTAAAGAGATGTCACCCTTGCCAGGTGTTTTCTCATAATATACACTCGCATCCAGCGCCCCTTCATCCGGTTGTCACCATTGGTCCCTTCACTAAGTGGGGGGTGGATATCATGGATTGCAAACCAGCTTCGGCTAGGGGGCATCACCATATCATTATGGTCGTGGACTACTTTTCCAAATGGGCTGAGGCCATGCCTATCGTAAAATTCGATGGTGCTACAGCAGCCCACTTCGTGTTCAAGCAGATTATCACTCAGTTTGGTATTCCGAAATAGATTGTCACTGACCACGGAAGTCACTTTCAAAACAAAATGATGGCGGATTTGTCACTCAAGCTTGGGTTTCGTCAAGAGCATTCATCTTCTTACTAGCCCCAAGCGAATGGTCAAGTTGAGGCAGTCAATAAGTCCTTAAAGACCATTCTTCAACGTACCATCCAGCAAAGCAAGAGAAACTGGCACATCATGTTATATCCTGTTTTGTGGGCATATCAAATCACAGTTAAGACTACCACCAGTTTCTCACCATTTCAGCTAGTTCATGGTGTGGAGTCTATATTACCGATTGAATGTGAAATCCCTTCATTAAAACTAGCCATAGAGCTCTTGCCTGACACTTCAGATGTTGAGATACGTTTAATCCACCTTGAGCAGCTTGACAAACAGCATCAAGACGCTGTCATGGCTATAGATGCTGACAAAAGTCATGTTAAGGTTCAGTACGATAGGTTTGTCCGTCCCCGGCAGTATGCTGAAGATGACTTAGTCCTCTTGTATGACCAAGCTAAGGAACCCCTAGGGGAAGGCAAGTTTAACTCCATGTGGCACAGGCCTTACATAGTGAGGCATGTCCTTGAGAAAGGAGCCTACGAATTGGAAGATTATGAAGGGAATGCCTTGAAGGATCCTAGAAATGGTCTCTACCTCAAGCAGTATTATGCTTGAACTTCTAGTTCGAGCTAACACTTTTGTATACTGTTGTATAGTTGCTTCTGTACATAGTTTATATTTCTTTTGATTTTTTTTGGTCTGCTGATTCGCTTCCATTTGGTTGACATATATAAGCGAAATCTCTAGTGTTCTTGGGATTCACGGATGGTGCTATCCATCATACAAAGCAACTTGCTTCTGCTGCGTGGGTTATTTATTCACCTAACCATCAGATTGTGTCTTCGAGAGGTGCTTGTCTCGGTCCTACATCCAACAATGTGGTTGAGTATAGTGTCGTTGTCGACCTACTTCGCGATTCCATTTCACATGGTATCCAGTCTTTAGAAGTCCACCTGGATTCACAACTGGTTGTGTCTCAATTGAATGGTCAGTACCGTGTGAGGGATTCTACCTTACTACAGAGGTTCTTAAGGGTAAGACTCTTGGAACGTCATCTTGTTTCCATTACATACATTCATGTTTCGAGAAGTTTTAATCATGTATCTGATGCATATGCTAACTATGTCCTAGATTGGAATTTGTCACATTCATAATGAAGCACACAAATAAATATACATTCATACATTTGTACATACACATATAGTAGAACCGGAGAATCAAAGTTTTTTATAAATAATAAGTCCAAAAAGTGGTGTCACACTACAAAATTGGAGCCCATAGCTCTAAAAAAAAAAACATATCGATACAAAATATGGAACCTTGAGATATCTAAGCCCTAGGAGGAGTTCTAGATGCCTCGGTAGGATGTGTCTGAATATAATAGTGTACTGCTTGGGCTATGCGCCGCAGTAACCACACCCAGGTGCCTAGTACTCCCACTACATGTCGTTGCATCTCCTCTGGCAGATGCTCTACCTCGATCATGGGTACTTTGGCGGTCATCCGAGACAGGTTGACCTACACGGTCTCAAGTGTGCGCTCTGCTGCAGCACCTACTACCTCTCCATCCCTACCCCATCGACGATGTCTCGAGAAACCATCTAGTCTTCGTGGACCAGCATCTCCGAGCAAATAGTAGAATGTCAATTTGTGATACCACACCAAAACGATTTTTGCATTCTCATATATGATCAAAAATCCCAAAAAATTTAATACACAAAATATAAAAAGAGTAACATACTGATGTCTCTGAATGCGGCCCCTAGAGGAAGTGGCATGTCGTGATCACCGCGAAAGTCTATCCCTGCATATGGGTAGTCGTAAATGGCTATGAAATATCGATACCACTGTGGAAGAACTCATCTATATATGGTGATGCCTGCCGGCCACCACCCTGTCATGTCAATACCTCTTCCCAACGGGTTAGGGCTGGATCACGAAGACTATGTGGAGGGACTTCAACCCTCAGACTGAGCCCTAGAACTCTCTTGAAGAAAACGCTGCATAGTATACTGCCATACCCGAAGTTCTTTGCCTCCCCATGTTTTCACTTTGTTAACTGGGTCTTCATGGACACCAGTAACGTTGTGCACCAGTCATATACTATGGGACTCATGCACTATGCGGCATAGAACATCACCGGCCTTGAATCTTGGTGTAGTGTTACTGAACCTGTAATCCTAACGAGGGTGGACACTATGATCTTCATACTCAAACTCACTATGCCTCCAATAGGTACTTGACTTCCCACCTTTCGGGTACTAGGAAGACAGCACCGCTCTATGTAGTTGTGAATGGTAATCCCACCACCTATAGTGCGAGATTGAATACAAGCCACCTCCACTCGACGGGACAACCCTATAATGAAATATATGTCATCCACCTCTAAGGAAAGTGTTTGACCATCCATGTTAAAGTTCTTTGCATCTATGTCCCAGTAGTCTATCAACCGACAGAGCAATTGGTTTTGGGCCCTCAAACCCCCAATGCTCCAGAATTTGTAAATCCCACATGCTTGTAATGCTTGTTGCGCAGGAAAATCTTGGTGGACAGCCTCATCCACAAGATCATGCTCTCTTTCCCTCCACTCTAGAATCATCCTGGAGGAAGAAACACAAGTGTTTAGATTTTAGTATTTAAAAAACCAACTTCACGGCCGTGCCCATGGGAAACTGAGCAAACAGAGGCATCTACTCGTGGTCAACGCAAGCCTTGACTGCGTCCAGAAGGCCCTACCCGTGACCCGCAGAACTATTGCCCGCATACAACGTCGTGGAGAAATAGGGCTGCCCTAAAAATAAAATTGGACCACTAAAAACTAAAATAAAATCTATCAAATGAAAGAAGAGGATGAGATGACTAACCTGCTCCAGACGGCTCAACGAACAAATTCCCATAGCTCCCAGAATCAACAACTAAAATCTTAGGTGAAAACTAACCAAAATCACTATTTGGGGTAAAATGTAAAAATGAATTGTAATTTGTAATTTTTATAACTATTTATAGTTTTCAAAACCCACTTGCCTTTGGTTTTCATCATTTAAAGCTATTTTGGACTAATGTGATGTCTTGGAGTAGCATTTTGAATAGATTTCTTCAATGAGAGTTGTTTTTTGACCGTTTTGCACCTACGACAGGTATATTTGACACCTACATAGAGGTTAGATGTCATTTTCACCTTCATTATGCATTTTACCTTTTGACCATTTTCATTAATGCTAGGTGCGACCCCGCTTCTTAACCGACAGAGAGCCTTCACACTATTATAGAAGTGATGTTCTTTGGCAGTAGGGCCTATCCGACCATGGGTGCCCTAGTTAGAGCCCTTTTATGCCTTTTGGTTCCCATGTTGTTGTCTCTTTAGGATTGGGAGTCCTTTGTAGCTACCCCATGAATTTGTGATAAAGACTCATACTCTACTTTGTCTTATGCTGGCCATCTCCCATAAGGACTCCCCCCATTTGTATCAAGTTGTGATTGTAGTGGATCATCCTGCTTTCCGCTTGAGCCTTGTGCCAGCTCCCGCTTATTCTATTATTAGCCTGGTGCCTGAGCACTTTCCTTGTCGAGCCATGCAGAGCTTTCAGTTTCCCTTCACAGTTTGATGACCCTTGACCCTGAGGGAACACCCCCCAAGTGTCCACATCTTGCACATGCTTCCTTGCATTGATCATAGGTATGTTCCACTGCTTGGAACTAGTTTGCTCACTACTTGACACTCGTTCTCTCACTTGTTGTACTATAAGCAATTTTATTCTTTTTCAAGCTTTCCCAAATATGAAAAAGACCAAAAAAACTAAAAAGTCGGACAAGATTATGGTTACTACTTCTAGTTGGCAGTTGTTGTGTCACCTTTGAACAGAGCATTCAATCCACTCCATTCATTATGATTCGGGACTACAGTAGGACCTTATGAGCTATACTCGTTTCTGAGTTGTCACTCCACTAGCTGGTAAAGCTTCCAGTCATTATGGAACTCTTTTTTGATATCTCCTGCATCGCACAGTGTTGTTACATGAGTCCATGCTACTTGAGTTTATCCATTTGCTCACGCTCTTGTTCAAAGGAAGTCCTGAAATCAGAGTCGGCCACTCCTCATATCTCTTGAATATTGCATGTCGGCCATCCTTATTGAGCCAGTCCGTTTCATCTGCATTTTTCCAAATATTTCAACATAGTTGGTACCTCGTGTTGGTTTATGGGGGATGCCTTAATGCCCTCCTTCCAGTGAGTTTCGTTCCGTCAAATTCAACTCATTTATTCCGGAATTTGAGACTTAGAGTTCGGTTGAGTACCTTGAGGCTTGTAGTCATTAGTGGCAGGTCCTCTCGCCATCAACATTTTTGGGAATACAGCAATGTCCCTTGATTTATGGATTCATCCTAGTGTTCGACTTCAACACATCTATTCGCACTTTGATGATTGTACTTTGTGCCTTGATGCCCATTTTCATTATCGGTGGGTTATCTCGCGTCTGTTAACGGTATACATCATTGACCACTAATCAAACGATGTCACATCAAGTTCGACCTCAACAACTTTATTCACTTGATGGGACTTGCACCGTAGATGATTTGTGTAGAAGACTCCAGGCAATAGTGGCATTTAGTATGCTACTTATGATCATAACTGTACTTATGAGATATCACTTCTCATACATTAGTAGTTTGTACCTCCAGTTTGCACCAGTTGTTTCCTTTCAGCAGGAGACCGTCTCTTACTGTAGATAGTTATGGATATGACCACGTATGACATGTTTTCATTATATACTGCCTATTCATGTCCATTGTATCAAATTGTTGTACTATACCGACATGTATCCAAAGATATTATTGTATTATGACGAGTGAGTTGTTCCTTCTAGTTGTGTCTCCATCACTCCACTTCTGAGATTTATAATGTATTTCAGCCATTGAAGCACCATTCTCTAACCTCACACATTAGGGGGCATCTGTTACAGCATATTTTTCCACCTTGTGAGCATCAACAGTTTCTAGCCTTCAGTATCCATTGTTTGACTCAGATTCATGATCTTCCCTTTAGGAGCTTAATTTTCCCCATTTTTGTTCTTGTACGCTAGCTGTTCCACTATAGCCAGCATACATGCAAGTTGCACTACATTAGCCCACATACACAAATTTTCATGGTAAAAAGTAATTAAAAATCACTTTTACTCCCAAAAAGCGGTCTTAGGGTGACCTTTGGCCCTCCCTATTCCCCGAAACGACTCGATGTGTCTTTTCACCTACCTTGAGAAGGCTATATATTGAGCTCTTATGTTATATGGAAGGGAGTAGAAAGAGAGAGAAAGATAACTCTAGTGGATTTTTGCTGTGACTTAAGTCTACACTTATTGATCCTTGTTGTTGTGAACTTCTTATGTTCACCTCCCAAACTCCTTTTCATAGTTTGAGTTTTCCATAGTATGAAGGATTGAAGTGGTGGAGGCACAAGTGGAGGGACCTACTTCTCGGTTCAAATTGGTTGCCGGCAAGAGGTTGTATCATGTACTTCTTGTTATGAATTAATAGAAATACTCATTTTCTCGTCCATTTGATGTTGTGAATGTTGTTTAAATAACATTGGGTTACATTTACTTCTGATATCATGGACCATTTCTATTGATTATGCTAATGTATTTCACATACTATATGCACTTGTTTGTATTGGCTGTTGAGACTAATTTGCAGGTTCAGGTGTAGAAGGTTGAAAGCTCAACGGGGATCTACTTCGAACATCCAGTTGAAGGTTGGTTTTATTCTCCATTATCTTAGCATTGTCATTTATATAGCATTACATTGGGAATTGAGTGGTATTCTGCAGTCATCTGTCTATAGTGGTCGGCCCCATACCATAGGAAGTTTTTCTCCGTAACAGCTGGGAAAAGACCTATGGTTGGGTTGGAACGTTGCAGTCCATAGCTAGTTTCCTTGGAGATTTCCAAGAGAAGATAAGTGTTCCTTGTGCCTTGAATGATGTCTATTCTACATCTGTGCATGTGTGTTTATTTATGTTAGAATGTATGATTTGATCCAAATGAGTGATAGGTTTGAATGCCTATGCATTATGTTTTCATTTTGCTATGAATGTCATTTCCATACTTCTAAAACCTTTGCATATTTATATCATGTTAGCACTCATATGGATTTAGAATTGAGGAGTAGGGCTAAGTCTCAGCATGTTAGATCACCAATTTTCCTAGGAGAAATAGGTTGATGTACTCCATTCTATGTGTGTGGATAATGTTTCATTCTCATGTGTTCATTGGTGTATGAATATGCATACATGAGTGACTTATTATGCTTCTACACATTTGCATTTCCATGGGTGTAATGTATTTAAATTATCCATTGATAAATTAGGGAAAAGTCTAGTAAATGTGTAGAATACTCTATCCATGACTGCGGGGAGGAAGAGACACCTCCCTTGTGGTGTTCATGGCCCCTATGGATCAGATGAAGGGGAGGGGATATGGAAGAATGGAGCAGAGATTCTTCACGGAGTAGTAAAGAGGCATAGATGGAGGTTAATGTCATCTTTTGGAGTGGAATGAGGGAAGGAAAAAAGTCTATAGGTGTGGATGAAGACCCTGCAGTTGCATAGTGCTCTCCAAGAGCTTTCCAATGGTACTGTATTTTCCCAATTTGGACTTAGGATGAATACGTTATGGGAGAAGTTGTGTAGTGGGAATTCCGACTTTCTGAACCGGCATGTGGATTGTGGATTGCAAAAGTCAGAAGGGTGTTTTCGACGGGTTGTGAAATGGGAGTTCTGACTTCCGAGTTCCGCATGTGGACTGCATATTGTGGAAGTCAGAAAGGTAAAATTTCTGGGTTTGTCTAGTTGGACTTCCGATTTTCGAGTTCCGTAAGGCGGATTGTGGACTGGAGAAGTCAGGAGTGAAATATTCTAGAGTCATGAATTTGGGCTTCCGCCTTTCGAAATCCCGCAAGGAGGATTGCGGATTGCAGAAGTCAGAAATGAATTTTTTCGGAGAAATGGAATTGGTTTTCTGATTTATGAGTTCCACATTGTGGATTGCGGAAGTTGGAAGTGAAGATTTCCGGAGGGTTGGAATTTGTGGTTCTGACTTCCAAATTCGGCAAGGTGGATTGCGTATTGCAAAAGCCGGAGGCATGTTTTTGTTGAAGTTGGAAATCATGGTTCTGAATTTCCGAATCTCACAAGTCGGATTGTGGATTGCAGAAGTCAGAGGGATGTTCGATGAAACTATAAGTTGGTGGTTCCGCCTTTCCAAATCCCACATTGCGACTTGCGGATTGTGGAGTGAAGATCATTGTGGGTGCAGAGTTGCTAAACCTTTGAATTTCCTAGGAAAAGAAAAAAAAAATTGCAGGTGATTCAAGGGTTGTCTCGCATTGCCTCTAAAGGGAACCGAGGTGACCAAGGATGTGACATAGCGGTATCATAGCCCAAGGTTACAGCACTGGGGATTCTTGGGAGTATGAGTTTACATGCATGTGAACCTAATGCAATATGATCTATTGCAGTGATCAAGGAGAGCTACAGAATGATGACAAGGCCATATAATTGGACCAGCTGTGACATGGAAGAATAATTCCATGCTATTACAAGGAATTGGAAAGGGAGAACCCTTGAACTCTTTTCTTGCTAATATAATTATATTTTCTACAGAAAATTATAGCATAGGAATGCTGAGAATGAGAGAGGTTAGATGTATGAAGTCAATAGGTACTAGTGGGCATACTGCTAGATATTGAATAGTGCATGTACATGATGTTGCATGTTGGTAAAGTTAGTGAAGTTTACATGAGCCACTAATGACCATTGTTGTGGTTGAAGCAAGGTTGAATATGTTGATGATGATGTTGCATGTGACCAACAACCTTGTGAGATCATGAGGATTGGTGAGAGGACTGTGTAATCCTTAGTAAGAGGCCAAACTGATCAGGTAACATCAAGAATGATAATGGGGGCCATGCAGGTAATGGTTTTTCATGTTAATTGTACAAGTGTGAAGGGTATTGGGTAAGAATCCCTTGAACCATATTTAGTAATCATGAAATGGTATGCATGTAGGGTTGAATGCATTCTATGTGAATTCCATACCACCATTGCATGGTAAGGTATGGGGTAGTAAGGGAAAGGAACCTTCTACTATGTGACTGTTTAAAATTTAGAATGTATTCATATAAAATTATATCATTCCATTTGTGTATGTTGGTTATGAGTTTAATAACCAATGCAAGTAAGGACTTGTGGTCCTATCTGGTAGTGCATGCTTATTGGAAGGCGTTTGATGGGGAAAGATCGCAGTACCACTAACACCGCGACACACCAGAGGAGGGCGCGAAATGAGTATTTTGTGCCAAAGAATACCACAGTTGGCGGGTTTTGGGTCACTTGGACCATACATTATGTAATAGTGAGTCAGTATACCGCGGTATGCGGGTTTTTGGGGTCATTTGGACCAAGTCAGTTAGATATTGGGTCAATCGCCCATAGTGTCCATTAGGGAGTTAGTTGTAAGTGGACAAGTATTGTAATGGCGGAAGCCTATAAATAGATAAGAGTTGTAAGTGTTAGGAGGGAGGCATGAATGAGATGAAGAAGACAAATTGGATGCGAGATCTGTGTTTTTGCTGGTGTATGATCGCGACAGTAATATAATGATGTTTCGATACAAACTTTGTGCAATGTTGTGGTGTATGATTGTTGTTTAATGCAATGTCTGCTTATTATTGCTATGATGATAATTGTTGTGATTAAGTAGTATGTTCTATGTAGAATGTGATGATAAATGCTGCAATGAAGTAATTGGTATAACTCCTTGAATGCTGAGATGAAGTGATATGTTATAACTCCTTGCCAATGTTTAACATTTTTGGTTAAACTACCACAATAGAGTCAGTCCATGCAGCCACAACTCTCCTCCTCCCTCGGTGGAAACATGGTTTCATATTCTCTTCCTAGACGCCTCGGGTGAGACCTCATCCACTCTGTGGGTGTTGCTAAGTGGGCTCAAACCTGCCTGGGCCGGTGCCCAGGGAGACTGTGGTATGCGTCAACAGTGAGGCGAACCCCTATCGACTGAAGTTGCATTGGTCAACAAATGGTTCTGTTTCCGGGACCGTGTGAAGAGTAGAAGGAGGTCATGTTGTGGCACCCGACGAAGCCGGAGATACAGAAATGAATCGATCAGAAGTTGCAGAATTTCGCTGAAGAAGAAAGTCAGAACACGCGACTGATAGTAGATCACTGGGTGGGAAGATATATTCACGACGGATCGCATGAATCGTTTTTCAGTGAATTTCCGGTCATTTTGTATGAATGGTTGTCAAAGCTGACCTTTCAGAAGAAGAACTTCCAGGGTGGTGAGTCGACGGCTTGGACCCCAGAATTGATTAAGGAATTACAGGAAGTTGATAATAAGGCATTGCGGGCTGTCGAAGTTTGGCTTGATAACATCTTAGAAGGATATATCACTGAATTTGCGGTCAACACGAAGAAATCCTATAGCGAAGCCGAAAGATACTTCTTCCGAGGACCAAGGGGAAGGTTTCTACTGTCACTCCAACTGTCGATTAAGATGCTAATCTACGAAAAGGGTATATTAAAGATGCACCTTGATCAGTAGACAGCCTGGTGGGCGGAGGCCGTGGGTACCGCGACTGCTGGGGATAGGTACATGGAATGGTAAAGGGGTAGATGGGTGCAGACCATGAGGAGACTATGAGCGAAGCCAAGGAAGAAAGTGGTCTTACAAGAGGAGGAGCGAGGTTTCGATAGGAAAAGAGGCAGAGGACGGGAGAAGGTCCTGCTGCGATCGAACCGCAAAACACGAAGGAAGACCACATGGTACAAAGCGACCTCACAGTCCTGATAGTAATGACTAGGCTATGCCCAGGATAGAGGCAGGACTAAACCCCAGCACCAACGTACCCACACCTCCTCTCACTAACTCTCAGCCAGCAAGAAACACTACTTCGACACCGCCGAGTGCGTCAACATCGCAGAAGTTAATTGGTAGTAGTAGCACAGCGACAGGAGGAAGGAATCCCATGATGGCGGGTGATGATGCTAAGCTACCGTTGTTCCATGGAAGTGCGACAGACAACCCAGAACAGTATTGGTTTTTGTGTGAAGCGGTTTGGACCATGAAACAGATCACTGATGCCAATGCTAAGAAGGGACAGTTAGCCATGACTCTACAAGGTCGTGCATTAGATTGGTTCATGAAGTTTATTTTAGTCCCTACAAGGGCCTCGGAGAAGTCACTAAATGAGATTCGGGATGGGATGATTGTTGAATTTAGACGGCCTAAGTCGGAGGCTCAGTATATTATTGAATTGAAGGAAATTAAGCAGTACCCCAATGAGACAGTATGGGATTTCGACCAGCGATTCAAGACTCTGATGGCAAAGGTTAGTTTTGATATGAGTGCGGTCCAACATAAAGAATGGTTCATTGTGGCACTGCTACCCCACATTCGGCTGCCGCTGATGCAACAAAACATATCGATGCCTAGTGAAGCTCTAGAGATTGCAATGCGATTGGAGGCGTCACCGATTGGAGATAATGCAGCCGAGATGTCATAGATATAGACACAACTTTCCAACCTGACTATACAGTTGCAAGATTTGAAGAAGAACAAGGAACAACGTGATGAAGTATAGTGTACGCGATGTCAAGGAGAAGGGCATACGAAGGATAATTGCCTGGATTTCCGTAATTACTTGGTGTCAGGTGTGCCAAACCTATTGAATGGAGGCAGTATGCCATGGTGTCACGTTTGTCAAGTGTTTGGACATGGTCATGATAATTTCCCGTATATGCAGAAAATGGTCACAACCCTGCGAAATCTTTACTACACATTTTGGAAGTCGGTGGGTCACGATGACAAGGATTGTCGTGCATATGGGTTTCTACAAGAGAGGATGTGTGATGCATTCTACATCAAGGATGATCAGCGCACAGTGCAACAACCACAATTGCAACCACAGGTAGCCCAGTCGCAGATGCAGTTTGCACCACAGCAACCATAGTAGTTCATGCCGCAATACACCCATGGGGGGTTCACTAGTGAGGCAATATCATATCACGTCCATTCATATTGGGGGGTTGAATACTCTTAAAAGCCTAGAAAATATATTGCCCTGTATTAAGGGGTCAAGGGGGGGTTTTAATTTCACATAGTAATATAAATATTGGGGGTTATTTTATTTGGGTATGCTGAGGAATAACCTCCAAATTGTGGGATGAATTCACACCTCCAAATCACGGGCTCAATTCATACCCACCTAAACCTTAAGCACCTTCCATTTTTATTTGATATTGCTTATGATCCTAAGTTTTACATAAATATGATAAGAGTGTACCAATGATAATATCGATAGAAGTCTCTTTGGATTATTGGCCTTGAGCAATCCTCATTTAATAGATTATTTAGGCTTGGTTTGAATTGATGTTATATTGTTTTTCATCTTTAAGTTAAGAGATGTAGTTAATCGAGAGTTCCAGACTTGAACAATTATATTGTATTTTTGTAGGAATTCAAGTAAAAGATTTAACTCTTCATTTTTTAGGTTCAGGTTTATGTGGGCACTGATATTCAATTAAACCTTGCTCCATGACAACCAAGAAAAGTGAGATCAATCATTCTTGGCTCACTGGAACCAAGAAAAGTTAGATCAATGTTTCTTGACTAATTATTTCTTTCAACTTTTTGTATTCTTCTTTAATATTTTCACATTGCTAGTTAGGAATACTTGTTAGATTGAGTTATATTTGGCACAGTCATAATTGTAATTTCAATTCTTATATGTAAGGCATCTATCTTAATATTGTATTGTAATTAACATGATTCACATAGGTGAAAATCTAAATCCTTATTTACATACCCTATATGTTATCATTACCATGAAATGTTATGATATAAGTTTCACCATCTAGGTATCTTTATAACTATTGCATGGTTGAAAACTAACAATGGAGATATTTCCCTATCCTTTAAAGATAAAAAAAAAACAGGTACAACCCAAGAAAAGTTAACTAATTTTGTTAATTCGCTTAATTGCAAGAATAAATTTAGAGTAAGTGGAGGCAATTCATTGGATCTTGTGAATGACCCAAATCCAAGCTTTGCACATGATCATATGGTGTTATTGAAAAGTAAAAGGAATTTGCCTATGTTCATTTGGGTTCAAACATCAATGATGTTTGTTTTTATAGGAAGGTAGGGGTGTCCACCACAAAAGGGTTTCAATTTTAAATTTTTATGGAGTTTAATTTATTAAGCTTATAGAAAACGTGAGTTCTCTATGGCTATATTCATATTTACATGATATAAAATTGGTATATTTGTAGGTTGTGGTGTGAAACATCTACAATTCTCATATTTTCTAAGCATTGCACTAACAATTGGACTATAAATATTTTACATTCTTTGTTATGTTGATCTCTTGACTAGGTTGCGTTTTACGCATTTTGGCTTCCCTAGTATTATTTCTTCAGGTGTTCCACTAACCAATGCTACAAATTGATCAGTCAACCCCGCAATCCTAGTGGGATCATTTTTAGCATTATACTATTATTGTATTTAGCTTCTTGTTTGCTTATACTAAGATGTGTTAGGGCTCCTTTTTGTTGCAACTTGATAATATGATATAAAGGGGGTGTTAAAAATGGGTTGATAAAAATGGATACCTACAATATTTGGTGAAACTAGGGGTTTTCTTAATTGGAAAGGAATATTGGGAGGGGGGTTCAACAATACAATTTTAGGATGCATTTTCCAATATTTAGTGAAATTAGGGGTATTCTTTAATATCATGTGAACGATCGTGCTATGTAAAAAGTTCACTGATTGAACCCCCCGTGAATACACCCTGATGCAGACGACTCCCCCACAGCCACAATACATACAGTAACCGCAGTATGCACCATAAGGGCAAGGGATTCCACCAGCACCAATGCAACAACAATACCAGCAGCAGGCCGGCTACCAAGGAGGCTACAGGGGCGGACACGGTGGTGGATTTGGTCGTGGAGGAGGAGGTCGAGGTGGTCGTGGACCTGTTCAATGTTACCACTATGCGGTATGGGGGCATTATCAGCGCAACTGCCCGTTGATACAGAATTAGTGAACGTTTTGTTTTGGTAATGATCATATGGTTGAGAATTGTCCATAATTGATTGCACGATGGCAGGTTGGGAACACTCCGCAGCTACAAAATCAAGCCCAGCCACAGCAACCAATACAGACCCCGGTACAGCAACCAGTACAAAACCAGCCCCCGCGACCACCGCCGAACACCAATCAAAATACCAATCAACCAGGGAATTTGCAGCAGAACCAGACGCAGGGCACAAATATTGCGACCATTTCTACAGAACCGCGACCACAAGATGCTTCGGTGGCTGTTGTCACTCATGGAGGCAAGAAGACTGGGGAAGATGGTTCGCGACCATTGATTCAATTACCTGGTCAGAAGATGGTACCCTTCGACATTGATACAGAGCGAGAGACATTTCTGGAGGCACATCACACTTTGGAGAAAGACCATGGTAAGGCTGTTGTTTGTGATATACCGCCCGTCTTTGATGCCACATCAAACGCCGATCGACCACCATCACTAGGGACATTACAGAAGTTCCTTGAAAATTGTCTGTCATTGGCATGAGACCCGGCTGCCCTGGTTGAGATTGAGGGATGGTTGTAGCGATTTCCGAAAGGACGACAGGAGTCGGCAGTAAACTCCTTATAGCGACGGAAGACTAGCAAGGAAATGCGAATGAATATTCAGATTGGTGACTATGATGTTGACTCTGTGATTCTTGACCTTGGTTCGGATGTTAACATCTTAACCAAGAAGGCGTTGTAGAAGATGGGGAGTCCCCCATTGAGCTGGTCTCCTGTGCAGCTCTGGTTGGCTAACCATGCCAAGGTAACACCCATTGGGAGAGTTCCACGACTCACGATTGATATTGAGGGCATGAAGACTTATGCTGATTTTGATGTTATCAAAGTGGTTGAGGGAGGAAGCTCTTATCCAACGCTCTTGGGGATCGGATGGGCTAACGACAGTGGAGCTGTAATCAACTTTAATAAGCGCATGATGACCTTTGAGAATCGCGATTTCAGAGTTATCGCCCCTTTGGATCCGACTGAAGGACACCGCTACATGGAGCCTGTAAAAGATGATGATCCCGCTAGATGGGACCATGCATTCAATATTTCTGAAAATTATATTCATCATACCACCTACGGTGAGTTGGAGTGGTGCAGTGAGAGCTCTGCGTCTTCTGAATCTGATGATGAATTGGAGCATTGGCAGAATCGAATGCATGAAGTATCAGTCCGCAAATGTGGTTTAGTTACGCAATCCTTGTGTCATGTTGTGACAGAAACGATCACATTGCTTGTGTATGAGGGGTTTCCTAGCCTAAACACCTTTGTAGCAGATTTTGAAGACCGCATCCCAGAACCACAGTGATTGTTGGCCTTGGAGGAAGCACTGAAGGCTGCTCCAGCACGATGGTGGGAGACACATAAGAAGTTCATTAAAGATTGGTCACAGTGTCGAAGGTTGATGATGGCTCAGTTTGGCGATACTCAAGTTTATCACACTGGCAAGAATGATGGTCAGACTTATCCTAGCGATCATGAGATGGAGTGCCAACGATTATGGGTAGCATGACCCAGAGACGAGTGGGTCCATGCTTTTGTCCATACATTGGATGAGATACCATGTTCGTGGTACACTGCAGCCGAGTTACGCCGATACATTACAACATGGGGAGAGTTGACGATCTGTTTCACTCATACGTTCACTTTTGCGAATGCCAAACTTGATGTCCATAATGCCCTACAGCTCATCCATGATGTGATATTTCAGGTTGTTCTGGCGGCCTACCCTATCGACCCGCACATTCACTATTAGATGCAGTCTCTCATGGAGTGCATCAACATCAGTGATGGCCCGGAGGACGATGATGATCTCCAGAATGTTAACATTCCCGAATCTAAAGTAAGTCGTGATGTGGTCCCACCTACTGCGCCAAGTAATCCGTTCAGTCAACCACTGCAGCTTCGTAAGATGAATATCGGCACTGAAGCTACTCCCAAGTTTGCTAATGTTGGGGATTATTGGGATGATGAGATGATGAGTAAGGTTACCGAGTTACTGCATGAGTTTCAAGACGTGTTTCCCATGAAGCTTTCCGAAATGAAGGTAATCCTAGGTGATTTAGGAGAGATGAAGATTCCATTGAAACTAGATGCTAAGCCAGTCCGACAGCGACCTTATCGACTAAATCTGTGACATAATGAAAAGGTCAAGGTGGAACCTGATCGGATGTTGGATGCTGATATTATCGAACTTGTGGAAGAGTCAAAATGGATCAGTCCTATGGTGGTGCAGGACAAGAAAATAGGCGAAGTGCGCATTTGTGTCGACTTGCGGAAGTTGAACGATGCCTGCATGCATGACCCTTTTCCGACCCCATTTACTAATGAAGTACTTGAAGGAGTGGGTGGTCAGGAGATGTACTCTTTCACTGATGGATACTCTGGCTACCATCAGGTTCACATTACCAAGGAAGATCGCCATAAGACAACTTTCGTTACTGAATGGGGGTGCTTTCAATACACGGTCATGCCGTTTGGTTTGAAGAATGCACTTGTGATATTCTCCTGGGTCATTGTTTCCGCATTCAAAGATTTTATTCAGGAGTTTCTGCAGGTATATATGGATGATTGGATCGTTTATGGATTGATTTGTGATCATTTGTCCAATCTACGATTAATGCTGGAGTGATGCCGACAGCACCAGATATCGTTGAACTTGAAGAAATGTATTTTCTGGGCACCGTTTGGGATATTGTTAGGTCATATCGTGGGTAAGCAGGGATTGTTGGTTGATCCAGCCAAAATTGCGCTTATTTTGGGGTTGCAACCGCCGACCACCTTTAAGCAGTTGCGCGCAAACTTGGGTCAAATGGGATATTATCGCAAGTTCATTAGGGGGTATGCTACAATTACTGCCCCTATGGAAAAGTGATTGAAGAAGGATGCGGCATTCTAGTGGAACCCAAAATGTCAGGATAGTTTTGAAACGCTCAAAGCGAAGATGGCATCGGCCCCAATCTTGGTCTTTCCGAACTGGAGTAAGGAATTCCATGTCCATGTTGATGCTTCATCGGTTGCACTAGGGGTTGTATTGGCTCAACCAGGAGAAGGCAACATTGATCATCCCATTGCTTTTTCCAGTCGGAAGCTGTCTTTTGTAGAACGCAACTACACTACCACAAAACGCGAAGGTCTAGCCATGGTTTATGCATTGCAGAAATTCAGGCATTATTTGTTGGGTGGCCACTTTAAAATGTTCACTGATCATTCTGCATTGAAATACTTGGTCAATAAGCATGTGTTAGGGGGGAAGATCTGCCAGTGGCTACTTTTATTTCAGGAGTTTGATTTCAAATTCATTGTGAAACCGGGGCAGTTGAATGCTAGACCAGATCATTTGTCACGGATTGATATAGGGGAGGAACCGACTAATATCGAAGACAGGTTGTCGGATGCCCAATTGTTTCACGTTGCAGCTACTAATCAATATTTTGATGACATCCTTTAGTTTTTGGTGACCGACATCGCGCCCGATGACTTTACCACTACTTAGAAGAAGCAATTGGTTGTCAAGGCTGCTAACTTTCAACTGATCGCGGGAGAGTTGTATAAATTAGGTGCTGATGAGATATTGCGTAGATGTGTCTTGCCGCATGAGCAAGTGCAGATATTGGCTGAGGCACATGGTGGAGTAGCAGGAGGACATTATGGTGACCGGGTGACTACCCAGAAAGTATTGCATGCAGGGCTTTAGTGGTCCAAGTTACATAATGATGCGAGAGACTACGTGCGGTCTTGTGATGTTTGTCAACGAACTGGCAAGCCATCCAGATGTGACGAGATGCCACTGCTAGCTCAAGTGACATTACAACCGTTCGAAAAATGGGCTATGGATTTTGTAGGACCGATCCATCCACCAGGGAAATGCACAAGTGCGCGGTATATTATCACGGTGACAGAATACTTGACCCGATGGGCTGACGCAACACCTGTAGTTGATTACTCCGCCACCACGGCTGCTCGATTTTTGTTTGACCACATTATCACTCGTTTTGGCTGCCCCAAGATATTGCTGAGTGATCAAGGTAGCCACTTTCTTAATCGCACTATCAGCACATTGACAGAAGAACTGCAGATATAGCGTAAGAAGAGTACACCCTATCACCCACTGGCGAATGGAATGGTGGAGGCGTTTAACAAGGTATTGGAGCATGCGTTAACAAAGGTGTGCAATGCGAACCGAGACGACTGGGATTTGAAAGTTCCAGCAGTATTGTGGGCCTATCGCACCACATGTAAAAGGTTGACTGGTTAGACACCTTTCAAGCTGGTATATGGGAAGGAAGCAATTATGCCTATGGAGTACATTGTTCCCAGTCTCCGAATTGCGGCTGTTACGAGCATGGATGATGTTGCAGCATTAGACGAATGTCTAGCACAATTGGTGGAGCTCGAAGAGGATCGATTTATCACTAGCTTTCACCAAGGGGTAGAGAAGGACCGCCAGAAGGCATGGCATGATCGCCACATCAAAAACAAACAGTTTCAGCAAGGTGACTTAGTGTTATTATACGACAACAAGTTTATGAAACATCCAGGAAAGTTGTAGATGCATTGGCTGGGTCCCTATCGCATCAATAGTATTACTTCTGGAGGAGCGGTTCAGTTGTAGCGATCGGATGGGGTGATGCTCCCCAAATTGGTAAATGGTCACAGGTTGAAGCCCTATTGCTCAGGCTTGGAGCAGTGCGATGTCTAAGTTGCATTGGTAAAAAAAAATTTAAAAAATGATGATGATTGTTGCAGGTTGCTTGGTGGAAGATGGCGCACCAACAGAAGAAGGTATGCGATAGCAGGGAGGCTTGTACTGCAAGTGTGGAGTAGTCAGAGACTCGTGGTGGTATTACGACTAGGACTGCCAGCAGATTTTGTTCAAGGAGTTGTAATGAATACGCAGGATTTGGAGGTACGGGGCAGTGTTGTGACTACTGCTTTACCAAAATCTTGTCACCGCTTCCCATCATCCCTATACATGATTGCACCTCGCGGAGTCAGCGGGATAACCACAAGACGATGGCATGTTTTGCACATGGCACACTGGGCCGGTATGATCAACACAATGTGAGGATATTGCTCACACGTTGGCGCGTAGGATCCCTGGTGACAGTATGGCCACCCCTCCAGTTGCGTGAGTTGATGGGGTCACACACACAGATGAGATATAGTGGGACATCTTTCCCACTATCGTAACCCAGGAATGGTCCGGCTATAAGTAGCTGAGGTAGCTGGTAGCTTTCTACAATGAAGTTATTCCGAAACAGAGTGGTTATGTTGGTTGATCAATTTGGGAATTGAGTTGTGAGGAATTCCAAGGAGGATGTGGAAATGCTTCACTTTGTTTCCCATGGTAGCACCCCAGGGGCCCTGTGAGCCTGAACAACGAGTGTTCCTGAGCGCCTTGATATGGTGGGTGCACTTACACTGTGTTATGCCCGAGTCGAGGGCCGGTTCAACATGTTTAAGAACACAGTAGTTGTTTGAAGGATCATTCTTTTCTCGACCAATGAGGTGGTTGGGACCGTAGCTCCCCGACTATAAAAGGAGCCGGTTGCCAGTGCGAAATAGATGTGCCAGATTCATATGTGAAATTCACATCTGGGTACTGTTTGTCCTCTTTTCCTTCCCATCGGTACCTTTCCAAGATACTGGAGGATGAGTTTGAGAAGTACATGACAGCAAGTTGAGTGATGACAATTAGACAGACCTAACCATACGTCGACGATCAGTGTAGCCGAAGGAGTAGGACAACACTACGTGATCCAGACAGCAAGAACAATTACTGGAACATAGCTTGACTACACTCTGTCCAGTAGTTGATGTGGCTTGAGGGCGAGCCACAAGATTGTGTTGGGGGCCTGTTGGCAGGAGGTTTGATGGGGAAAGATCACGGTACCCCTGACACCGCGACATGCCAGAGGAGGGCATGAAAGGAGTATTTTGTGCCAAAGAATACTGCAGTTGGTGGATTTCGGGTCACTTGGACCAGACATTATGTAATAGTGAGTTAGTATACCATGGTATGCAGGTTTTTGGGGTCATTTGGACCAAGTCAGTTAGATATTGGGTCAATTGTCCATAGTGTTGGTTAGGGAGTCAGTTGTAAGTGGACAAGTATTGTAATGGCGGAAGCCTATAAATAAATAAGAGTTGTAAGTGTTAGGAGGGAGGCATGAATGAGAGGAAGAAGACAAATTGGATGCGAGATCTGTGTTTTTGCTGGTGTATGATCGCGACAGTAATATAATGATGTTTCGGTACAAACTTTGTGCAATGTTGTGGTGTATGAATGTTGTTTAATGCAATGTCCGCTTATTATTGCTATGATGATAATTGTTGTGATTAAGTAGTATGTTCTATGTAGAATGTGATGATAAATGTTGCGATGAAGTAATTGGTATAACTCCTTGAATGCTGCGATGAAGTGATATGTTATAACTCCTTGCCAATGTTTAACGTTTCTGGTTAAAGTACCACAATAGAGTCAGTCCATGCAGCCACAACTCTCCTCCTCCCTCGGTGGAAACATGGTTCCATCTACTCTTCCTGGATGCCTCAGGTGAGACCGCATCTGCTCTGCGGGTGTTGCTGGGTGGGCTCAAACCTGCCCAGGTCGGTTCCCAGGGAGACTGCAGTATGCGTCGACAGTGAGGCGAACCCCTGTCGACTGTGGCCGCATTGGTCAACAATGCTATGTGAGATATCCCTAGTTAGGCCATAATGTGTCTAGAATAGTGGAATGCATGACATGAAAGTATAGTATTCATGAATCAATGCAAGGTGGCATTGAGTGGGTATGCATTAAAAATATTTTGTAAACCTTGTGGTTATGCATTAAGTGAATGCACATTAAAAGATAATGTAAATATTGTAAATGTGCATGTAGGTGTGGGGGTGCACATGCTGAGATGCATTGTGTGAATGCATGATTGTGATGAGAAAGATGGCATGAAGGTAGTCATGTTTGGTGGGCTACCAGAGTGCTCTATTGGAAAGACAAAGTCGCATAAAATAATATGATCGTGTAATCATGAGTATTTAAAGATATATTTGATTGCATAGATGATGTGACTGTATCTTGAAATTCTATGATGCTAATGATTCACATGAAGTAAATGTGTTTTTGTGATATGGACATGTTAATAGCTGGAAGTGTTTGGATGACTTAAGTTTTCAAATTTCAAGTAGGAATGTCTTAGGTATGGCAGCGTGGGTAAGGCCATATTGAAGGCTGGAATCTTCCATGTGCAAGAGCCAAACCTCATGAGAAGGGTATCATGCTTGTAATATTAAATTTATGGACAACACATATTGTCCATTTCAGATTTGAAACCCTATGATTTAAGTTTATGAGAATAATCTCATAGCTGCAAAGTAATTTATGTAGGAAAATAGATTGTAAATTTCAGAATTGGGATTTTGCTAAAAAATTTCTAATGACTGTGTGGCTAATCCAAAATTGTGTCAAAGGGACATGTTGTAGGTGGATGGTTGTGTTATGTAAGCAAGCATAAAATAGTAATGGATAGAGTGGTGCCATTTACAAGAGCCAAACAGTATGAGGATGTCTCATATGCATTACATGTTGGTAAACAATGTGAGTGAGATGGTAAAATTATGCCAATAGGGCATATGTTATCTATGGGACATGAGAGGGTTTGGGGTGACAAACCGAGGGACTGTTGAATCAGAGAAGGGGCTCCCATTCCTCACGAAGTAAGAGGAGATACATATGCAAAACGGATGAGTATTATCTAACCCTAACTAAGAATATGCATGTCTAATTAATAAAGTTAATATGCAGAGCATGTTTTATTTTATATTTGTTATTTCAGATTGTTTGAGTATTATAAAGGCCTACATGGCTCACATCAGAAAGGGATGCATACTTTTCAGGTGTTGGGTTATGTTAGGGTTATCAATATTAACTACACCCTAAAGGAATGGGTGCATTCCTAGTGTTTCAATATTAGATAGCGAATGTTATGAAATGTGTTTACAATTTTAGAGCATCCATGCTGATGAGCTTGCTTATCCATCTTGTGTTGTCAACTTAAATAGATGCAATTTAGTGCTGCACACTAGAGAGGAAAAGTGAAGGGTTGTTCTGTGCCTAATAAACCCAGTCGGATGGCTTGGAATTGGTTATTTGGATGGTGTGGTGATATTGGTGAAGGAATAAAATATTTATTGGGTCAGCAGTGAGGTGGGGTGTCAAGACTGACTGGAAACCCTTGATATGCCTATGGCTCTGAAGTAGATCCCTTAATTTGGTTATGGTGCAGTTCCTTTCATGCCTGATAAACCTGGTCAGTGTATTGGCTTGGAATTGACTATTTGGATGTTATGGAGCAGCCTGTGTGCTGGCCAACATTCATTCCACAGGTGATCCAAGGCTTGTAAAGCAAAGAAGGAACCTGTGGAATAGAGAGGAAATGTCCAATGCAGATAAGTATCTAATTTTCATCTATTTCTTATTCCAGATAATGAAAATTTCATGAACAAGTCTTATCACAACCAAGCTAATACACTGTTGTTTCTTTGTTGGAAGCATAGGTCATTGTAGGAAGCATGAACTATGAAGGAATCCTAAGGATGCACTTGGACATGTGACTATCCTAGAAAGATCAATATGAGCAACAATGAGAAAATGGTGCTAGCGTACTTGGGTGGGTCCTAACAGCCAAGCGTTTTGTAGACAAACCATGTGGAAGGGTTCCCTGGTTGAGAGATCTTGGACAAACCTTAGACACTAAGTGTCATATCCAAGACAAGAAAGGGTGAGTGAAGCATTCACATTGAAGTGAAAGAGGCTAAAGAGAATGGAACCACAATGGTGGTGTGGCTCCAGATTGGAACAAGGCTAAGAGGGGGAAACTCTTACTCTTTTCTTTCCTTTTTGATTGGTGCATTTTAGAAAGAAAAAAAAAGTGTTGAATGCATGTTATGGCTGAAAGTAGCTTGTGTTTATTTGCTTGAAACAAATTGTGAATGATGAAATAGTAAATTCCCTATGGAAGGATGAACATGAATGAGTTCATGTGTATGTGGCGAAAGCATGAAAAGTTTGGAAGTCCCATCGATAAATCATGGGCTATCCATGTCAATTGGGAAAATAATTGACTGATTTTAATGTTTATATTATGCTTGGCCTAACAAGATTTGCAATGATGAATTTCATAGGTGAGAAATTGAAATCAATTGGTTGCATCTATTACAAGACAAGTGGTGCTAGCAGGAAAGTGTGGACAACTGTGCACATTGACCATAGAAGCATACCAAAGGCTATTGGATTTGGCTAAAAAAATTCTTCAAACAATTTCCAAGACCCAAGAAAATATGGGAGATATGCTCAATCTATGAAAAGCAAAAGAATGAGATGAACCACAAGGTTTTGCAGGACTCTGTTTGTCTGCAAAGGCAAGTAAAATAATTCTGGAAGCAATCAACAGTGGAAAGGATAGTGGATCAATGAAGAGGAATTCATTCAAATAGTCCATTAAGAAATGTTCTAGGTGGGAATACTCAAGGGAAATTGAGCAGGAAAATAAAAAGTAGCCATTGAAATGTTGGGAATGTGGAGGAAATTGTTGCCTCCGCAACTGCCCAACAAGGGGCAGCAAGAAAGATAGTAGCCATAAAGTTTCCAGAATTTTGGATCTGCTGGAAGGTAAAGAGAAGGAAGGGATTGTTGTGGAGCAATGCCCACCTACGGAGCTGGAGGATCAAATCCAATAGGAGCAGCTTGTGGAAACCAAAGAACTTGGTACCGAAAGTTCAAAGTAAAGGGTAAAATGTAGGGGCAGACCTGTAACATTTTTGTAAGTTTTGGACATGTGTAGACTGTATATGTATTCCTAACTATTGGAACACCGAGGACAGTGTTATTCTAAGGGGAGAGGAATTGTAATACTCCCATTTTGACCCTTGGGATATTTTGGTTGTAATGTAAATATTGTATGCATGTTATGTATGAGTCCTAGCATGGAGCTCAAGGCCAAGGCCCCGCTAGTGAATACTTAGCCTTGAAGAGGCAAGTATTTGGCATTATGCTACCCATGTGCTAGTGAGCCATGAAAATTGTAAATGATGTAAATGATACCATGTAAATAAAATACCAAGGAGTTGGCTATTGATGCAACTAAATGAGGGGGCTATGTGTATCCACTAGGGAGTGGTGAGTAGTTTTGGGATGGAACCCTAGGATACCATATGTCACATTGAGAACCCCTTTGAAAGTCCTAGGGGTCATTGAATGTTTTTGTAAGGAAGTGAGTGAAGAGCACTATTCATGAGGTAGAGAGAGTATGGGACATCCCTGAAATCTGTAAGGAAGGGTATGGGGATCTGCTTTACTTGTCCCATAAGCCATGCTCCATCGCGGGGGGGCATATTCCTCATCCTGAGACCTGTGTTGATAATACAAGCATCAGTTGAACCCTTACGTGACCCAATAGACGGAGCAGAAAGGAAGAAAACCAGAAATTGCGATCCTAAGTAAGGCTACGAATCACAGAGCTAAGATCATCCATAAATTAGTGTGGAAAAGGAATATCGATGAGAAATCCATAGATCTAAATCCCTTTGTGGATTTGAGTGGGTGAGACGCCCAAAAAATCAGTGGGAAGAGATCAAGAAGGTTTAGTGTTGCATGCTTGAACCACTGAGGGCTCAATTATCTTGATTTAGTAGTCAGGACCAACCACACTTACCAGGTCAATGCTAAGGGAAGGGCCTCCCTAGAGGACTATTCAGCAGTGAATGGGACCTTACTTAGGCTGAGAGTGGAGGTGATGGGGGTGCCTGAACTGGCTGAGGTCATTGGGATATACGCATATCCCTGTGGAGGAATCTATTGACCTAGAAAACCTTACCTACTTTCCCCACTTGCTTGACAAAGATAGCTATGTGTTGATGACCATGATTGACTGTGAACCAAGTTGTGAGTGAACCTAAGTGGGAATCCTTAGTGGATACATAGCCCCAGCTTGGGGATGGTCTTTGAGTGCTGAAATAATATAGGTTGGGCAGATACCTATGGTTGGGTTGGAACATTGCAATCCATAGCTAGTTTGCTTGGATATTTCCAGGAGAAGATAAGTGTTCCTTGTACCTTGAATGATGTCTATTCTACATCTATGCATGTGTGTTTATTTATGTCAGAATGTATGATTTGATCCAAATGAGTGATAGGGATAAATTCCTATGCATTATGTTTTCATTCTATTGTGCATGTCATTGCCATACTTATGCGCCTTTGCATATTTATATCATGTTAGCACTCATATGTATTTAGGCTTGAGGAGTAGGGATAAGTCTCAACATGTTAGATCACCAATATGCCTAGGAGAAATAGGATGATGTACTCCATTCTATGTGTGTGGATAATGTTTCATCCTCCTGTGTTCATTGGTGTATGAATATGCATACATGAGTGACTTATTATACTTCTGCACATTTGCATTTCCATGGGTGCAATGTCTTTAAATTATCCATTGATGAATTAGGTATAAGTATGGTAAATGTGCATAATACTTCATCCAGGACTGGGGAGTGGAAGATACACTCCCCTTGTGGTGTTCATGACCCTTATGGATCGGATCAAGGGGAGGATACATGGAAGAATGGAGTAGAGCTTCTTCACAGAGTGGTAAAGAGGCATAGATGGAGCTTAAGGTCCTATTTTGGAGTGGAATGAGGGCAGGAAAAAAATCCTCAGGTGTGGATGAAGACCCTGCAACTGCATAGTGATCTCCAAGATCTTTCCAACGGTACCATATTTTCCCAATTTGGACTTAGGATGAAGAGGTTATGGGATGGAGAAGTTGTGTAGTGGGGCTTCTGACTTTTCAAACCTGCATGCGGATTTCGGATTACAGAATTCATAAGGGTGTTTTCGACGAGTTGTGAAATGGGAGTTCTAACTTACAAGTTCTACATGTGGACTGCAGATTATAGAAGTGAGAAAGGTAAAATTTTTGGGGTTGTAAATTTGGACTTCTAATTTCCGAATTTAGCCAGGTGGATTGTAGATTGTGGAAGTCGGGAGTAAAATATTCCAGAGTCGTTAATTTGGGATTCCACCTTTCTGAATCCCGTAAGGTGGATTGCATATTTTGGATTTCCGAAGTCATAAATAAATTTTTCCGGAGCAACGGAATTGGTGTTCCAATTTCTGAGTTCCGCATTGCAGATTGCGGAAGTTAGAAGTGAAGATTTCCAGAGAGTTGGAATTTGTGATTTCGACTTCTGAATTCCACAAGGCAGATTGCGGATTGCGGAAGTCAGAGGCATTTTTTCGTTGAAGTTGGAAATCGTGGTTTTGAATTTCCAAATCCCGCAAGGTGGATTGTGGATTGAGGAATTCAGAGGGATGTTTGACGAAACTATGATTTGGTGGTTCCTCCTTTCTGAATTCCGCATTGTGGCTTGCAGATTGCGAATTACGGACTGAAGATTATTGTGGGTGTAGAGTTGTAGAAACTTTGAATTGCTTAGGAAAAAAAAAAAATAGCAGGAGATTCAAGGGTTGTCTCCCATTTCCTCTAAAGGGCACTGAGGTGACCGGGGACGTGGTAGCCCAATAAGCAAGGCACTCAGTTTTTTGACATTCTCCCTCCTAGGGTTTTCCCATCTTTCTTCTGCTTCGTGATCTGGTTTTTCTTGTGAGCGTAGACATTGTCATATCCTTTATCAAGATATCTCAATCAAGTGTTAGTAAGCCTGAATTATTTCTCAATTCACCATTCTAGTCATTTAATTAAGATCCACCTTCAATACCCCCAAGGTAGCGGCATTGACTACCAAAACTAACACTTAGATCCTAGATCTTTTGCTAAGTTCCAAAGTCACTAAAACAAACATATTGGGTTGTTCATTTCATAATATTAATTCTCTCGATTCAAGCATTAGTCATCTAGTGGCTTTACCCTTCAGACCTAGGGTTTCATCATCTACTCGCCTTATGTACTCTACTTGTTTAGTTTGATCTGGTGTGTTAGGTTTAGATCTTTCCTCCTAGGTTAGATCAGGGTCTCCCCCTTTGTCACTTGGATTTCATTGGCATAAAGCGAAGAGAATCTTGATTGGCGTGACAACCAATCCATTTTGGGGATCGAGATTCTCTTAGGGAACCTCTTTAGTTTCCTAGATCCTCTACCATCCTAGATAGGATCATCCCAAAGAGGAAACTAAAATTTGTGTGATAATAGAACAAAAGTGTGGTAAGAAGAAATTATACTACATAAATTATGAAGAGAAAGAAGCAAAAGAACAAAAACTTGTTGATGACTAGAAAAATCCTTGCGCTGACAGTATGGATTCTCCCCAATGAAAAGTCCCAACTAGACTATTCACTGTTTGGGATGGGGAATCCGTCTAGTTAATGGTATGGCTACCGTAGATGTATTTCGAATTAATCTTTACCAGTTGTAGCCCGACCCATCGTTTATATTTTATATTTGGAGATGCAAATGCAAATGCTCTAATCCTAATAATTCATAAAAAGTTGACGGATAGGTAGAATCCTCACAAGTGATGTGCATGTTTTTACCTCTCGTCTTATCACTTCTACCTTATCAATCAAATAAAACCACTCTAATAAAATATATAGTTTAACTAATTAAACTAATCTATCCTCGCAAGGAGCAAGTTTTAAATATATGAGTAATATCTAAGATTGCTAGTACACATTCAACAGTTAACTGATTGAAAGAAAGTATTCACAACCACAGTGAAATGATTACACAAAGATATATTTGAAATTCATTGATTTTATTCATTACTCAAATATACACATACATTCGCATTTTATAATAGAAAACAATAAAACTGCTCATACATCATTAGAATATTCCAGTAAGAAAGATCTCATAGCATAAATATGAATAAGGGAAGAAGTAATTATGTGCCTTAATTCATAGTATTCCATGCAAACTCCATGTAAGCTTTCACCCAGCAAATAATTCTTTCTCATTAGCAGAAAAATAATTATCATACAAATGTTACTTGCTTCTATTACACCATCCAAAATCCCTTTCCCATTTGAATCCCTCTTATTTATCTTTACAAAATTTTGTCTCTATGTGGCTGTTATCACACAACTTGTAGTTGTCCCTAAAGGTATCCTATCCAGGATGGTAGAGGTGTTGGACAACTAAAGAGGTGAGCCAAGAGATACCACGGTTCCCAATGCAAGCTGGGTATCATGCTAACCGAGGCACTCTTCACTTTAGATCAAGCCTAAGCAAGACCAAGGGGGAGACCCTATCTTAGCCAATGAAGGCTAGCGAATGCAATCAAGGCCTCCTAGGGAAATGTGATGATGAAGTAAAGGGAGACCAATATGGAATGAAATCTAGATCTAGAAAGGATAAGTGGACCCAAAGTGGTTAAGGCTTGGTTAAAGAGGCTTAAAGGAGTGACAAATTTCAACCAAGTGCAAGATAGGATCAATTATGAATTAAGATGAGTAGATCTAGATAGATCTATTGCCAAAGAAAAGTACCCAAGTGGGGCCCACCCTTAAAAAGTGCAAAATGGTCCAAACGGGGCCCACAAGGTCAAAATTAGAAGTGAAATGGAACTAAGGCATATTCTATGGCATGGATATATGGATTAAAGATGAAAGGAGCAATACCCATATATGGGATCTAGCAAAAGGACACTAACCCGAGTGCGAATTTCCCAAGGGAGACTAGTGCCTTAAATTGAGGGGAAAAATGGAGTCCAAATTTTACCAAATTATAGATTCGGATTGTTAAGGAAATAAGCAAGGTGGGTTTCAATTATCAAGTCCAAATGACTTCTAGATATCCATAGATATGAAAATGAAAATGCATCACCTAATGACCCAAGTGGGGCTCAACCCTCAAAATGAGGAATGGGGCCCACAAGGTGAAAATCAATAGGGTGAAGCACCAGGGGTAGGTTTTAGGAGGTGATTTATCCAATGCAAAAATATCAACTACCCACGTCTTGGAACTAACAAACTAGCCTCCCTTGAGGAATGCGTTTTCACTAAAGGAAGACTAGGTGCCTTGGGAGATGGGCCAAATGGAGTCCAATCACCACCAAACTATAGATCCAAATTTCCGTGGATACTGTAGAGGTGGGTCTTAAGTTTTATCCCCAAAATCATGCTAGATCCAAGTAGATCTAAAACAATAGAAAAAAGAGGGTTTTGAATTTTAAGGGTTTATGTGACCAATAGGATGGAGAAAAGGAGAAAAGGATACATACCTTGTAGATCTTACCTCAAAATCTTGTGCCTACTTTGAACATAGATTATTTTTTCCTTTAGTTACAATTACAAGCTATATCCAAGTGATTCCAAGCATAATCATCCAAGCCCTAAGAGGAGAGATGCCCCATTCAACCTGTAAATCAAACTACAAAAAGTTAGATTTGATCCACAAATCAATGAGATCTAAGCATGTCATGTCAAAGAAGCAATCAATGGAAAAAACACAATTGAAAAACTCCCTCAAGATGAAGACATCTTTCCCAAGGGGGAAGTGAGCAACCCCTACAATTTTCCCTTCAAGCAAAACGCACTCCTAGCTTCAACCAATTCAGCCTCCTTCAATAGATGTCAAAATCAGCTGTAAAGAAAAGAATGTCTAAAATCAAAATATGCATAACCATGTATAAGAGAAACCCAATCAAAGTCAAGAAAAAGATCTCCAAAAATAGTATTTTATTCCAAGTTTTCCAGAGCCCAAAGGTGCCTTTACAATAGGGGGGTCTCTTCCTTTTATAGGAGAGAAAGACCAAAACCCTAAACCACTTTTGAAAACTAGTGGTAGAGATCAAAAGATACAACAATATAATTAATGGATAAGATGATCTAATACAATATAAGACATGGATCACTCACTAAGTGATGATGTCATAGCCTAAAAATCTCGATGAGGGGTGATGTCATACATGGGGGTGGCTAATAACATGTGTGCCACAATAATAGGACCAAGACAAGTCACTAGGAGCACATGGTGGGGCTAGGAGGTATTAATCGCCTTCACTAGAATGTCCCCATGGCATAATAATATAAAATATGACTCAATGACATTTCCAAGTATACAAATGATCAAATCTTGTCCCCATCATCAGAGAGATAAATACAATAAAAGATCTCATGTAGCCCATGTGGACCCCATTGAATGGTGCCAACTGATCTGGAAGAAGGGGGATACACCATGGATGACCTCTGAGTAGACCAAGTGTCAAAACCTTTCCTCAATTGCCCAAATCGAATTCCTCAATGACCTTTTTATTCCATTTTTTAATCCTCCTGAAAACCCTGAAAGTGCCCAAAAATGCCTCTAGGGTGCTCGCGCTATCAAACTGAAGGTGCCATCATGTGTGGAAGGGGGGTATAATGGTAAAAAAAGTGGCTGGACCACCCCCTTCGTATGTAGCGGTCTAGGAAACGACTTGCCTCCAATGCTCCTGCTGGACAGGTATCATCAGCATGCCCAAACTGGTCAACAAGTGGATAACTACTAATATCATGCCCAGGAGTACCCGAAACTGAAATATAAGTGTCTCAATGGATCCAAATGACCCCAATCCACTAGAAATGAGTATTCATACACCTCATGATAACATGTGGGGTCATCAGTAGGGTCCACCATACCAGGACAATGTAAAATATGATGATCTGGAACAAATAATAAAACTAACCAACTGCATCAATCATCATCTGGAGCATATGTCCAACATATGGAATCATTAATAGGTGTATGTGGGACCATAGATCATCATCATAAAGCATAAGTGGTCCATCTCATCACGGATCCCAAGAATGACCATGGTCAAACTATGTTTGACTAGGTCAAAATACAACCAAAGACCAGATTATAACAAATGACTAAGACATGTTGTTGGGGCCCATTTTGTCACTATTTTTTATGATCAAATATACTCCGAGTGGTGTTAATTTCACTCTTTTTTATATGCTAAATCACTCTTTTTGTCATTCAGACCATCAAACAGACTCAAGTATGCATTTATTTGAACATCATACGAATCGTGAATAATTATTATCATTTTTATGGTTTATTGACAATCGTTTCATATTTATAGACATGCTTGGCAATTAGTTTTTGCTCTACAGGCTGTGGTATTCAAATGAACCTCCAATTCAGACTCGCTTTCACGCCAAAGACGCCAACAGCATTCAACCTGTCATCCAGCCCTTTGTTCAGCCCGCGAGATCGTTGGTTGGTATATTCCTAGCCATTCAAAACAAAAACGGAAACATGGGTTCGGTTAGCAGCGTTGTGGTTATGGTTGGTAAGCCCTGGTTCTAGAAGATTCTCCTCCCTGCTTGTCGAGCTTGACAGCACACCTTTTCCTCACGTCAAAACTCTAGAAGATTTGCTTCTCCGTTCGCTCAGTTCACCAACACACGCTCATGCCCACGTCGACACTCCAGTAGCTCCATATTTCCACTCTTGACCTACCAGCACATGCTTCTACCCACGGTTGAAGGAAACCAACACGCAGTTGTTTGCATCGGGTAGGATCGATGCAATTAAAGCAGGAAGGCGGCCTTTGCACTATCGTGAATCACCAGGCAGCTGTTGGACAATCTTAAAGACTCCTATTTTTAGATAGGTCAACTACATCGACCTTCTCTCCCATTGTAACATTATAAATAGATGCCTCGTGTGGAGAAATGATGATCATCAGATAGCATATAGAATATACAGAAGATAGCAGTATTTTTTGCATAAACGTTGTGTAATTTTTCTTAGTTAATGGAAGTTCCTAAATTTCACTGTTGATGCTCTATTGTTGGTGACTAAGTTGATTTAGTTCCGATCTCTAATTGCTGGGAAGGGCCCCTCATCAACCAAAGGTTTTATTTATGTTTTTCTGTATTTTCTTTTCTGCAAATAGCTAGTTCATTTTCCAGTGTATGTAATTAATTATGTTTTCCTATATATGTTATTTCCTTATTTTCTGTAATCTGTATTTTGTTGCTAACTTAATTTACTTTTCCAGAATTGATAATGGTCGACCAAGCATAGTGTTTATAGTTTGTTTTCAGTCTTCTGCAATTAGATAGAGTTTAGATAGTTGTTGTTTAGATAGTTGTTGTTTAGATAGTTATTGTTTCAAGCTTAGTTATAATTAGAATTAGTTCCATTAGTTTTTTTTTTATAGCTGTAGGTTAATTTTTATTCATAGCTTAGTTTTGTTTGACTATGTTATAGAAGTAGTTCATCTTTTAAACAATGATTAGAATAGGTTACTTCCTGTTACCTTAGCTTCTCAACAGTCTTCTCACTGACTTCTTTGCACTGTAGGTTCATCTGCATTTTCCAACTGACGTTAAGATGATATAAACTACTTCTTTCCTTAGTTTAAATCGTTTTCTTCCATCCGGACTGTCATTCAGATCGTCATTCGGACTTTCATTATTTCTGCATTGTTTTTATGCTTATTTTGATTCCAGTTTCTTAGGTTTTTAAATTGTAATCTTTCTTGCTTTTAATTATCATTTTTAACTATAATTAGGACTTTGCTTTATATTCCATAAAAGTTTTAAATAATTCTGTCGTCATTCTTAGTTTCCATCTCATTTTCCTTAACTTTGTTTTAACTGTTTTTCGAGTCATGTCTTTCATCTTTTATTTACCAATATGTTGTTGTTTTAGAATTTATCATTTTTATTCTTAGTATAGTTTATTTTATGTTCTTAAGATTTATTTCAGAGTAGAGATAATAATTTCATTCTCCAAGTATCTTAGTTTTGAGAGTTTCTTCGTTAATCATAAGATCAGTTTCCCATTCACACAAACAATGAAGTTATTCATGAAATAGAATTTGGTTCAGAAATAAATATCTTTATCAAGTTTTCTACTTGCTTCTACATAAATATATTTATCAATTTTACTACTTGCTTCCAAATCGAATTCAGAAGTAAATATCTTTATTAAGTTTTCTACTTGCTTCTAGATTTCATTAGTTTCATATCATTTTGCTTATGTATAGAAGATAGGTCATAATGTTTAAAGTTAACTGTAATTGGTCTCTTTGTAGTTTACATCTCTTGGCAGAAATTAGATTAGATTTACTCCCATTTTGTTTTTCAATTACATTTCAAAGTCATTACGATACATTCATCCCAGTTCCTATTACATTTGATGTACAACATCAAGGAGAATGGAATTAGATACTTTAGTGTAGCCTTGAAGTTGTTGAATTCATTAAATAGTTTGTAGTTTTGCTTTTAACTAATATAGTTTTTTGTTTATGTAATTTATCGTCAAATTAAATCATTCCATAGATAGGTCTCTAAATTTAGTTACAATTGTTTCTAATTCCTAGATTAGAATCTAAAGAATTGTTAAAGTAGTTTCCATCTTTATAAAAAGTAGTTTGCTTTTTTATTAGTATTTGTTTTTATCTTTTCCATTATTTAGTCATAGAGTAGAGTAGTATGACTTGATACTATTCTGATCTGTTGGTTTAGCTAGGCTTAGTTAGTTCATTTGTTTGTCCTTCTGAAGTTTGACTCGGTTTTTCATTTTGAAATATCTTTCGATTATTTTATTTATTAAATATTTCTAAGGTCTGAAAATCCAAAATATTAGGTACCTTTCTACCTCAGCATATACTTTGTCAAAACTCTAAGAATACCAACCTGGTCGATAATTAAATATTAGGTGATTTCTTTGAGATAGCTCACACACCCAACATTTTGGCATCGTTGCCAGGGAGTTGTAGATAGGTAGAATTCAGTTGTATATAGGTAGAATTTAGTTGTAGATAGGTATAATTCTCTTTTTAAAACTTAGTGATAGATTTGAATTTTCCTTTGAAATTTAGAAATAGGCTGGTGGCGGGTGAGCGGTAAGACGAGAGGTAAGAACCTGTGCATCTGTTATAACAGGCATCCCCAAAACCCAGCAATTGTACTAGGGATATAGTTAAAATTTATTTCAGTTATAGTTTTGTTTTCATGAATAGGTCTAGAGCCTCACAAGGTAGATTTATTAAAACTAAAACCCCTACTAAAATTCCTACTAACCTATACAGGGGGCGTGCCACCCCAAATACTAACTCAACAGAAAGGTATCGGAAGACACCTAAAGGAGATAGTCCTACTTGGAAGGCTAAGGAAGTCCTTTCTGGAAACCAATTAGGGGAAACCATAGGGACATCAAAATAGTCTATTCATAAAGAAATTCCAATAAGGAACTTCAAGCTCATATTGAGACTCAACTAAGACAAGAGGAAACTCAAAAGGATAAAACTTCAAAACCTCCCAACCCTCCATTGGTCCAAAAACCCAAAGACACAACTTTTTCAATAGTAGGTGGTCCAAACTTAGTAGATTTTGTTGATCCTGCACAAGTAGACGTTGTTTTTGAGAATTCGGTGAACATAGTTATCTCATAGATTGAGACAACAATAGTAGGACCTTCAAAATTAGATTCCCACATAGCTGGTAATTCTCCTGCTAAAAAGAAGAATACTCTTCCTGAAACAGAACGTTGGTACATCCCATATTCACCAGGAAAGGGACCACTTAGGTATTCTCTCTTTGGAAATCAAATATTCATTGGGGATGAAAATGAAGATCATGTCCGACAAGATGAAGAAGAAGGAGAAGTTAGAACTGAAGGTTACTTAGACACTGCACAAGATGTTACTATGAAAATTATCCCTCCCTCCTCACTACCAACCTTTTATGGGAAGAGTAGTGAGGATCCGAACACATTCTTATTCGAGTTTGACATTTTGTGTAGGAGTTATAATTACCTACAAGATGGCCAAAAATTAAAACTCTTTCCTACCACATTAAAAGATTCTGCTCTTTGATGGTTTATGGGATTAGGAGAATCTAGTATTAAAACTTGGGAAGACATGAAGAATGCATTTCTATAAAAATATCAGGATTACTGTATACCTAAGGACTCTCACAATGATATTTTTAAAATCCAACAACTTGAAAACGAGAGCCTAGAAGACTATCTCGAGAGATTTAACTATGTGTTACACAAATCCAAATATAGTGATCTTTGGGAAGATGCAGTAAGAACACTCTTCCTCAAGGGAATCTCAGAAGAATTCTTAGAAAACCTTAATCTCATGGTAGCATGAGATGTTTCTCATAATTCTTTTTCACAGATTTGTGAACTATGTAGGAATTACTCTAGGAGCATAGGGAAAAGTGGAAGACACTTTCAAGAATCTTATGCTAGGAACCTAAAAGGAAACACATCTGGTCCTGGTGGAGTTACAAGGGTAGAGTTGGGAAACCTATTAGAAAATTTTAAAACAGATATCTTAGGAGCTATGGGTTCTCAACTAGATGCACTACAAGCTAAAAAGAGGAAAGATGAAGAGCGTGCATCAATGAGTGTTTTCTGCCCCAGGTGTAGAACTAAATATCCTCAACGAGAATGTCCATTGAATAATGTTTCAGTTGTCACCTTTGTACAGAAGAACATCCAACTGATAATTGTCCATCGTTTCCGAAGTTGCAAGCTGTATACAAGAGTGGAAACTTTGGTGAAAAGAGGCCTTGGCAACCTAGAGATCAACCATCATATCAAGATTCATCACAAATTCCACCCTATTACTATCCTTATCAACCTCCTAAATAATGGAACACTTCAGGTTGGAAGAATTGGCCACCGCCGTACCCTCCTCGGAATGCCCAATAGCAGCAATAGCCACATGGATGGAGAGGACAAGCTTATGCTCAAACACCTCCTCCTATGCCTAACTATCCTTACCCACCTAATATTCAACAACTCTTGCCTAGATTTGTACCTCCTTCACTACCCTTTATCCCAAATCAACCTCACCATTTCCAAAATATGAATCCTCCAAGACCCACAATATTATCAGCACAACCGATACCGAATCCTAACAACAAGCCAACCCAATATCTTAATAGCATTGGGTTGTTACCTCTTCCATCATATGCCATTTAGACCGCACCAATACATGAGATTCAACTGCGGTCTGGAAGAGTTCTGCAAGATCAGCCCAAGTCATCAGTCGTTATCCAAGAAGAGAATGAAGAAGACATACCTAGTGAAGTTTTGAATGATGACATTCTTGAAAATGTGGTTGAAAATGTGGTTATTCCTAAATCTTCAACACACAACCATCCACATAAAGAAGCAATTACAAGAGAAAAGTCACCCCCATTTCTGGAGCATCTGGTAATAGAAAAACTCGTATCCAGAGTACGATATCATTAACTAATTGAAAAATATTTGTCTTAAGATCCCTTTATTCCAAGCCATTAAGGATATCCCAATGTATAGTAAAGTGATAAAGGAACTCTGTATTAAGAGACTAGGTAGGAAACAGAAAGACCTCTGACAATTCATGTAATAGGTGAAATGTCATATTACATAGCCGACCCACCTAGAATCCCAAAGTATTCAAATCCAAGAAATCCCATGGTGACTATTATCATCAATAACACCGCCATAGGAAACACACTTATTGATCTAGGAGCTGCTATTAACCTGATGACTACCACATTTTTAGAACTCTCAATTGAGGAAAATTCATCCACCCTACCCCAACAATGCTAGAGTTAGTAGATTGCACAATGGTGCAGCCTGCTGGGATCTTAGATGACATCACTGTATCAATAGCTTCATGGGAATATCCCATGGACTTCATGGTCATTGAATCATAGGAACCTTCCAAAGGTCACCCCATTATTCTGGGAAGACCTTGGTTGGCTACTGCCAATGCATTTATAGGATGTAGGGATAGAGAGATGACTATCTACAAGAAAATTAGCTTTATACCCACCAGCACAACCGGTAACCGAAAACCTATTTTGGTTAGATTGTCCTTTTGGGGATGAGAACTTGGAAGAACTTTCCCTTGTTAGTGATTTCTCCTCGGCACTTCAAGAACAAAATACCGAGAATGTGTTGAATCAATTTATCTCTTCCACAACATGTATAGACTTTCCTCGGTATTTTTTCCAACCTGACCATATCTTTGGAGATGAATTCCAAAAAAACATGAGCCTCTCAACATTTACAAGTACACCCTGTGTCTTCGCAATCGAAGAAAATCTAGGATCCTATACCATACCATGTGAGGTTAGTTCCGAAAAATTTCTACATATAAATGCAGGCTTAGATGAGAGTCATAAAAAATAATTAATAAAAGTTCTCAAGAGTCAAACTGAAGCATTTGCATGGGAATATACCCATATGAAAGGTATACACCTAGATACCTGTATTCACCACATTTACACAGATTCAAACATACCTCCTGTCAGAAATCCCCCCAAAGAAGAATGAATCCAGCCCTAAAGGATAGAGTAAAAGATGAATTACAAAAACTCCTAAATGCTGGGTTCATCTACCTAATTTCTAACAATAAATGGGTATCTCCTCTAGTGGTAGTTCTAAAGAAAGTCACAGGGAAATGGCATATCTATGTTTACTTTCGAGAATTAAACAAGGCCACTCTTAAGGACTACTTCCCCTTTCCTTTCATTGACCAGGTGTTAGATACTTTATCAGGGAAGCAATACTTTTCCTTCCTTTATGGGTATAGTGGATACAATCAAATATTAATAGCACCTAAGGATCAAGACAAGATAACCTTTACTTGTTCTTAGGGGACATATGCCTATCGAGTGTTACCATTTGGCCTTTGTAATGCACCTGCTACTTTCCAGCGTGCAGTTCTAGGAATCTTTGCTGACCTTATACATGACTATGTAGAAGTTTATATGGATGGTTTTACAGTTCATGGAAATACCTTCCAAGAAGCCCTTGATAACCTCGAAACAGTTCTTATTCAATGCCAAGAGACGAACTTAGCTCTTTGTCATGAAAAATGTAAGATGTTACTAACCGAGGGCATAGTTCTGGGACATCATGTCTCTCTTCAAGGTATTAAGGTGGATCCTGCCAAGATAGAAATAATTGTTAATATTCCTCCTCCAAAAACTCCGAAGGAAGTAAGAAGCTTTCTTGGCCATGTGGGATATTATAGACGTTTTATTGAAAATTTCACTAAGATAGACACACCTATGTTCAAACTACTCATGAAAGACACAAAATTCCAATGGACTGAACCTTCTCAACAGGCCTTCGAAACCGTGAAGGCAAATCTATCAGTGGAACCAATACTTAGGGTCCCCAATTGGTCCCTTTCTTTTCATATATCCACTGATGCTTCCAATATAGCTATAGGATCAGTCTTAGGTGAAAAAGAGGGACAAATATCACATGCCATCTATTTCGCTAGTAAAAATTTGACTCCTGCAGAATGGAAATACACTGTTACTGAAAAAGAGTTTCTGGCAGTTGTCTATTCCATCAACAAATTTTGTCATTATATCACATGATATGAAATTTTCATACATATTGATCACTCCACCATCAGAATTTTGATGAATAAACCAATCACCATGGCAGGGTGACTCGGTGGTGTCTTTTGTTACAAGAATTTAATATTACTATTGTTGATCGTCCCGATCGAGAGAATGTAGTAGCTGACTTTCTCTCTCGAATTCAAATTGACGATAATTCCAGCCCTGTCGATGATAGCTTCCTAGATGAAAATTTGTTCGTTGTATCTATTCGAACCCCATGGTTTGCAGATATAGCCAATTATTTAGCAATTGGAAAGCTACCCAACCATCTCTCTCCACCTGAGAAACGTAGGATCATAGTTCAAAGTTCGAATTATTATTGGGTACATAATGATCTCTTTCGTACTGGTCCTAATCTTATTATTAGACGATGTGTACGAGAGGATGAGATGGCAGAGATCCTTCATGCATGTCATGGTGGACCTTGCGGTGGGAATTTTTCTGATAAGAGAACAACATACAAAGTTTTTCACTCTGGGTATTATTGGCCAAGCATCTTCAAAGATGCTTCCAAATATTTCAAGGGATGTGACAGTTTCCAAAGAATGGGTATACCTACGCCATCTGATGAGATGCCTTTGCAACCCCAAGTTATGATTGAGCCTTTTGAAAAATGGGCTCTAGATTTCATTGAGCCAATTTCCCCTATGTCTCGCAAGAAGAAGTACATCCTAGTCTATACAGATTATGTCACCAAGTGGGTAGAAGCTAAAGCTTTATTTCGAGCCATAGAGAAATCAGTGGCAGAGTTTATATACGAAGAAATATTTACCCAATTCGGTGTACTTAGGGAAATTGTAACCGATCAAGGATCTCAATTTACCTCCAAATTAATGAAAGAGATTACTAAAAAATATGGTATTAGACATTGTAAATCTTCACCATATCACCCGCAAGCCAATGGTCAGGTAGAATCCACCAACAAAGTATTAGAAGCCATCCTGACTAAGACTATCTAGTTACACCACAAAGACTGGGCAAATAGGCTTCCAGAAGCCTTGTGGGATTATAGAATAACTTGGAGAAACACCATTGGCCACACATCTTATGAACTCGTTTATGGTAAACAAGTTCTTCTACCTATTGAATTTCAAGTCAAAACTTTTCGTATGGCTGCACAATTAAGGATGAATCTAGAAGAAGCACAGAGACAACGGATCCTGTAAATAAATGAACTAGACGAGATTAGGCAAGATTCTATTCAACGCACAATATTAATACAAAACCAATGCAAAAAATGGCATGATAGATACATTAAACAAAAACAATTCAAAAATGGAGACTGGGCATTACTTTTTTATTCAAGATATAAAAACTTTAAAGGTAAATTAACAACTCGTTGGATGGGTCCATATGAAATTGTTACAGCCTTTGTTAATGGATCCGTTAAAATTAATACAATAGATGAATCTCAAATTTCCTTTGTTGTAAATGGACATAGACTTAGACTTTATCATCAACCAATATCTAAACAAGATTTTGTGCAGAATGCCTTACAATGGGAGGAAATGGAGCTCGTAGAAGAGGAAGTCATTCCTCCTTCTCCTGATTCTTAAATTATTTTGGGTTATATTCCTTTGTATATGTGTAAATATGTTTTTGTTTTTCAATAATAAAAGTCATTTCTAACAACTTATCGCATTTTTTTTTAGGAAATTTATTATGATCAGCTTATAAAGTTTTGTCAATCAAAACAGGAAGACTCTCTTCCCTTTTTTTCCTAAACTTTATATAAATTTCTTTGTACATATGTTTTTGTTTTGAATAAATGTGAGTCATCTAACAAGTGGTTTTGCAGCTTAATTACAAGAACCCTATCATTATAATCAGCTCATGCAATAGTATCTGAAAATGGAAGTGTTCTAAAATAAATACTTATAATTCTCCTTCTCTTTCAATTATTGTTGGAAATTGAAATTTATAGTAAAAAGATAAAGCGTTCTTTATATCATTTTTTACCACTTTCTTCTATGATTCTGTAAGTGGTATTTGATTCAGACATGCACATTTCTGATTTAGTATTAGAACAGTTGCTTAAGGCCAACCTTAATCATTATGATCTCCAAAAATCTCTATCTTACACCTATGGATCACTAGCTCATCCTAGACTCATTATCAAAACTTGTCTCTTAAAGAATATTTAAAAGGTAGCTCAAAAGTGAATGATATTTCTATTTTGTGGGGAACATTACTGATATTTTATGAAGAAAATGTACTGAGAGGTCAAAGAACAGCTTTAGCTTATTATCTTTTGACATGATCTATAATTTAGGCCATTATAAATAAAGTTATTCATAAGGTTCGTTCTAATTTTTTTTTTTGAATTATGTGTTTAGTAGGCTTAGCACACTCTAGTGCCAACTGGCTTCCTTACAAAAAATACATATGTATCATTATACGAGGCAAACCCGTCGGGGTACTGAACAGGCTCGCTGGCAGCAGTTCTATGCTAAGTAAAATCTTAAACAAGGAAGTTTGGTAAATGCAAGTAAACCCATCAGGGTACTGAACAGGCTCGCTGGCAACGGGACTATGCTTGCATGGCACCAAGATAAACCCGTTGGGGTGTTGATTAGGCCTACTAGCAGTGGGTCAATATCGGGTAAAAGAGGTTTGGTTAATGCATCGCTATCCACATGGCTCATAAAACCCTGGGTATACAAACATATGTTTAGACCGATTATTTATACTGTCATTAGAGAACAGCTGTAAGTTGGACTTGGACCCTATCATCTAATTCAAACAATACCTAGAATATGACTATCCTAGAAATGGGACCCATAACTATAGAAATCTCACAAACTCTAGGGTGAACCTTATCTATATTCTTTGGATGACAAGAGATCTTTACAATGAGTCATGGACGACTAGTTTTTCCTATGGAATTTTTCGCATTCATTACACTATCATTCTTTATATGGTCTTCTTAATCATTGTTGTATTCTTTTGATGAATGTACGTATCTGAATCATCTACTTTTATTAGTTAATATTTCATTTTCTTACGAAAATTATCACAGCATTTTAGAAGCTATCGACAAAACTTTCAATTGAAAATATTTGAATATTACTCAATTTCTCTTTGATGTTTTGAGGACATGCCATATTTTTGGTTTGGGGGAGGATTAGAACTATTTTTACCTTCTGAATATTTATGAAAAAAAAAGTTTATTTATTTCTAATAAAATGATAGGTGTTTTCAGGTTAATGCAAAAAGAAGAAGGAAGATTGTTCTGATCAATGACAAATAAAAGAAGAACATGACTTAAAGTTCCAGAAAAGCAAAGTTTACAGCATCTTTTGTGCACTAACAGCTTGAGAAATTCCCTGCAAAATCAGCTTCAGCCAACATCAATAAGCAGACCTTGTACAGTCAAAAGTCTGTATGAAGGGTCGAATGATGGGTCGAATGCCGATCCGAATGAGGTGATGAACACGACAAATGTATAGCAATCTGAATGAAGTACCGAATGAAACCATAGCTTATAATGGATGTATTAAATATGCCAAGGTATCCAAATTTGAATATTATTGATAAATCCAATGGGCTAATTATGTCAGGAATCAATCAAATGTCAATTTTGCACGTGGTATCATTCCCTTACCCATCTCGCCTCCATTAAACGAATGGATTATGCATCATTGCGATCTTCAGAATCTTTGCATGACCGCCATATGGTCCTAATTATCCTGTTGTATGAGTTTCCATCATATGAATCGAATCATCATCCCTCACGTGTAATCCATATCTATAATCTCATTTCGAGAATTGCATTCAACCTGTCCAAAGTTAGACTTTGCACATGGTTGAATATATCACAACCACACGTATTCTCTAACTCACGTATTTCTATGTTGGCACTCGATTCAAGATATTTGATAAGCGTGATTTCTCAAGCATGCTAAGTCCTCTCCTATGATCATTCAACCATTCAAACGGACTTCAATTTAAACTGATGACTACGTGAATTTCGCTCCATGTTGTTCGCTTTCCATCTTTTCCGTTAAACCACATCTCCTACATCTCTTGCATCCCCTATACCTATCTGCATCCCTCGACCTCTGTCTAGTTATGCCAATCCGTCATGAAATTGGAAGTTACCAAGATTTACTTCGTATCCCTGAGTTCAAAGAATGTTGTGAGGTATTCCTTTGAGTCGAATGGGGTCTATTTCTCTACCTTTTCCAAGGCTATGACCATGAAATTTCACTATTGTTTGCTAAAGGATTTGATGGCAAGATGGCCAAAGTTGGCCATCTTACTTTTTCTGTGACAGAATAATCTATCGCATTAGCCATTAAGCTTCGTAGGGAAGGAGCCCGTTGGCATAAACACCTCCTCCTTCCATAGATGGCTCACGAATTTTATTTGAAGGTCGAATATCAACATGTTGCTGGAAAAAAAGGATTCCAATGGGAATGGGTCAATCCAGAATACTTAGATCCCTTGACTGTCATCATCCATCTGATTACTTGTGAGGGTAAGTTTACTGTTTTTAAAGTCTACCATTTTAGATTGCTAGCACATTTTCTTAACAATCAGACCCTCAATTTCCCATTCTATTTCCTGAAAATTTTAGAGAAAATGTCAAGCCAAGTTAGGAAGAATACTGTTAATCCCTATGGTAGCTTTTACCATCACTGTCTCATTAAAATATTGATCATTCACCAGTTGGAAAAGAGAGGGAAAATCTGGGATCGTTTGGTCTTTGAAATACTAAACCCTCATTTGATCGAGAAGCCTATTGCCAAACCCTCTGCTTCTTGAAAACACCATTGTTTCCAAGACAGTATTAGTGATCCTACCCAAGCCTCTACGCAAACAGAACAAGACACCAAGCGTGTGCGGTTTGATGAGAATCCCTCAGGTGATGTGCACCTTGTCCATTCATCGCCTTCTCCTGAGCTTTCCCTTGGTGACCCTACTTCAGAATCCCCACTCTTTTCAGTACCCACTAAATCCACGAGAACAAATCGTGACCAGTCCGTCAACTAGTCTGTCATCCAGACTATTGTTCAGCCATCATGTTCAGATGACCATACCCTTGAAACACCTCTCCTCACATTAGCCAATGTATCTGCTCGATTGTGTGAAGCCCCTGCTACCAAAAGTTCTCCTGCACACATTGAAGACAGAATCCCTAAAGAACATACTGTTGAGATTGAAATATTTTCAAGAGATTTGAGTCCTCAAAAGGACCTGGAACATCACATAGAACAACCCATTCTGAATCAGCAGGAAGTGGATAGGTTGACCCAAGGAATAGCACGGTTGACAAACCAGAATCAAAACTATGTGGAAACAATCTTTGAACTTCGTGAAGAAAACAAGGTATTGCGCACACAAGTAAGAAGCATTGAATGCTTGGTCAGCGCCAAAACAACGCCCCATACTACTCTCCGGATGAAGTATGACACCTTGAAGGACCAGTTTAGGAAGCTCCAGAAGCTTAAAGCTAAAACCACTTCCTCTTCCAAGTCGAAGGAAGCTGCTACCGCAACTCAGACTTCTTCCTAAACTTCTATGTTTTGCTCAGTGGGACCTGGCATATCTCCAGTTTGGGGGAATGCTGGTTTCCATTTTGTCACTATTTTTTATCATCAAATATACTCTGAGTGGTGTTAATTGCATTTATTTGAACATCATACGAATCTTGAATAATTGTTATCATTTTTATGGTTTATTGACAATCGTCTCATTTTTCTAAACATGCTTGGTAGTTAGTTTTTTCTCTACAGGCTACGGTCTTCAAACGGACCTCCATTCGAACTCGCTTTCACGTCAAAGATGCCAGCAACGTTCAACTCATCATACAACCCTTCGTTCAGCCCATGAGATCGTTGGTTGACATATTCCTGGCCATTAAAGACAGAAACAAAAAAATGGGTTCGGTTAGCAACGTGGTGGTTATGGTTGGTAAGCCTCGGTTCTCGAAGATTCACCTCCCTTCCTACCGAGCTTGATAGCACACCTTTTCCTCATGTCAACACTCTAGAAGATTCACTTCTTTGTTCACTCAATTCGCCATCACAAGCTCATTCCCACATCGACGCTCCAGCAGCTCCATCCTTCCACGCTCAACCTGCCAGCACATGCTTCTACCCACGGTTGAAGGAAACCAACACGCAGTTGTTTGCATTGGGTGGGATCGACGCCGTGAAATCAATCAGGTGGCCTTTGCGCTGTCGTGAATCACCAGGTAGTCGTTTGACAGTCTTAAAGAATCCTATTTTTAGAGAGGTCGACGACGTCGACCTTCTCTCCCATTGTAACATTATAAATAGATGCCTCGTGTGGACAAACGATGATCATCAAATAGCATATAGAATATACAGAAGATAACAATAGTTTTTGCATAAACGTTGTGTAATTTTTCTCAGTTAATGGAAGCTCCTGAATTTCACTGTTGATGCTATGTTATTGGTGACTAAGTTGATTTAGTTCCAATCTCTGATCGCTGGGAAGGGCCCCTCATCAACCGGAGGTTTTATTTATATTTTTCTGTATTTTCTTTTCTACAAATAGCTAGTTCATTTTCCAGTGTATGTAATTAATTATGTTTTCTTGTATATGTTATTTCGTTATTTTTTGTAATCTATATTTTGCTGCTAACTTAATTTACTTTTCCAGAATTGATAATGGTCGACCAAGCATAGTGTTTATAGTTTGTTTTCAGTCTTCTGCAATTAGATAGAGTTTAGATAGTTGTTGTTTAGTTAGTTGTTGTTTCAAGCTTAGTTATAATTAGAATTAGTTCCATTAGTTTCTTTTTCTGTAGCTATAGGTTAAGTTTTATTCATAGCTTAGCTTTGTTTAACTATGTTATAGAAGTAGTTCATCTTTTAAACAATGATTAGAATAGGTTACTTCTTGTTACCTTAGCTTCTCAACAGTCTTCTCACTGCTTCTTTGCACTGTAGGTTCATCTGCATTCGTCAACTGACGTTAAGATCATATAAAATGCTTCTTTCCTTAGTTTAAATCGTTTTCTTCCATCCGGACTGCATTCAGACTGTCATTCGAACATTCATCCGGATCGTCATTTGGACTTTCATTCTTTCTGCATTGTTTTTATGCTTATTTTGAATCCAGTTTCATAGGTTTTTAAATTGTAATCTTTCTTGCTTTTAATTATCATTTTTAACTATAATTAGGACTTTGCTTTATATTCGATAAAAGTTTTAATTAAGTTTGTCGTCATTCTTAGTTTCCATCTCATTTTCCTTAACTTTGTTTTAACTGTTTTTTTAGTTATATCTTTCATCTTTTATTCACCAATATGTTGTTGTTTTAGAATTTATCAGTTTTATTCTTATTATAGTTTATTTTATGTTCTTAAGATTTATTTTAGAGTAGAGTTAATAATTTCATTCTCCAAGTATCTTAGTTTTGATAGTTTCTTTGTTAAGCATATAGTCAGTTTCCCATTCACACAGATAACAAAGATATTCATGAAATATAATTTGGTTCAGAAATAAATATATTTATCAAGTTTTCTACTTGCTTCTACATAAATATCTTTATCAAGTTTTCTACTTGCTTCTAAATTTCATTAGTTTCATATCATTTTGATTATGGATAGAAGATAGGTCATAATGTTTAAAGTTAACTGTAATTGACCTCTTTGTAGTTTACATCTCTTGGTTGAAATTAGATTAAATTTAATCCCATTTTGTTTTGCTATTACATTTGAAAGTCATTACGATACATTCACCCTAGTTCCTATTACATTTGACGTACAACATCAAGGAGAATGGAATTAGATACTTTAGTGTAGTCTTGAAGTTGATGAATTCATTAAATAGTTTGTAGTTTTTCTTTGAATTAATATAGTTTTTTGTTTATGTAATTTATCGTCAAATTAAATCATTCCATAGATAGGTCTCTAAATTTATTTACAATTGTTTCTAATTCCTAGATTAGAATCTGGGATTTGATTAAGTAGTTTCCATATTTATAAAAGGTAGTTTTCTTTTTTATCAATATTTGTTTTTATCTTTTCCATTATTTAGTCATCGAGTAGAGTAGTATGACTTGATACTATTCTGATCTGTTGGTTTAGCTAGGCTTAGTTAGTTCATTTGTTTGTCTTTCTGAAGTTTGATTCGGTTTTTCATTTTGAAAGATCTTTCGATCTTTTCTTTATTAAATATTTCTAAGGTCTGACAAGCCAAAATCTTAGTTACCATTCTACCTCAGCATATACTTTGCCACAACTCTAAGAATACCAACCCTAGTCGATAATTAAATATTAGGTGATTTCTTTGAGATAGCTCACACACCCAACACATGTTCCTTTAACCATATTCACAGCTTAACTTAAAGTATAAACATCAATCAACTGGTAGTTAATACATGGATATTCAATGTTATTTATAACTTACTTGCACCAAATCTTCAAGGACATACTCATCCAATGGACATGGCCTAACAGCTAGCACAGGGTGAAGGCTAAGGACAAGGTTAAGAAAAAAGGGTGATTTGAACAACTTAACTAAGTGATACTTTGGACGGGGTAAAGGGGGAGCTACACACTGTGCCGGAAAAAACAAACAAAAGGAATGGCAGTGCCTCACAAATGGATAAGTTGTTTAGAGAGTGCTTATTCAACCTTGGCATCATGTCTACATCAAGTTGATCCAAGTTCGTTAGGATGATTCATTTAATTTCTATGGCCTTTTTGGCCTATATGACCCCTCTGGGATTTTGCGTGCACTTAAAAGCACAACTAATCGCAGCTTGTATCCAGGGTATATTTACATTTATGAGGTTAGCAATATTTAGATTTAGCATTTATTTAGCCTATTAGCACTAAAGTTTGCACCCTGAATGCTAGGGTTCAAAGCTTAGAGCATCTTAATTTGATTTAATGGATAACTAAGTTAATGAAGCGATGGAGGTATAACAATATAAAGACTAGGCTAGTCTTTAAATATTGAACAACAGGAAATGTATCACTATCATGGATATTAATAAGACAGAGCTGCGAGAATAACTTTATGAAAGACATGAATCAAGTTTTGCATCAAGCATCTAAAGATAATTGCATATTAATCATAAGAATCTTGGCATGGATTAATAAGACCACACATAGGACAAAGTCATAACAACATGCAATTCAATTATTAAAGAAAAACAAGCTCATATGATCATAATCATTTCAAAGCAGCTATTTCAAATAAAAGGAAACAATATACAAGCCTGCAATTCTAGTATCAGACTGTTCTAACCCTGCTTCAGCCCTCTCTGCTGGAACCTCTCTCATGCACTCAGCCTCCTCACAATATATAGAAATTTATATCATATCCTTGATCTATACTCAAGGGAAATAGAATCATCTCAATGACTAAACATAGTAACTGTTACATGAAATTAGGAACTAAAAACATAAGATAAAATGATCATTAATACTAGCTCCTATTTTCAGGGGATTTACTTTGACCACTCTAAAGGAACTAAATCGATAGGAGGAGATAATCGAAGCACATTCTTTAAGTTCATAATTTACTAATATAAAGATAAAATCATAACTACTACATTGAACCTCTTACTGATGAAAATATCCAAAACCTATAACAAATGCTCTGTCATCTATAATCCTTATCAACTAAACTCTGCATCAAAATATGGATCTGCTTCCTTGAATTCTGCCAACTATGTCGTCGAAACTGAATTGGTTCCATTATTGATTGCTGAAAATATGGATCTACATATCAATCTTCAGTCTTTAAATATGGGATATTTGTATTTCAAATCTAGAACTAATTTTAAAGATAAAAATGTTGGAAAAGACTCGATAGCTTGCTCGAAGATCAAATGAGAACATGTGATACACCACTTATGTGTGTCACAATAACACTTTTGCAAATAATTATTCCCTGAAAACGTTGATAGCAGTCTTAATTCTGACCTGAACCTCGGGGCTTTTATACAACATCAAATACCACTCGAGAGCTCTAATGGGAAAATAAAAAAGTTGTTCAGGACCAATTTAATTCAATTAGATGACCCTTCACATTAAATTTCCATTATTCTTCCTTTCAACTTTCTCAGGTGCTCTGCATTTTTTGACAACCTTGGAAAGTGTGCATCCTTTCGATCCACTCTTGCAAGTTTCCTTTGCATTTGTAGTTAATTGCTCCAATTCAGATTGCTTTAATCCCACTACATATTAATGCATAAAGGACTTCCAACTTGATGAAAATCTCATTACACCGTCCATGCATCCCTTAATTAGAGAATTGACATTTATTCCAGGCTTTGAAAATGGATTTGCAACTTGAATCTATTCTAGCAAAGCCTAAATGATAATGAATGCTCTATACAAATTTGTTTGAGTATCTTTCAATTTCGGTGTTATAATATTAAGACGAGCACTTGCATGGCTTTTTCTACAACCTATTCACCACGATTTTAGTTCCTGTGTGATCGCTTGAATTTAGCTCGAGCTTGGGCGTTCTGATGGATGCTTACTCTTGGCACTTTAAAACTTTATCATGCTAATGCTAATGCACTAAAGATTATCTCACACGAGCCTTTGAATTTTGAACCAAACGCCAAACAACAAAATAGCTTGGATGCACATATAACATGGAGGCTGACTTAGTTTGAAAATAAAAGTGCAAGGACAAATCAAAGGTAGAAAATCAAGAGAAAGGGAAACTGACTAGGTTGAAACCAACACTCAGGCTTTAATAAAAATGGGCATTCTGGTAGCGAGAACTGAGGTCCATCTTTACATGTATGCTTCCTGAAACCAGAATTTCATGGGGTAATTTCTGGTGACAACATCTGGCTCCGTCTGGGGATGGCATGCTCCCTGTGAGTTGCCAAGAACTTGCAGACCTGTGCCTTAATCCTTTTGCTTATACCGGTGTCTTCATTGGGATGGATTCATGACCTCATTTCAAACCTGTCAACTGTACCCTGCTCATCCAAATTACAAATCCATATTCCTGGCATACCGAATAACAACTATATACTGCAAACTGAAAATTTTCTCCATTGGGCTGGAGTCTACCGATCTACTACAAGCCAACATACTGAAAAAAATCTGCTGAAAAACTGAAAAGGAATAAATGCTCTTGACATGTGCTTATTTATCCACATTATCTACACTAACCAAATATGCAACTTGGTCAAGTGAAATCATGCTTCCAATGAAACCAAGTTAAGAACTGACTTAGGAATTGAACTCCTGAAATATACTTCTATAAAATAAAGATTGAAAAGCTTATAGGCAACTCATCATGAATATGAAGCTCATATTTATAGCTATACAAAAATGAATGACCCGAGCCGATAAAATCCTCCAGATAAGCAGCTACCGTGTCATAAAAAACATAATAATCCTTAAGATATTCGAGCTTCTTCTTTTTATGATTAAACAATCCATGTGTGCAATTTCTGCCATACCACTGTTTCAGTTTTGAATCATCAAACTTGTCTTTATTCTCAGAACACTTCTCAAGCTTGATATTAAAAGACAGCTGAAATGGGTTTTGAAAAGGCAAGCTCTGTATTTTGACATCTAAAGATTCAATCTCTTTCTCAATATACTCAACAAATTCTTCTAAAAATATGACTTCAGATTCTAAGTTACATGAGTTTGACTTTAAATAAGAAGACAAAAGGGAAGAAAAATTCTCATCTATTTCCTCATCGGTGCACATATCATTCCATTCTCTGAAATTTTGGATGGAAAGAGATTCTGCCCTAAATTATGTCTTCTCCATCCATGTATTCAAAAAGACAATCCAAAAATCTGTTAATGATCTAATTGACCCAACAGACAAATCTTCAACACAACTTTTACACTTTCCTTGTAATGAATCATAAAAGAGTCTAGTGAAGACATCTTCATGTTTAACTCTGAGTAGCTTCGTAAAGTCACGGAAATTAGATATATGTTTTACAGCTAAACTCAAATCTTATCCATTAAATTTAGGAACATTTCTCAACAAATATTCATCCAAAGGAAGAAGATTCGGAAAACTAGGAAGTTCTGCAAAATCTAGACATGCATACCTTGAAACAATAGAAGCAACATCTGAAGTCCTCATTAGTCCAATGAAATCGTCAGTGAAGCTTTGAAATCTAGATCCGTAGAAGTTGGAGTCACTAGGTGAATAATTCGAACTCAATATGTTACCAGCCCTTGTTCACCATCAAAGACTGGATATATTCGTTGTTGTACAGCCCAGGGAAGTATGTCTTTGTTCCTCCGTCCCTGGCAATGACGCCTGAAGATGTTAGCACTAAATTTTGCACCCTGACTGCTAGGGTTCAAAGCTTAGAGCACCTTAATTTGATTTAATGGATAACTGAGTTAATGAAGAGATGGAGGTATAACAATATAGAGACCAGGATAGTCGTTAAATATTGAATATCAGGAAATGTATCACTATCATGGATATTAATAAGATAGAGCTACGAGCATAACTTTATGAAAGACATGAATTAGGTTTTGCATCAAGCATCTAAAGATAATTGCATATTAATCATAAGAATCTTGGCATGGATTAATAAGACCACACACCGGACAAAGTCATAACAACATGCAATTCAGTTATCAAAGCAAAATAGGCTCATATGATCATAATCATTTCAAAGCAGTTATTTCATATAAAAGGAAACAATATACAAGCTTGTAATTCTAGTATCAGACCATTCTAACCCTGCCTCAACCCTGTCATTTGGATCCTCTCTCATGCACTCAGCGTCCTCACAATATATAGAGATTTCATATCATATCCTTGATCTATACTCAAGGGAAATCGAATCATCTCAATGACTAAACATAGTAACTGTTACATGAAATTAGGAACTAAAAACAGAAGATAAAATGATCATTAATACTAGCTCCCATTTTCAGGGGATTTAATTTGACCATTCTAAAGGAACTAAATCGATAGGAGGAGATAATCGAAGCACATTCTTTAAGTTCAGAATTTACTAATATAAAGATAAAATCATAACTACTACATTGAACCTCTTACTAATGAAAATATCCAAAACCTGTAACAAATGCTCTGTCATCTATAATCCTTATCAACTAAACTCTGCACCAAAATATGGATCTGCTTTCTTGAATTCTGCCAATTGTGTCCTCGAATCTGAATTGGTTCCATTATTGATTACTGAAAATATGGATCTACATACCAATCTTCAGTCTTTAAACATGGGATATTTGTATTTCAAATCTGGAACTAATTTTAAAAATAAAAAATGTTGGAGAAGACTCGACATCTTGCTCGAAGATCAAATGAGAATATGTGATACACCACTTATGTGTGTCACAATAACACTTTTGCAAATAATTATTCCATGAAAACGTTGATAGCAGTCTTAATTCTGACCTGAACCTCGAGGATTTTAAACAACAACATCAAATACCACTCGAGAACTCTAATCGGAAAATAAAAAAGTTGTTCAGGTCCAATTTAATTCAATTAGATGACCCTTCACATTAAATTTCCATTATTCTTCCTTTCAACTTTCTCAGGTGCTCTGCATTTTTTGACAGCCTTGGAAAGTGTGCATCCTTTCGATCCACTCTTGCAGGTTTCCTTTGCATTTGTAGTTAATTGCTCCAATTCAAATTGCTTTAATTCCACAACATATTAATGCATAAAAGACTTCCAACTTTATGAAAATCTCATTACAACGTCCATGCATCCCTTAAATAGAGAATTGACATTTATTCCAGGCTTTGAAAATGGATTTTCAACTTGAATCTGCGCTAGCAAAGCCTAAATAAAAATGAATGCTCTATTTACAAATTTGTTTGAGTATCGTTCAACTCCGGTGTTATAATATTAAGCCGATCACTTGCATGGGTTTTTCTACAACCTGTTCACCACGATTTTAGTTCCTGTGTGCTCGCTTGAATTTAGCTCGAGCTTGGGCATTCTCATGGATGCCTACTCTTGGAACTTTAAAACTTTATCATGCTAAAGCTAATGCACTGAATATTATCTCACATGAGCCTTTGAATTTTGAACCAAACGCCAAACAACAAAATAGATTAGATGCACATATAACGTGGAGGCTGACTTAGTTTGAAAATAAAAATTCAAGGACAAATCAAAGGTAGAAAATCAAGAGAAAGGGAAAGTGACTAGGTTGACACCAACACTCAGGCTTTAATAAAAATGGGCATTCTAGTAGCAAGAACTGAGGTCCATCTTTACATGTATGCTACCTGAAACCAGAATTTCATGGGGTAATTTTTGGTGACAACATAGCCATTGTTTTTAAGACCTTTTTGGACCCTTCATGGGGTACATTAGAATTTCATTGCTTTAGCCCTTAATTCATCGTGTGTTTAGAAGCACATTCTAGAATTTAGTTTCAATGGGCTTTCATAAAAGATATTTCCAATAATTTCCATAAGTAGTACATGTGCTTCGAGGTTTAGCCAACAACTCCTCATGTGACTAGAGGGAATTCTTCACTAAGCCATACATCGGGGAAACCGACTAGAATGATCTAGGCATAAAATCCAACTTACCAGGGGAAATTTATGTCACCAACTCAAAGCCGAGACACAAAACAAACATGGATTTTATCCAACAGAGTGGTAGGAGCAGGGAATTCCTCCATATCAAAAGTAAAAAAGGTAAGCCAGGGTGAAAGCCAACATAGGGAAGGTCATGGATGTATGGATTCAAGTGAATGTGGTGCCTAATCTAGCAAACATAAATGTCAAGAAAGACCATGTCCATGCCCATAGGAGGGTAGTGACACTAATGATTATATTCAGTAAACCTTTAAGTGCAAGTAATACATCCAATTCATTATTTAAATCCAACCAAGATAATTCATTTCATTTATTAAATAATACTGCCACATCATGACTTATATACCAAGTTAATGCTATGAAGATGACTAAAACAATAAGATAATAATCAATGCTAACAATCACAAGTATAATGGTCATATCACTACATATCAATAATCAGCATCTAGAATGAATCAAACACTACTGCAAAAATAACATCTAGAACTCCGGGCACTGAACTGAATCTGTATGGAACAAAAGGTCATATCATTCATCAAATCTAAGCTCTCAAGGCTCAGATTTGGCACAAGGTCTACACAATGTCTAATATAAGTTGCTCTGATGTCTAAGTGATCATAAATGGTGTTGCTCATCATGAATGATCTCTGTAAATGAAAAGCTCTAAAAAGTGCAGATATCTGCTCAGCAAGAATAGTAGCCCAACTACTATGGTGTGATAACTTTTAAAACCCAAAAAGTGCTCACTAGCTCATTCCCTTATTCACATGACTCATTTGTCCACTTTTCCACCATTTGAGCCTTTAAAGCCATCAAAAGGTCACCAAAAAGACCATAATACACCTTTTTCCCCTCAAAATATATATTTTTCCTCAGAAAACACAAAAAACCCTCAAAAAGGGTCCAGAATTCCCAAAAAATATTAAAAGGGAATAAAAATATTCAAAATATTAAAAAAAGGAAAAAGAGGGAAAAAGAAGGAAAAAGAGACCTAAACCATGTTGACCAATACCATTGGTTTCCTTAAAACCATAATGATATTCCCCATCACCAAAAACTATAAAAAGGTGATAGGGGCTCCTCACTTTCCATCCATCATCCATCCTATCCTCATGCTCTCAAAATCTCTCTTGAGTTCTTTGACCATTTTAGCAAACTTGGAGAAGAAACCATTGGAGCCTGGAGCACCTCAACCTTGGAGCTGCTCAACACCAAACATCCTCACCATTTGAGGTATTATAATACAAAAAGCATTCTTTGTTACGTTTCTTGTTCTTTCTATTAATCTTTTTAAATTTATTCTTATATGCACATGTTAATGTTAGATTATTTTATAATTTTCTTTTCTTTTTATTTGAAGACTACTGTTACAACTTAATAGGTGCATCCTTGCACATGCTTGGTTGAAAAACCAAGCAACAGTTTTTTGGCGACTCCGCTGGGTTTCGAGCTTTAAATTTTTTCTTTAAATCTTTGTTTTTTACTTGTTTTTACCATTCCAATTAGCAGATCTGCCATACTAGACAATATATTCATTGTTGCCCTAGCTATTGGCCCTTTTTGTAGCCCTTAACAGACCAAAATTTCACTTTTCGGTTTCGTTTTCGGCGACTTTTTTTTCGTTTTTCGCATCACGACTTTTTGCTCGATAGTCGCGTGGCTCATCGCGACCTCGCGACCTTTTTCCACGCGGCGCGCTGCGCCTTCGTGGCCTTTTTCCACGCTGCACTTCGCGGCCTTTTTCCATGCTGCACATTGCAGCTTCGCGACCGTTTTCCGCGCTGCACATCGCGGCTTTTGCCCTAAAACCCGCGATGCTATTATTTTTCGCTCGACCCAATTTTTAGAAAAAAATTTGCTACATTTTTTGCCCATTTAGCCTATTTTTCAGCATCATTTTTTCGGCATTATTGCAGCAATAGTGAATCTTTTTTCTATTACATATGTTCAATTAAGATCTTTTTAAAAAATTTCAACAAGTGAAAGAAAGGTTTTTAGCACTTTGTTTAGATCATAGATTTCATTTCTTTGCAAATTTCGAACCATTTTTTCTGATTTGCTCAATAGTTTTGCCCAAGCAAGCACTTATAAATCCATTTATTTCTTACAATTTTTACAATATTTGCTTTCCTTTAAAAATTATTTCGAAAATCCATAGTTTTTGAAGTATTTTTGTTAAAGCACTTACATGTCAAAAAAACCTTTTATTTTTTGCAAATTGGAATCGTCTTGTTTTTAATTTGTAATCAATCGCCCAAGCGAGGCAAATTCATTTTCAGTTAGATAATCACACTTGCACCCAATCTGCCACATTTTTAATTAATTGAGCCTTAAAATCTACCTAAACTCAACCAACAATTTAACCCCACTTGGGGAACACTTGAAGAACCTTGTAGCTAGACAGGATTGGGGAGATAGGTGTTCCAATAACACCCCTCAATTATTTACATCTGAGACATAGTGGTTGAATTTTAGGGAACCCAAAAATCCCTTATTATTTGTTGACATGGTTATACACCAATTTATCAAGAAGGCCTCTCCCTTAGGAGGGTTGAAGTAGCTAGACTAGTTCCAAAAGTCTGAGTGGAATACCACTATCCATTCAGTAACCAAAGGATACATTTCACAGTTCTCGGTGTACCACCCGTATGGGAGTACAACGGCAATAGAACCAAACTGCAGATTCACCCAACCGAACATGTCATGAACAGAGTATCTTAGTATCCATTTTTTAGGATTGTCTAACCGGTGTCCCTCTCGGTAGGGGGATATCTAGCCTTTGATTCCACTACCCATATTTTCTGACTTGGATTTCATCACCTTGCAGAGGATATGTTTAGTTGAGTCATAATACCGCTTTTAGTTATGCGTTTGCATGCTCTGCTACCCCCCTTGGTCTAGTGAGCACCACTTTTTTCTAGGAATCGTTTGATTTTTGGTATTCTGACCACTTTTCTTGTTTCCTCCACTTATTATAGCACAGTTGTTATAATAAGTTCTTTTGAGGTTGGTTGTTGTCTTAGAGCCATTATTTTTTCATACTCCCCTCCTGCACACATCGTGGCATTAGGGTCTTGAGTTTTGTATATCACCACCATCCATTGGCATTTTTATACATATCTCACCATTGAGAACTTAAGATGATCTCGCCGTTTTCAGGGTGAACCTCCTCAGTTCAGTAAACTTGACTCTACACGTCATAGACGTAGAGCGTTATCCCTTGACTCCACACGTCATCGGCATAGAACCCAGTCATCCGATTCTGACACGCCTCATTTCACATCTAATTCTAAGGTTGAATCTGAACACCCTACCGAGACATCACCAACCAACCCCATGGTTGGATCACAATATGACCCCCTTTTCACCAGTGCTATTGGAGCTACATCAACAAACCCCACCACTACCGTGATAACCACGGTAACCACACCCCTTCTAGGCATGCCTAACATAGGGGCCACACCCCCTCTAGGCATGCCCAACACAGGACCACCACCTATTTTGGGTATGCCCAACATGGGGGTCACCCCCCCTCTCATTACCACTACCCAGATCCCAGGGATTATCGAAACCATTCCTAACCCATCGGCAACCCATGTTGCACTTGGGAACGCAGGCACCTCCCACACCACATCGGCTGGAGGTAGCATCCCTTTCACAGCTAGCATACCTTTAGGGGGCACTGGACCACTCCATAATGCTACCATTAACAGTTATGCCCCAATGACCATGCCACACCCATCTGCCAGTCTGCCATACATGGCTAGTCTAAACTTACCAGACCTGGCAAGGTTAACCAATGACCCTATTAGACACAACCCTACGTGGCCACCCATGCCCACAAAGCTTCCCTCAGATATCCCAAAATTTGAAGGCAAAGCCAGGGAAGATCCCCAAAACCACATCATGTCGTTTCACCTATGGTGTTGCTCTAACTCCATAGTGGATGATTCCATTAGACTGAGACTTTTACAAATAAATTTCACTGGCTCTGCAGCCAAGTGGTATATTGAGCAACCACATGGGACCCACAACATATTTACGTCCCTCGCCTCAACTTTCCTCCAGTTCTTTCAACTACCTATATGCTATGATGCAGGAGTGGAAATACTTTTGTCTTGTAGATAGAACACTGCTACACACATCACCGATCATATCCATGAGTGGCGTAAGCACCGTAGCCTCTGCAAGATAAAACTTGATGACTGAATCTTTTTGGACTAGTTCCTCAAATCACTCCTCCCCCTCATAGCTAAAGATGTAGCTTCTGAACGACCCCAGTCATAAGAAGAAGCTATCTTAAAAGCTCAGCAATTCGACCTCATATATGCCCAGTCTGGATATCTATACACTATTTTACCTGACGCCCCGCACGGCGATCCATCCCACCATGACGCGCCGGGGGCATCCCATGCCATTGACGGTATTATCAGCCAAGTTATGGCACAAAACAAACCTTTTACCATGACCAGTACAAACAACAGCCCAGACCTTTCTAGGGCTTCATCTAATTCTAGAGCTACAACTTCGTATGCTCCACTAACACACACCCACCACATTCATGGACCCTTGTGTCCACCACAATGTTATGGGCAAGCACCATCAACTTATGCGCTAGCTCCATATTATAACCAACAGGCCCACCAAACTCTGGTCCAACCACAAGCCCAAGTGGCTTATTATCCTCAACAGGAAGCACCTCTTGCTCCAACACTTCTAGCAGCTCAAGGGTACCCACAACCGCAACAAACACCAGGGTCACCTCTGAACCCTCTTGTTTACTACCCACCGCAACCTGCTCTAGAGCCTGCATGACCTCAAAACCCACCTACTGCCCAAGGGCATGTCTTTGGGCAGCAAAACCAACCTCCAAACCAAAACAACCAGCATAACCAAGGAGGTCAACAAAATCATGGACGAGGGCGTAACCGAGGAAACAAACAACAACACAACCAAGGTACACCACCACCTAATCCTCCAAACAATAATAACGCTACTCCTCCCAACCAAAACCTTGACCGTCCACCGAAACAGGCTAAAAATAATAACTTGAGAACAAACCATCCATGTTCCATATGTGGAGTCTACGGCCATTACACACATAATTGTCCCCATTTAGATCGAGCGCGTCAACTCTGGACCGACGACGCCCAACGGCAAGGACATGCTGCACAGCCAGCACCCCCTCCTCAGCCACAACCCATGATATTGCAAAATCCCTTACCAAACCAAGGCACGATAAACACTCTTCCGAATGATCCTCCTCAAGGATCCGCCGCACTACAACAGCAAATTACCTATGCAGCCACCGATTACCAGCATGATGAGTCCAACAATCACCATTTTCTTATGATTTCAATCTTCAAACCCGTGGAAATCAATACGGATCTTCCCCTGAGGCCACACCCACCGACCCATCGTCGAGTACTCTCCCAACCGATCAACCACTTCGCATACCCACTATGCTCATGGACGAAGGCCCGAAAGCACCTCGTTTCCCTTTGAGATGGATTAACAATAACCCGAACGCTCATGCAGCTTCCAACTATAACATTGTGGAGGATTTAGCTCAGTCCTCCACTGCTATGTCCACTCTCAAAATCTTGAAAAATTGTCCTGCACAGAGAAAATTGTTGTTATCTTCCATTGGTGCCATAGATCCTAACGACTCTAACATGATGGCTTTCGACTTAGAACAAACTGAACCTCGCATTCCTTCATCTCTAGCTTTTCAAGTTTCCATCTCCATTCGCAACCTTGTCGTACATCGATGCATAATCGATGAAGGGGCCTCTACCTGTGTCATGTCGACTTTCATATGGTAGAAACTTGGATCCCCAATGCTACAACCGTCCACTACCACATTACGAGCTTACGATGGCCATGTAGCTCAACCTCAAGGTTTGCTAGTGAACGTACCCATACAACTTGGGGGAAAATTGGTTCTCATAGATATAGAGGTCATTAACGCCCAACTTGATTATAATATCCTTTTGGGACGAAGCTACATGTACAAAATGAAATCTGTCGCTTCTTCAGTTTTCCACATCATGATGTTCCCCCATGAAAGACGTGTAATTAAAATCGACCAGATTACATACTATGATCCCAATGCCCCTGCAGCACTAGAGAATGTTCTTCCCGTGATTGAACAACCTGTTCTTAGTGCACCAACATACTTCGTCTCATCAGTCGGACCCGGGATATATTCGGATACTCCCATGACCAGCTCGTTCCCGTCAATCCCACCCCCTCTTCAGGTAACTGTGGTATCCAATTTGTGCACCCTATCACACAACGAAAAACAACATCCTCAACAACCTCAACCACCACCACAAGCACCCAATGTGCCTAGCCATATCGGAATGACACTGATTCACACTATCCCCTTCTAGTTTCCATTTTCAGGAGTTGTCAGCACGCCAGTAATGGCTACACTAAACCTTCCAGGTTTAACGTTAGGATTACCTGTATGGTACTTACCTGTCCCAACTCCCCCACCAACTCCTACCTTTGTCCTACAACCGGTACAACCTATGAATATGTCAAACCATCCACCACCCGGCATACCAAACCACCAAAATCGCCCACCACTTGGTGGTCCCAACCCCCAAAACCGATCGATTCCAATAGGGGGCACTACATCAACATCCAGTTATGTCCCCCCTCAATACCACCACATTGGGGGAAGAGGTCCACAAACCTACAACACTGCACCCACAACTCACACCCCCCAGTGACTCCCAAATTAGCCAAGAATCCCCCAACCTATGTACTCCCTAAGTGCTCCTTGTGTGACAATATTGGCCACGCCACCCATCTATGTCCACAACTACCAACACTTCAAGAACACACGAATATGTTGGATGATGACATCAACGTTCCAGTTCTCAAATTAGAATTACCACCTCAACCTCGTGATAAAACATTGCGCACAAACCACCCTTGTGCAATATGCGGAATCTACGGCCATTATTACCATCACTTCCCTGATCTCCCAGATTATATAGTAGCACTATACAAGATGAATAATGCCGACTTAGAGATATCCCCCCCACTTATTGAGGAAATATTCCCTCCAGAATCGTCCTGTTTAGAAGAAATCAATACCATTTATATGATTTCAACTACTTATAAACCCGAACCAATTCATTTAATGGAACACTATTTTCATACCGATGAAGAAATCCTAAAAACACTCACTACACCGGACTACCCTTGGGATGATATGCACCATTGATCATACTTCCTCCCTGAAGCGTCTATGTCCACTATGGCAAACCAACTATCTGTTGAATCGAAGGACTTCTTACCAACCAAGGTCGATTGGTTCAAAGATCCAATACTAGCTCCAGAAGCCTTCGAGGAAGGTAACATGGCAAACATTTTGCCCATTATAAAAATCGACATCTCCACCACCCTCAGAAAACCCGAGCTTATCTCTTTAGGTGCATCTTGCACTGAGAAAGAAACCCAAGCTTATAAGAAACTCTTCCAAGAATTTCAGGATGTCTTCGCTTGGTCTTATACCGAGATGCCTGGTCTTGATTCTACCATCATAGAACATCACATAGACACTTGGCCCAACATATCACTAGTCTGCCAGAAACAATGTCCCATTCACCCATCCAAGCTTCCAGCCATCAAAGCAGAAATCGAGAAGCTTCGAGCAGCAGGTTTCATATACCTGATTGCATATACCACCTGGGTTTCAAATCTAGTACCTGTTAATAAGAAAGTAGGCACCATCTACGTCTGTACTGACTTCCGCGACCTCAACTTAGCTTGTCCCAAAGACAACTTCCCCACACCATTTATTGACCAACTAATCGATGAGTGTGCGGGGCATGAGGTACTCTCTTTTATGGATGGTTTCTCCGGATATAACCAAATCAAAATCCATAAATAAGATCAATACAAGACCGCTTTTACCGCCCCATGGGGCACCTTCGCCTATCGCATCATGCCTTTCGGTCTCAAGAATGCGGCAGCCACTTTCCAACGAGCCATGACTTATTGCTTTCATGATCTGCATAAAATCATTAAAGTTTATCTAGACGACCTCACCGCCCGATCTAAGAAACGATCTGACCACTTAGAAGACCTTCGACATGTTTTCTTGCGTTTTCGCAAATACAAAATCCGCTTGAACCCGCTTAAATGTGTATTTTACGTTACAGCAGGCCGCCTGCTGGGGTTTGTCATTTCAGAAAAAGGGATCACCATTGACCCTCAAAAAGTTCAAGCCATAGTGTACCTCCCCTCACCACGTACATTAAGACAACTGCAAAGCCTCCAGGGGAAATCCAACTTTCTTCGTCGTTTTGTCCCAGACTATGCCACCACAGTACATGGTTTCCTCCATTTGCTGTGTCTTCATACCCACTTTGTATGGGATGACCAAGCAGAAGGAGCCTTCACGGACCTAAAGAAAGCACTTACAAGCACCCCTTTGATTTCTCCACCATATTTCATAAAAGACTTTACCCTTTACATTTCGGCGTCAGATCACGCTGTCTCTGGAGTTCTCGTCCAAGAAGACTCAGCTCGCCAAGAGCATGTCATTTACTAAGTGAGCCCAACCTTGTCAGGCCCACCCCTCTGCTACCCACATGAAGAGAAAATGGCCCTCGCTATCATCTTCTTAGTACAAAAGCTGCAACATTACATTCTCCTCAGCCACACCATGGTTGTGGCCAATTCCAATCCAATGGTCTATCTCTTGAATCGTCGCCTTCTACAAGGTCATGTTGCCAAATGGGTGATTATCTTACAAGAATATGACCTAACTTTTAAAAACCCAAAGAGCACCAAAGCATTAGCACTCGCTCAGCTCATTACGGACTTACCATCATCGTCATCATCACCAACTATCCATACTGATATTATCGACGAACATTTGTTCATCATCTCGTCGGATGACCCTTGGTATGGCGACATTTTGGTATACATCCGCACACAGAAGTTTCAACCCAACATCGACTGTGACGGACGCCATCGCATCCATCACCATGCCCCCCGTTATCTCCTCTTGGGTGATGTCCTCTATCGATGTGGCGTCGACACAATCTTACGACGATGCCTTTCCCAAGACAAAGCAGAACAAGTCCTTAACGACTGTCATAGCGGTGCCTGTGGCGGCCATTTTTTAGGAATGGCCACCACCCAAAAGGTAATCCACGCAGGTTATTTTTGGCCATCATTATTCACTGATTGTATCACAGCAGTCAAACACTGCCAAAACTGCCAACTCTTTGCCCCAAAGGAAAGAACCCCCTCCACCCCCCTTCATCCGGTCGTAACCACTGGACCATTTTACAAATAGGCCATTGACATCATGGATTGCAATCCCACATCAGCCGGTGGTCACAAACACATTATTGTGGCTGTTGATTACTTTACCAAATGGGCGGAAGCCATGCCTACTTACAATTGCAAAGCCGACACTGCAACCCGTTTTTTACTCAACCATGTTATTGCTCATTTCGGAGTACCAAAACAACTCGTCTCAGACCACGGCTCTCACTTCGAAGACTCCGTTTGGAGAGAATTGTCCACACTCCTTAAGTTTGAACACCATTTCTCCTCTACTTACTACCCCCAAGGGAATAGCCAAGTCGAAGCTGTTAACAAAATTTTCAAAACCATCATCCAACGCACTGTCGACAAACACAAATCCAATTAGCATCACATGATTTTTCCCACATTATGGGCTTATCGCACATCAACCAAGACCGCCACTGGCTTTACCCCATTCCATTTAGTTCATGGCATGGAATCAGTCCTCCCCATTGAATGCCAGATACCAACATTACAAATTTCAGTAGAACTTCTCCCCGATACATCAATGATTGAAGAATGCTTACTTCTTTTAGAGCAGGCCAACGAAGATCGCCACGTAGCTCTCCAAACAATCAAAGCCGCAAAGAACAGATCTAAACTTCATTACGATAAACATGTTCACCCACGAGTATTTAGTGAAGGCGACCTCATACTGGCCTATGATCAAGCTCATGACAAAACAGGAAAAGGAAAGTTTGTGTCCATGTGGCAAGGCCCATATGTTATACACACCTGCCTTGGACAGGGAGCATATATTCTGACTGACTAAGAAGGAAACCCCCTACGCAACCCACGTAATGGGTTGTACCTCAAGCAATTTTACCCATAGAAAATATGATGGACACCACAGTCCACAATAGTATAGTCTTATTTTCTTTTTTACAAAAAATACAAAAAACTAAAAATTTCTTTTTCCTGCATGACCACAGATGGATCCTATTCCACTTTGCTACGTTGGCTTCGCTGATGGTGCAAGTCGTTGGTCTCCCAATCTCGCCTCCGCAGCTTGGGTAATATATTCCCCTTCACATGAGTTGATCCACATCGATGGAGTGTGCATAGGTGCCACCACAAACAACCAAGTTGAGTACGACGCTGTGACCAGTCTCCTGGTCGCTACTCTCCAAATGAGCATAAGTCACCTTAGTGTTTTCCTGGACTCCCAGCTCCTTGTTTTCCAGCTCAACAATATTTACTAGGTACGCGATCCCTGTCTATTCAGAAAATTTCTACACACTAAACAAATGATTCGACAGTTTGAGTCCATTTCATTCACACGTGTCCCAAGGAATCTCAACAGTATAGCAGACCATATGGCAAACAACATTCTAGATTGGCACACCAATCCAACCATGTAGAAAAAACAAAATCTGCATCCACGTGTGTAACATGTGCCTCCACGGGCATACAAACACAAACATACACAAGATATAGATGACAAACCTCCACGGGCAAACAAATAGACAAGATCTGCATCCACGTGTATACACAACTATATACCAAAACATATATCTATATCTATATATATATATATATATAATCATATAGTCACAATGTCACAGGTGCCCTCAGCACCCAATATACAAAAATACATAGTCGTACAAAAAGGTACATCCCCATATGCTCATCAGCATTTGGGGGAAAATATACGATCAACTAGTCATTATGATCCCCAGGATCCTCTAGCTCCTCTAGATCCTCCTGATCCCGAGCCCTCCTCTCGACCGACATAACTGCTACTCTGAGCAGGATAAACTGCCACTCACGTGGAGCATCGAAACAACGCTCAATAATGTGCCGGTCCAATTCCCTCCAACCCTCCTCTGGGGCTCCCTCTACAAGCATCTCCAAAGTATCCCGTACGCCCTCTATGGCATCGTCTTGAGGAAAAAAAACTCCTTGAACACGAGGAGGCGGTGCCACTACAGGTGGCGGTACCACCACCATCGCCCGTCCCTGATGACCCACATGATCAACTGGTGGCCTCGGACCAATATCTGCACAATCACACAAGTGAACCAAGTCAATATCATATAAATATCTCTAGCTATACTCATAAACATCTAAAAAACATGCTATAACAGAGAACCAAAAAACAAAGACATAGCATCTAAACCCCAGGCCTGCCCCTGAGCCCGAGGCATCTCCGGATCTCCTCGGTAATCCATGCCAGCATATGGATAATCATCAATAAGCAAAGGGATCTGCTCCCACTGATCATACATATCCGCCGAAAAGAAACGTCGGATACCACCACCACCCTGAGGCATTATCTCACCCCACCGCACCATCCACGACTCACTAACCAACCCCTCCCGAACTAGTACACGCGGCCGCAAGGTCGGTACTTGCTCAAAGAAAAAACAATAGAGGAAGGAGGCATAACAAAACTCCCCCCCCCTTGACTGACCTTGTCCAGATCTCGTCGGACACAAGCAAAAAACATCTGACCCCAGGAAAAGTAGGTTCCTCTCAACACATGGTCTACCATCATCGTTTTCCCCCCAGACAAACGATGTGGCGCCGCGGCACCCAACACACGCAGAGCACAAGCCCCAACCGCCCGCATCTCCCACTCCCTCAAAGATGTCAGACTCAATGCGCTATTCTATGCAATAGCTCCCCGAACACAGAATCTCTCCAAGAGATCCTTGATGTCCAACCTAGTAGAGATCCTCGACTGGAGCTCTCCTACCTCCCCTAAGCAAGGCAACCCAGTAAGGAAATAAACATCAGAAAGGGTGATCTCTAACCTCTCACCCCCCACCACGAATGCAGCCTCTGCTGGAACCCAGAAACCCACCAATGTGTTCAGCATCTCTCTAACTAAACGCATAGGTGGAATCTGGGTGAACTTTAAGAGCCCGCCAGCAGCCAAGGCCTCCTGGACACCCGGGTCGGTCCGAATCTGATCCATCAAATCCTCATCGATATCTCGCTCCCGCCACGATACTAGCGGCCTCCTCAGCATCCTGCCAAAAAACAAAGAAAAATTTTTTAGAAAACAAATTTTTTTCCAAAAATCTCATCGCGACTTTTGGGATCTTAGTTGCGATGATCATCACGACTTTTTCATCAAAAGCCGCGATGATCATCGCGACTTTTCAATCAAAAGCCACGATGATCATTGCGGGTTTCAGCCCCACAGTCGCGATGAACATCGCGACTATCAGCTAAATAGTCGCGATGAACATCACGACTATCTGCCCCAAACCCGCGATGAACATCGCGGGTATCAAGTCCATACCCGCGATGTTCATCGCGGAAAAAGAGCCGAAACCCGCGATATTCCATGTTGGAATGCCAAAGTGGAATTTTGCGGCCTTTAGGGGCCCGCCGCTAACCAGAAAGTAAATAATTGAAAAGGCTAAGTCACATAGGCTTACCTGAAACTCGCAGAACAAAATTCTAACGGTCGAATCTCCCACAAATCGAGAAAATGCTCTAACCCACTCAAATGCTCTGTGAAACTCGCACGTAACAATGACATATGTCACATTGGGCCCACACACTATTTATAGACATTTGACCATTTTTCAAATAACAATTTTGGTATCATACGACGTCCATTTTTTAAACCATTGGCACCATTGGAATCAGCACAATGAGAACTTCATGACAGTCCACTCCTTTTCCCGATTCCACCAGGTCCATTTTTCGAGCATTTTTTTTACATGCCCCCTCGTCACCTCAATTTGCGTGCCACATTAGCCGTCGTCTATTTTTGACGAGTTTTATATCGCCGGATTCAGTTTTCAGCGCTCGTGACGATGCTTGAGATCATTTCTCGCTTTCACGCCCATATTTTTTGAGCATTTTTTACATGCCCCCTTGTCGCCTCGATTTGCATGCCACATCGGTCGTCATCCATTTTTTACAAGTCTTATATTGCCGGATTCTGTTTTTCACGCTCATGACGATGCTTGAGATCATTTCTTGCTTTCACGCCCATATTTTTCGGTCATTTTTTACATACCCCCTGATCGCCTCGGTTTGCATGCCACATCGGCCGTCATCCGTTTTTGACAAGTTTTATATCGTCGGATTCAGTTTTCCGCGCTCATGATGATGCTTGAGATCATTTCTCGCTCTCACCCCCATAATTTTTTGGGCATTTTTTCAAAATGCCACTCATCGCCTCGGTTTACGTGCCACATCAATCGTTGCCCATTTTTCACAATCTTTATGTCGTCGGATTCAGTTTTCCATGCTCGTGACGATGCTCGAGATCATTTCTTACTCTCACCAATGCCTTTTTTTTCGGTATAATTTTACCCATTTTTCGGGCCGAGCAATTCTTTTACGAAAAAGGCACTTAGGGAGTTTCTGTTAAGCTCTTTTCTAACTCCTAAAACAATGAAAAGATCATCGAGCAACCTTGCTTCCTTTCATGCTCGCTAAAAGTATTTGAAAGGGCGTCTACTTGGTATAAGTTTACCCCTTTTCCAGACCTTGTAGACTAATTATGAAAAATGAATACTCTATTCACATCGGCTAGAAGAGTTCTCCATTTGCATCATTTTATGCTTTTTCGGGTCTTGGAGACTAACTTACGAAAAAGAACACCAATGGAGTCTATTTACCGCTTTCAGACTCTCAAAAAATGAAAGCAACCATGAGCATGAACAGTCCTGGGCTCACATAAATCCACAGGATAGTACCATTTCAGAGCACACTTTTATCCCTTCTTGGAGCTCATTAAAACTACGAAGAAGGACCCAATGGTGCTTCTCGGCGCCACAGCAGATCATGTCTACTCATATGACAACTTCCCCATTTCGGTCTCCTTTGTTCAAAGTATTCTGCAATATGTCACCCTGAGAGTCCCCCTACAACATACATTTGCTTGTCCCCCCCAGAGTCACTCAAGTTTGCAATACATACCCCTGATAAGCTATGATCCTCACACCTAAAAGTCAGTTTCCTATGCTGTCAGATTAACCACCATATCATCATGCTCTGAATAAAGGAAGTTTGATTCTACCCACTCTATGACCCTAGTTATTCCCCATCCCCATAGTATGTCAGTCCTACCATCAGTACTATCACACTCCAGTTGTACACTTTGCACTCCTATCAAGGAAACATCATTGCCTTGATAGTTGTTGGTCTCTCTCTGTCGACACCAACCAAATCCATTCCAGAGGATAGACCTAGAGGTCCCTGTGCCTTGGACTCATTATCATTTGTGATGAGTGCCTACAGATCATTTTGAAAGGAGTCCTCAGTGCCTCTCCAAATGATTGTTTCTCACATGCTCGACTTCAACACCCTAATCGCATCATTGAAACTCGTACAGGATATCAGTCCTTTCAGTTCTTTGTTGAAGACCCGGATATCACCTGACTCTGCCACATTTGAGAGTCTAATTGAGGAAACAACCACTTACATATTCCTATGGATATTCGGGTTGCACTTGGCAACAATTTTCAGATTACCGCAGTGTATACTTCCTCGAGTATACAATCACATATACTACTCAGAAGTTGACTCACAGTCATTGAGTCCCTACAGATGTTGGACACCTTCAGTTTCAGCAGTTCATCAACCCTTCTGTTACCTTTTTCAGAACGATTGTTGACTTTTTTCCAGTGTATCAGTTATTCAGATCAGTCATGACATGACCATGAGTATGTCCCAACATTGTGTCCCCTCTGGACCATTATAATGTACCAGCATATTTTTATGTATTTCTTCAGGGCCCCCTCCGTGGGCCTAATTGTTATGTATATGTCTTGATACGAGCATGGGTATGCCCGCCTCGTCCATAGTCAAAGATATCCCTCATTCATTTTCAGGCCATGTAGTATTTTTCAGTTTGTGTAGCTTCTAAGGGGTCGTTGCTCCAGTCTCCAACCGGTCTCTTCTCTACTCCAAACCCCAAGAAAAACACAAAAGAACTATGATGTCTATCGGCCATACGATGATCTCCTTCCCTCACACATCAGGGGGCAATCTGTTAACACCCAAAAAGTGCTCACTAGCTCATTCCCTTATTCACATGACCCATTTGTCCACTTTTCCCCCATTTGAGCCTCTAAAGCCATCAAAAGGTCACCAAAAAGACCATAATACACCTTTTTCCCTTCAAAATATATATTTTTCCTCAAAAAACACCCTCAAAAAGGGTCCAGAATTCCCAAAAAATATTAAAAGGGAATAAAAATATTCAAAATATTCAAAAAAAGAAAAAGAGGGAAAAAGAGACCTAAACCATGTTGGCCAATACCATTTGTTTCCTTAAAACCATAATGGTATTCCCCATCACCAAAAACTATAAAAAGGTGATAGTGTTGAATATTGTAACTTCTAAGAATATTATATTTGTACATTATTTATTCCGGAGATGTTCCATCCCTCCGATGTGATTTTATTATGTATCCGGAGATGTTTATTCCTCCGAAGAATTGTGGTAACTAGGGTTGTTAGACCCACCATGTGGGGGTCGACCCTAAAGTTGGGTTTTAGGGGTTATTAGACTTCTCCAGGAGAGGTCGGCGCCACTAGGTATTTTTGGTGGTCAGGAGTGTGTATAAATAGAGGAGGTGAACTCCTCATTAGATCACTCACTCACTTGTGAAAAGAGGCGCACTTGTTTGGGAGATCTACTAAGGAGGAATAGAAGGAGGGAGCACATCTTGTATTTTGGTTAATCATCTTATTGAGGAAAGCTTTGCTGGGTTTTCTACCCCATGAGGGTTTCCCAGGGTAAATATTGTGTCTATCTTGTGATTATGCTTCTTTCAGTGAACCTGCTAGTCTATTTGGTTTAAATTTAACATGGGATCAGAGCCATACTGAATAGGACATCTTTCACAAGGTAAGAATACCTCTCTCTCTCTCTCCGGTGAAGTTAGGGTTTCAGCCCAAAGTTGTTATTATTAAATTTTGGCTGCATGACTGGATAGCCCTTTTCAATACCTTTCTTTTAAGCCCTAGATCGAACTTTTTGGTTGGGTAGAACTCCGGGAAATCCAAACCCTAATTCTACCAAAAGTGCGATACGTCAGATTTTGGTTTCAGAAAAAAGTTGGAATTTTTGAATTCTGATTACATGGCTGGATAGCCATTCTCAAGAGCATTCTTTTGAGCTATAGATCGAACTTTTTGGTTGAGTAGAACTCCGGGAAAGTCAAACCCTAATTCTACCAAAAGTGCGATAAAATTCTGTTCCAGATTCCGGAAAAGTGAAAAGTAACTTTTCAGGTAAGTCTGCTCTGTCTCTTGGAATCCCCCAAGAGAAGATGGCTCCAAACACTAAGCTTGAAGACAAGCTAGAAGGTATAGAAAATTTTCGGGCATGGAAATACAGAATTGGTCTCATTCTTGAGGAGAATGATCTTGCTCAGTATATCAAGGAAGGAGTTGCAGAACCAGAAGGAGATGAAGCCAAAGAAAAGCATAGGAAGGATTTGATTAGGGAAAAGAGAATCATAGCTGATTCCATTAAAGACCACTTGATTCCCCAAGTGGCCTCCAAGAAGACTCCAAAGGAAATGTATGATGCCCTAGGAAGAATGTATGAAGGAAAGAACATCAATAGAAAGATGAACCTGAGGACTCAATTGAAGAGTACCAAGATGCACAAAGGAGAATCCATTCAAGACTACTTCTCAAGGGTTTCACAAATCAAGGAACAACTAGATGCAATTGGTGATACCCTTGATGAGGATGAACTTGTGATGACTGCTCTCAATGGTCTCACTAGATCTTGGGAGTCATTTATACAAACCATGTGTGCCAGGAAAGAGAGCATGAAGTTTGATATAGTATGGGAGGATTGTGTTCAAGAAGAAGCTAGGGTTGCAAACAGAGAAGCTCTTCTCAAAGAGGATGACCAAGCTTTGGCCACTCATACCAAAAGAAGAAGAATGAGTCATCTCAAGAGAGTTGACCACAAAGGATCTCAACACTTCTCTAAATCTAACAAGAGAAGAGGACCCAATTCAGCAAGAGATCTTTCCACAGTAGAATGCTACAATTGTCATAAATTAGGACACATCTCCAGATTTTTTCCTTCTCAAAAGAAGAAGTTCTTCCACAAAAGACATCATGCACATATGGCAGAAAATGATAGTGAAGAAGAAGAAGAGGAAGAAGATGAAGAAGAAGAAGAGGTAGAGGTAAAGCCTAAAAGGAAAAGATGTAAGGTGAAGAAAGAAGATCCAGAAGAATATGTTCTATTCTCTGCGCTCTCTGGATCTGTATCTCCAGGAGAAGATACATGGCTCATTGACAGTGGTGCTTCCAAGCACATGACAGGTCAAAGGAAGACATTCTCAAATCTTGAAGAAAAGACTTCTTCACAGAAAGTATCTCTAGGAGATGACTACCAATATCCCATCAAAGGAATTGGTGAAGCTAGCTATAAGCTAGATTCTGGAACACCCTTGAAGATGAAAGACATCTTATATGTATCAGGTTTAAAGAAAAACCTTCTCTCTATTTCAGCACTAGATAAGAAAGGTTTTAGAGTAGCCTTCATAGATGGACAAGTACTCATGTGGTCCAAAGGAAAGACAATTAAAGATGCAGTTGTTATTGGTGAAGAAGAAGGAGGTCTCTATAAACTCAAGGGCCATCCAAAAGCTGCCCTTGCACATGAGATCTCTAGCCCCAGTGAGCTATGGCATAGAAGATTAGCTCACATCAACTTTAAATCCTTACCCTATGTAAGCAAGGTAGTCATAGGATTACCAGATTTGAAAGCTGATCATGATGGCTCATGTAAAGGGTGTAAGAAAGGGAAAAAGATCAAGAACCCCTTTCCAAAGAGTGAAACAAAGACTAAGAACATTTTAGAACTAATACACTCAGATGTATGTGGACCAATGCCCACCACTTCTCTAAGTGGGTTTGAATACTATCTTTCATTCATTGATGACCATTCAAGGAAAACTTGGATATACTTCCTGAAAGGTAAGAATGAAGTCTTTGGAAAATTTAAAGAGTTCAAGGCTCTAATAGAAAATCTATCAGAAAAGAGAATCAAGATTCTCAGAACAGATAATGGCGGAGAATTTACCTCAAAGGAATTTGAGGACTTTTGTAAAGAAGCTGGAATTAAAAGGGAACTAACTACTCCTTATAATCCCCAACAAAATGGGGTGGCTGAAAGGAAAAATAGAACAATCATGGAAGCTGTGAAGACCATGATACATGATCAAGATCTTCCCATGTATCTATGGGCTGAGGCAGCCAAGACAGCAGTATATGTGCAAAATAGATTATCTCATAGTGCTCTTGAGTTCAAAACTCCAGAAGAAGTGTTTACAAGTAAGAAGCCTGAGGTAAGTCATCTTAAAATATTTGGGTGTCCTGTGTACATCCACATTCCAAAAGAAAAGAGAACCAAGTTGGACCCTTCTGGTAAGAAGGGAATATTTGTTGGTTATTGTGAATCATCCAAAGCCTTCATAATTTACATTCCAGGCTTTCATCACATAGAAATAAGTAGAGATGTAACATTTGATGAAAAAGCAGCTCTCAAGAAATCCAAGAAGTGCCAACTTGATGAAATCTATGAAGAAGATACTTCTCCCAGAATCACAGAGGTTGTTCCCATGCCTGAAGATGATTCTCCAGAGGATCATGACATGTTGGAACCACAAGAGCCTCCTATTACAGACTTATCCAAGAAAAGAAGGCCGGCATGGGCTAAAGATATTATTCAAGGGGCTGAAAGATATGGAGCTCCTGAAGGCTCCACTAGAGAAAGAAAGAAACCAAAGCTAGTGTCCAACTATATGGCCTTGATGTGTGATCTTGTGGATCAACTACCTACTAGCTATGAAGAGGCAGCTCAGAAGAAAGAATGGGTAGAAGCAATGACAGAAGAATATCAGTCAATAATGAAAAATGATGTTTGGGATATAATTCCCAAACCGAAAGATAAAAGTGTGGTTTCTTCCAAATGGATTTTCAAAATAAAACATGCCGTGGATGGAAGCATTGAAAAATACAAAGCAAGATTTGTAGCCAGAGGATTCTCTCAGAAGGAGGGAATTGACTATGAAGAAACATTTGCACCAGTTGCTAGGTATACTTCAATTAGAACTATCATGGCACTTGCATCCATGATGAAGTGGAAATTACACCAAATGGATGTTAAGACAGCTTTTCTGAATGGTGTAATTGAAGAAGAAGTATACATAGAGCAACCTCAAGGGTTTGAGGTTAATGATGGAAGAACTCATGTATGCAAATTGAAGAAGGCATTATATGGGTTGAAACAAGCTCCCAGGGCTTGGTACGGAAGGATTGACAATTTCTTAACTAGCATGGGCTTTACCAAAAGTAAAGCTGACCCAAATCTTTATCTCAAAGTGATGGATGATGAACCAGTTATATTGCTGTTATACGTAGATGATCTATTCCTAACTAGAGATGAGAAACAAATTATTGAAAGCAAGAAGAAGCTTTCTTCAGAATTCGAGATGAAAGATCTCGGATTAATGCATTACTTCTTAGGCTTAGAAGTATGGCAAGAACCAAAAGGAATCTTTCTAAATCAAGGTAAGTATACTGTGGAGATTCTCAAAAGATTTGATATGTTGGAGTGTAAAGCCATGGCCACTCCCATGGACTCCAACTTAAAGTTATTAGTTAATGATTCATCAGAATTAGTGGACATAACTCTATATAGACAAATCATTGGATCGTTGATGTACTTAACCAATACTAGGCCTGATATATGCTTTGCTGTAAATACCCTAAGTCAATATCTAGTAGAACCTAGAAAGGTTCACTTAATAGCTGCAAAGCATATAATGAGGTACCTAAAAAGTACATTAGATTTTGGCCTATTTTATCTTGGAGGTCATGAACTCAGACTACATGGTTACTCAGATTCTGATTGGGCAGGTAGTGTCTCAGATAGAAAAAGTACTTCAGGTGGATGTTATGTTCTTGGATCTGCCATGATCTCATGGTTCAGCAAGAACCAATCGAGTGTGGCCCTCAGTACTGCTGAAGCTGAATATATAGCTGCCTGCTCTGCTAATTGTGAAGCAGTATGGCTTCAGAAACTTTTATCTGGAGTGTTTGACTTAGAAATGGACCCCACTGTGATTATGTGTCATAATCAAAGCTGCATCAAGATGACTGAAAATCCTGTATTTCACGATAAGTCAAAGCACATAGAGATCAGATACTTTTATATACGAGATATGGTGCAGAAAGGAGCTATCAAGCTAGAGTATATAAGCACTGAGGATCAAATTGCTGATATCCTGACCAAACCTCTGTCTCGAGTGAAGTTTGAACATTTCCGAGACAAGCTTGGTGTAGTTCAGAAGGACCCTCCTCGAAAGGGGGAGTAGCACAGTATCTGACAAACAAGTCTATCTCATCAATGATGAGGTTACCTATTTACTGCACTTATTTACCTAGAATTATTTAGATGTAGGACTCTTATATTCTTGCTTTTGATGATAGATGTATACATGCTTTTGATGATGATAGATGTATACATGCTTTTGATGATTAGATATACATGCTTTTGATGATAGATGTATACATGCTTTTGATGATGATAGATGTATACATGCTTTTGATGATTAGATATACATGCTTTTGATGATAGATGTATACATGCTTTTGATGATGATACATGTTGTGTTTATACATGTTTTGATGATGATAATACATGTTGTGGTTATACATGTTTTGATGATGATGATACATGTTGTGGTTATACATGTTTTGATGATGATGATACATGTTGTGGTTATACATGTTTTGATGATGATACATGTTGTGGTTATACATGTTTTGATGATGATGATACATGTTGTGGTTATACATGTTTTGATGATGATGAGACATGTTGTGGTTATACATGCTTTGATGATGAGGATACATGTTCTGTTGAACATGTGAAGGGATTGAATCATTCCTGGACTTCAGTCCTAAAGAAGAGCCGTAGACATATGTCTTCGAAAATGAAGTTCTTGGTGAACATATGAAGGGATTGGATCATTTCTGGACTTCGGTCCTAAAGAAGAGCCGTAGACGTAAGTCTTCGAGAATGAAGTCCTTGGTGGACGGTGAAGGATTAAGTCATCCTTGGACGTGGTCCTAAATGCACGGTGGAGGATTAAGTCATCCTTGGACGTGGTCCTAAATGCACGGTGAAGGATTAAGTCATCCTTGGACGTAGGTCCTAAATGCACGGTGGAGGATTAAGTCATCCTTGGACGTAGGTCCTAAATGCACGGTGGAGGATTAAGTCATCCTTGGACGTGGTCCTAAATGCACGGTGGAGGATTAAGTCATCCTTGGACGTGGTCCTAAATGCACGGTGGAGGATTAAGTCATCCTTGGACGTGGTCCTAAATGCACGGTGGAGGATTAAGTCATCCTTGGACGTGGTCCTAAATGCACGGTGGAGGATTAAGTCATCCTTGGACGTGGTCCTAAATGCACGGTGGAGGATTAAGTCATCCTTGGACGTGGTCCTAAATGAACGGTTGAGGATTAAGTCATCCTTGGACGCTGTCCTAAATGTACGGTAAGGATTGGATCATCCTTGGACTTTGGTCCTGTAAACTGAGCCATAGACATGAGGTCTCCGAGAACATGATAGGACTGGATCGTCCTTGGACTTCGGTTCAAAAGGTACATGATAGGACTGGATCGTCCCTGGACTTCGGTTCAAAAGGTACATGATAGGACTGGATCGTCCCTGGACTTCGGTTCAAAAGGTACATGACTGGTTTGCATCATTCTTGGACATAGAGAACTGGAATGATCGTGTGATGATGATGCTGATGATTGTGTAATGACGATGTTGATCGTGATGCTGATGATCGTGTGATGATGATGTTGATCGTGATGCTGATGATCGTGTGATGACGATGCTGATGATCGTGTGATGATGATGTTGATCGTGATGCTGATGATCGTGTGATGACGATGCTGATGATCGTGTGATGACGATGCTGATGATCGTGTGATGACGATGTTGATCGTGATGCTGATGATCGTGTGATGATGATGTTGATCGTGATGCTGATGATCGTGTGATGATGATGTTGATCGTGATGCCGATGGTCGTGTGATGACGATGCTGTTGATCATGTGTTGACGATGCTGTTATAACGATGCTGATGATTGAGTACTATCAACTCTGATGATATTGATGTTCCAGTAACTAGTCAAGTTATTGATGATGATGAATTGAAGAAAGCTTCCGATGATATATAGATGATGTAGTAAATGACTCCTTGCTCTTGCAGATGTTGTTATAATATCCTTCTCGTTAAGGGGGAGTGTTGAATATTGTAACTTCTAAGAATATTATATTTGTACATTATTTATTCCGGAGATGTTCCATCCCTCCGATGTGATTTTATTATGTATCCGGAGATGTTTATTCCTCCGAAGAATTGTGGTAACTAGGGTTGTTAGACCCACCATGTGGGGGTCGGCCCTAAAGTTGGGTTTTAGGGGTTATTAGACTTCTCCAGGAGAGGTCGACGCCACTAGGTATTTTTGGTGGTCAGGAGTGTGTATAAATAGAGGAGGTGAACTCCTCATTAGATCACTCACTCACTTGTGAAAAGAGGCGCACTTGTTTGGGAGATCTACTAAGGAGGAATAGAAGGAGGGAGCACATCTTGTATTTTGGTTAATCATCTTATTGAGGAAAGCTTTGCTGGGTTTTCTACCCCATGAGGGTTTCCCAGGGTAAATATTGTGTCTATCTTGTGATTATGCTTCTTTCAGTGATCCTGCTAGTCTATTTGGTTTAAATTTAACAGATAGGGGCTCCTCACTTTCCATCCATCATCCATCCTATCCTCATGTTGTCAAAATCTCTCTTGAGTTCTTTGACCATTTTAGCAAACTTGGAGAAGAGACCATTGGAGCCTGGAGCACCTCAACCTTGGAGCTGCTCAACACCAAACATCCTCACCATTTGAGGTATTATAATACAAAAACCATTCTTTGTTATGTTTCTTGTTCTTTCTGTTAATCTTTTTAAATTTATTCTTATATGCACATGTTAATGTTAGATTAGTTTATAATTGTATTTGCTTTTTATTTGAAGACTGCTATTACAAGTTAATAGGTGCATCCTTGCACATGCTTGGTTGAAAAACCAAGCAACAATAACATCTGTCTCTAGCTGGGACAAGTGCTCTAAGGGAGAGAGCGCTTGAGAACCTTATAATCTCTGGTCTTGAACTACTCTACATCAATCTTCAATCCAACACTCACCATCTTTTGATTTCAGCTTTATTTCGCACCTGTATCTGCACTCATGGCCACTAAAATACCACGTGATGCATGTATGGGATAAAATATAAAATAAATGCTGAAAATGAAATCTATTCTATAGCAGAAACGAAAAATTCATAAAGGAAATATTATTCTAACATAAATTTTATTAATTTTACTGTGCAGGAGGAAGGAAGGATTTCTAAAAAAGGCACACTCAACTCACTTGACAAAGAAGAACTACAAGCACTCAAAACTCAAGGAAACTTTAATCATTTTCAAGTTTTATTAATATGCATGCAGGAGATGAGAAAAGATTAAGAAGGAGCAAGACTCAACTCAATCAATCAACTTAGTAAAAGGAAAAGCACTCAGAAGAAAACTCAAAGGAACATCAAAAGTGACAAGCAAAGAAAACTCGCAATACTCAACACTCAGAAAAAGAAAAAAGGAACAAAAATCCTACTGCTCAAGCGAGCTTATTCTAAATCTTACCTACCCTACTCTAACCAGTCAGACAAATGGTAGGTGAAGTCATAAATCCAGTGCAACCATTCATCAAACAAATTAGTTATTCTTCTTTGATTTTTTATTGTAAAACGAGTCAGGACTAGATTAAGGATTAATGAAATTGATAGCACAATTTTCTTGACTTATTCAAAAATTGACAAAGGGGTTGAATTGCAAAATGAAATCATGCCAAGGGAAAGGCTGACTAATGCAAGCACCCTCCATCCAAGAATTGATAGGATCATAAAATTCATGCAAGTTATTTCTTAAGATTAATGGAGGAAAAAGATAAGGCATGTTACTAAATTCTTTTTCAAAATAACTAACTTCCTCATTTACTTCTCTCGCACATTCAATTTGGTTCTCCCTGGTATTGTTGATGAAACAAAAACTAAGTGGAGACAAATTAAAACTAAAAAAATGAAAAATCAAAACCAGACCCACTTGATGCTCAAAAATGGAGAAAAGATGAAATTGATCTTTAAACACCTTTTCTAGCCACCAAGAATGATTGATAAATTGATAACAAGCATTATTGTTCCAAAGTGGTTGAAAAGGGAAATGAAGTGATTTTTCTCTAATAATGAGATCATGCTTATACTTCCTATTGAAAATTTCAAAAGCAAAATACTGACTAGACCACCAACCCAAAGAAGATTGAAAAAGTTGGGAAGGGAGGGTGGATTGAAAATCTGCACATTCTCCCAGATAGATAGAAAAATTTGGCCTTGGAATTTGACATAAGGAAATGCCTTTCAAAGCAACACTCTTTGTTCTTGAAATGATTTCAAGCTTTTGATCAAGTCTAATACTTACTATCTAAGGACAATATTTACCATAACTATCTAACTCCAAGGATTGGATAAAGTTATCTTGATTAAGAATGAAAAAGGGAAAACTTAAAGACTCACTATAAGAATTAGAACAAAGATTAGAGCATCTGGTGTGATTTGATAACTCATCCTCATCTTGAGGTTGGTCCTCTATTGATTCATCATTAAGTTCATATGAGGATAAATGATCATTTTTATTTGATTGATCAGGGAGAAAATTAACAAGTTCATTTAAAACATCATGATTATTTACACAATGATCACGTGAAATCACTAGTAAAGGATCTTGATCTATGTCCCTACTTTGTACTTTTTCAATAAGGTGATAATAAATTGAACGATCATTAATGATAGAATGACTAATGAGTTTCTCTGAGGGAGGAACTTCAATAGACCTACTGACTAAAAGCTCATCCTCAGAAATTTCCTTAAGATCAGGACTAAGGCTACCTAAAAAATGATTTAAAAATTTACCATTTATACAATGATCAAGGATTTGACTTTTGATTGACTTAAAAGTGGAAGAATTATCCTCAAAATAAATTGGGCAGGAGTGGTCATCTCCGGATGTTAACAATTCACTTGATATTTGATTATTAATTGATTTGACAATAGGGTCAGGAAGGGGAAGGTTTTGATCTTGGATTTGATTTGAAGAATATATATAATCGTATTCACTTCCCCATTCTTCTAAGAATTTATTTTCAAATATGCCATATCCGGAAATGCTATTGGGTTTCAAATTCAAGAACCAGATCTTAGCTCTTCCTTGGAAAGATGAGGCCAATAGTTTCATACATGCACCCTCATGGGTTCTAGATAATTCGTTAAAATTTTTCCTAAAGATGAAAATGTGCCTTTTAGCATGAATCTCATAGCTTCCATCAAATTTAGGAAACCTTTCATGGGATTGATGAGGAATATGATGAGGGTACCCAACAATTTTAGAGAAGTCAAAAAAATTTAATTGACTGAAAGTACTAGGCCGCTCAGAAGTAGCCATGAATGGAAATTATTAGAAAAATCAAGAACCTAAATACAAAATGATGCACTCCATGGGTTCTACATAATGATACGATCGATCACCTGTGGAGTCGCTTATATGGAATCGCCAGGCATATTTTAATTCTTTTCTACCAAAAGATATGTCATTAGGATAGCGGCGAGAAATGAGCGACAAATAGATGTCTATGTTTAGATTAAGGATTGAAATGATAACCATCTAGATTATAAGACTGGATGCGATAAGATATGAATTACACATGGATACTTGCAGACACCTAGGCCTCTACCTCCTCGGCAGTGGCGCCAAAAATGTTATCACACAACTTGTAGTTGTCCCTAAAGGTATCCTATCCAGGATGGTAGAGGTGTTGGACAACTAAAGAGGTGAACCAAGAGATACCACAGTTCCCAATGCAAGTTGGGTGTCATGCTAACCGAAGTACACTTCACTTTAGATCAAGCCTAAGCAAGACCAAGGGGGAGACCCTAGCTTAGCCAATGAATTCTAGCGAATGCAATCAAGGCCTCCTAGGGAATGTGATGATGAAGTAAAGGGAGACCAAGATGGAATGAAATCTAGATCTAGAAAGGATAAGTGGACCCAAAGTGGTTAAGGCTTGGTTGAATAGGCTTAAAGGAGTGACAAAGTTCAACCAAGTGCAAGATAGGATCACTTATGGATTAAGATGAGTATATCTAGATAGATCTAATGCTAAAGAAAAGTACACAAGTGGGGCCCACCCTTAAAAAGTGGAAAATGGTCCAAATGGGGCCCAGAAGGTCAAAATTAGAAGTGAAATGGCACTAATGGGTATTGTTATCACTCCAGGAGTCCTTCTAGGCTGTAGGTCAAAGGAGCCTGGTAACTTGCAAATTTTCTTAAATGATTTGTGAAATGGATCGAGTTGGATTACTTAATGAAACTCACTCGCTCAAAACATACCCAAGCATACTCAGATAGATGAGGCTTTTAACCACGCTGTTCAGAAATTTTATAAAAGGTAGACGTAGGTAGAAATCCTATTATGCTAGCAGACTCATACAAAAGCATATATGAATGGCTAATCACAACAGATAAATGATACTTGACATTCAATTTATCAACACAAAGATAGGATGACAACTATCAAGCATAGACAAATAGAACATACATGAAATAAACACTTCACTGCAAGTACAAAAAGATAGAAAAGGAAAACTGAACATAAATGGCAAAAGAAGCTCTTATAACCAAGATGCAATGAGAAGTCTGATAGTAATATTGTAAAAAAGGTCTCCAAAGTCGAACCCTTTCTTGTTCTCAAGTTCTAGGATTTATAGCCTTTACAACCTCTTCCCCAGATCCTAAGAAGCTGGGTCAAAATCACTAGAAACAGAAAATCAAAACCGTTTTGAATAAACCAGGAAAAAGTCCTCTTTAATTTGGCCAAACTGCTGAAAAAAGGGGCTTAGAGATGAATTCGATTATCTCGATATGTGACACCTGTAAGAAAACTGAGAGAGGTTATTGTTCTTTGTCCTGTTAGGCACAAAAACCTCTGCCCATTTCGCAGAATGATTCTCCAGTCCCTCAGAATCATCATTTTAAAATGATGACTCTGCACAGTAAAAACGCCATTTTTGTTGAAACTACTGAAAAAGAGGCACAGAGATGGGTTCAGTTCTCCAGATATGTGACACCTGTGTATAAACTGAAAGAGGTCATTGTACATTGATTTGTTCTGAGCAAACACCTCTCTCGCAACTTTGAAATTCGTCTTCATTTGGCCGAGATATGCATTTCACAAACGTGTGTCAAACAGGCAGATTCTGGTATCCGAAAGTCCAACAGATAATTTTTGGCCATTGCTACACTTGTCATAATTTTGGACATATGGCTAGAGAGTGAAAGCTAAGGAAGAATGCCTCAATATAAGATCAAGAACAAAAGAGGGAATGGAATAAGATGGAAGATATGAAGCAGGAAGATAAAAAATTCCACAAACATAAAAGAAAATTTTATGAATATTGTCACTATTGTCAAAGGTTTGGTCACAAAGCTATTGATTGCAGAACTAAGAAAAGAGATCAAAGTAAGGAACTCAAGGAACACAAAATATCAATAAGCAAGGTACCTCATGGAAAGATGTGGAGAAAAATAGAAGATACCAGTGTTTTAGAGGAAACACAATTTCCAAGCATCAATGACGATGATGATTAGCATAATAGTGCTGCAGATAAAAATGACATCCATTATGATGGAAAGGAAGATGAAGATGAAGGACTCACCAATGAAGAGAAAAATCATGAAATTCTCTTCTAAAATTCTCATGACCTAAAAAGAGAAATTATAAACTAGCATTAGAAGGGATTATATACTCAGGGGGAGTAAAATGTGTTTGCAAGAGGAGGAGCACTGTGATAGGGGTAGTCCATGAACTTATCAAAGACTTACTATAAGAAGGTAAAGAAAAATGCTAACTAGATGATCAACACAAAGACCAATTTAACTAGAGGAAGAGAAGAAAAAGAAGGGCAGTTGTTTAAAAGAGAATGATTGGAAATTCTATATCAAGATGATTACAGTAAAGACATAATAGGTTATCCTTTGTCATTATTGTCAAAGGGGGAGAATGTGTAGGTGTTTCCATCAATGCTAAAGGGGGATAATGTTGGATATGGTTGTCATTGATGTCAAAGGAGTTCAGTAATGACAAAGAAATAACCAAGGACATGATGGCAAGGTGAACTCAGCGAAAGACAAAAGCAGTGATGACATGGCACGTATGATGATGTGGCAGATATGATGACATGGAATGACATGTATGATGATGTGGCAAATATGATGACATGGAATGACATGTATGATGACGTGGCATGAAGTTGAAAATACATATGATGGTGTTCTGGTGATATCAGGAAGTCATTGTTGCATCCTGACATCATTTTGAAGAAATATGGCAATTTGGTGAAAATCAGGTAATTGACCAAGTATGGAAGAATTAGTCAAAATTGGTCCAAGTAGCATTAAGAGAATGTTTGCCATAATTTATGGTTTGAGAAGAATTCCCGTACCATGATACCAAGATATAGCTTGTTATAGTGGCTATCCATTCATTGTCATGTCCCCACCCTTGGACCCAATGCAAGGAAGGGAACCTGATGCTATTCTATGGGAGTTTCATAAAATCTCAGCCAATTCGTTAGATTCATATAAATAAAAATATGAATGTGCATATGTAAAACAAATCAACTATGCACAGCAGAATTAAAACAACATCCACACACGCTTCATACTCATCTAGCATATCAAAATAGTCATTAATTAAACATTGCAGAAGTAAATACATAGACTTAAAAACACTTATCTTCATTATGCAACTGCCCCAAGCAACTAGCTATGTCGCTGCAACGTTCCACCCAACCATAGGCTCTTCGACAGCTTGTACTGAGTCCGTCCGAAGGCCACCCCCGAGCTGGGCATGATTCTCACAAGGAAAGGGAACATTCCAGCTCACACGCAGTCCATTAACCATTTCATCTCAGCCAAGCCAGTTCAACTGGGTTTCTTATGCTACACTTGAACCCTGGAGGCTTACACTCATGCTCAAGCCAAAGCTATGGATACCCATAACCCATACCCAACATACTCTTCTCTCACATAGCATGCACAAACAAGGGCAGGGATAAACAGTAGGATTTACAAATAAGATGGCCATGGGTTTTCTCAAAAACGTTCCCAACCAAAAACGGATTGTAGGATGGGGCAAACAACCACAGGGAGGAAAAACGATTTCTTCCCCAATATCTCAGCCTTCAACAGCCCAAAACAGTCTCTATTGAACCCCCATTTGATTTCCCTTCTTCCCCACTGGTATACAACACAAAAAACGCCCTTCTCTACTGGGGAAAAAGAAGAAACACTGCAACATGCCTGGAAAACGCCCAGGTAGTTCTAAACTCGTGAGGGAGGAAGAATGGTCCTGGATAATGGCTTGGGGGAGAAATTCATGGCTCTTTTCTTGCCCAAGGAGACAAACACGTTTTTCCATAAAGGGTGGCTTACCCATACCCGAATTTGGATAGCCATACTTCCCCATTCCCAAGGCATTAACTACCTCAACCAACTCTTGGGAGAAATCAATGGTTGGGTACAAAAGTCAACATGGGTAGTTGAGGGTTTGATGGGTTCTCTCATTGACACTTGGCTTGACTCTAGTGGCTCAAGGGTTTGAATGTTTTCCCTCCCAATTCCTTGTGAAATCATGCCCCCATCTCTTTGTTGCATTGCATAGCTAGTTGTGGGTATTTTTATTAAAATGCATATTACATGATGTTGAAGTTCCAATGTGCACGGCTAGCACGCAAACCATATGCATCAATAAATCGATGGTGGGGCCTTGGCCTTGAGCTCCTCACCATGATTTCATAACAAGATTACATCAATTACAGTTGAATGTAATGGGGTCAATAATGGGGACGTTACATTCATGCTCTCAATTTGACTTCATCACCTCTGAGGAGAAAGTTCTAGGTTTGTCAAAATAGGGTTTTGCACCAAAAGTTGTAAAAAGGACTAAGTAGCCTTAGAAAGATGCCCACCATAAATTATGGGTTGAAGTAAATGACCTTAGCACATGACTAGGCTGTAGTATGTTGGTTTCTATATCTATTCATGTTCTCATTCTTCCCTAATCATTCTTGAGGTGAAAGTTATGGATCTGCCAAAACAGGGTTTTAGGCAATTCTTGCACCAAGTTCAGTAAAATGCCCGCCTAGGGCAAATGAAGAAGAGTCTAAAGGTGAAATGAGTTGTGTTGTTCTTAGTGAGATATTCTACATCATATGGTAATAGTTTTTCATGGTTTTGGTGAAATAAAAAATCCACCTTCAAAATGGCACAAATTGTCCAAGTGTAAAATCTGTTGGTAAAACTGCCTAAGTGGCCTCTGTAAAATGCCTGCCATAATTTCTATTTAATGGATTAAATTAATCTGAAGGTATAGTCCTATATAATGTTATTGCTTAATCTAACCATATCATCAGTTTGTCAAAACGGTATCTGAGAATGAAGTTATTAATTTTCCAAAAGTGCCTTATGGCAGTTTTTGCACTGTTCCAGTACTGGTAAATCTGCTTAAATTGCCTCGGGAAATTGCACACCAAAAATTGTGGGTGTGTGGATAAATTCATCCAAAGGTGTGGATATTTTATTTGGTAATTTTTCCATCTAGCCATGAGGTCAGAATATTTTGCGGTAGTCACACGTGTGAAAAAATGAGTTCCCAAGTTGAAGAAAATTCTGTTTTACACAAAAATATGAATAACCCTAAAAATAGATATTAACAAGTTTTTATTTAAATTGCCCATCTAATTCAATTTAATACGGAATGATTAAGATGTCATGAAATAAATAATTAATATACGCCCGCATATGTTAAGAAATATCTACGCTACGGTTTGGGGAATGTTGGATTAGTTAATATCCGAGAAATAAATTGTTTATTATTAAACAGAAAAATAATAAACAGTTTATCATTCATGTAAAACATAGTTTATTAATTCTGAAGTAAAAACGGAAGCGTATTATTCATAAACAGAGATATCATAACAAAAGATAAGATACAGAAATAAATTAATAAAAATATAATAAAGCCAGAGATTTAAATGGAGGTTGTTGAGCCAGTTAATTAAAAGATGAAATAAATAAAAGACAATTTCCAAATTTGAAGAGGTACAAATCTAAAAGGGCATGAAGATTCTGAAGAGGCATGAAGGTGAGTTTTAATTGATTACTTAATTAAAAAAGTAATCACCTATCATAGATCTGAAGAGGTGTAAGTGTGAAAAGCTACGAGACTATTCTGAAAAGATGCAATGCTTTGAGATATAGAATATATAAGCGGATTTATGAAGAAGAAGAGAAGTGTCTCAGCAGTTCTGATCCAACAGCAGATCAAGAAGTCAGATGCCAGCAAGATGAAGAAGTTGTGACAGTATATAAAGAAAGAGATCTGGAAGTTTGACCAGATCAATTTAAGGGTGGCAGGAAGGTGCTAGGGTAGGCAGAAAGCCTGTTGGGGGTCGTAGCCTCCATCCAGTAGAAGCTGGAGAACAAGGTGTCGCTGCATCCTTTCCTATAGCAGCAGGTAGAAGATCTTGGGTGTTGTAGCATCCTCGTCTGTAGCAACAGGAAAAACTTGGGGTGTAGTTGCATCCTTTATGTAGAAGCAGATAAACAATTTTGTAGAATTCATCTTACTAATGAGTATGAGTTTGTGGTTTGCTCTTTGAGGTTTCCATGATAAAATATTGTGTCCTAACTTGTTTGATTATTTGTGTGTCTTGAACTAATTGTTTTAATGAAAGGAAAAAGAATGCAATACTGATTCACCCCCCCTCTCAGTATTGTTGGATATTTCAACAATTGGTATCAGAGCAGGATCCTTCACTACAGTTTAACCACTGGAAGGAATATCCTCATTAAGACCACAAAGGATCAGCAGGAAGGATTAGCTGCCAACAGACCTCCACTATTCATAGGAAGTAACTATGCATACTAGAGTGCAGGAATGAAGTGTCATCTAACGGCTCTTGGATGGAAGGTTTGGAGAGCAGTTGAAAAGAAGTATAATATAGGAGACAACCTACCTACAGACCAAGAAGAACTTGACCAATATGAGGCCAATTCAAAAGCTCTGAATGCAATCCTAAATGGATTAGCAAACTCAGTGTTTGTGAAAGTCACGCAATGCAAGACATCCAAAGAAGCTTGGGATAAATTAAAAATTGTCTATGAAGGAGTATCCAAAGTCAAACATGCAAAACTTCAGACATACAAAGGACAGTTTGAAAGCCTAAAAATGAAACAGGAAGAAAATATTGCAGAATATCTTTTAAGAGTAGTTGAAATTTTCAATGCTATTGGAGGCCTTGGAGGAGAACTAGAGGAGCAAGAAGTAGTGGACAAAGTACTAAGAACCCTGCCAATGAAGTATGACTCAAAAGTATCTGCTCTAGAAGAACGAGATGATCTTAAAGACATGACAGTAGATGAACTACATGGGATCCTCACTGCCTACGGGATGAGAAAAGGAAAAGATGGACAATCAAAGAAAGAAGAAGCATTTAGAATCTTATCCAAGAACCAATCAAGAAATTCAGATGATGAAGAAGCCCTTTTCATGAGGAAGCTTGAGAGAGGTACTAGAAAGTACAAGGGAAAGCTACCTCTAAAGTGTTTTAACAATGGAAAAATTGGACACTTTGCTACAAAATTTCCTTATCCTAAACAAAATGGAAGTGATGAGAAAGAAGTCTCAAGGAAGTTTAAGAAGGGAAAAACAAGAAACAAAAAGAAGATTTATTACATCATGGAAGATAGTGAAGATGAAGAAACAGAGATTCTATTTATGGGATTAGAAGCCCGAGCTCAAGATGATGAATCAATGGAAGAAGGAGAAGTAGATCTAAGAGTTGAGTTAATCAGTGCTCTTGAAAAAGTTCATAAAAGAAGGAAAAAGGACAAACAGTCAAACCAAATCATTAGTAACTTGAAAAACCAGCTTGAAGAGGCCAAGAAGATTGAAGAGGATCTAGTTTTACAGCTCAAAAAGAGAATGAAAAAATCAAAGAAGCTTGAAGAAGAGATTATGAAGCTTAGAAAGAAGCTCAATGAAGAAACTATTAAGTCAAAATATGAAAGCAGTTCAAAGATTTTAGATGAGATCTTGAGTATCCAAAGACCATTAAGTGATAAAACTGGATTAGGCTATAACAAAGAAAAAGATTCAAAATATTTGTCCTCTACACTTCAAGATAGAAATCAAACAAGCTATGTTGTTGCACTCAAAATCTAAATTGAGAAGAATAGTCATAAGTTTGGTCCCTTATCCCATAATAAAGGCAGAACTGATATGATACCTAAAGGACCAATGACAAGTAAAGTCCAGCAGATAATTTTTGGCCATTGCTGCACTTGTCATAATTTTGGACATATGGCTAGAGAATGAAAGCTAAGGAAGAATGCCTCAATAGAAGATCAAGAACAAAAGAAGGAATGGAATAAGATGGAAGATATGAAGCAGGAAGATAAAAAATTCCTCAAACATAAAAGAAAATTTTATGAATATTGTCACTACTATCAAAGGTTTGGTCACAAATCTATTGATTGCAGAACCAAGAAAAGAGATCAAAGTAAGGAACTCAAGGAACACAAAATATCAATAAGCAGGGTACCTCATGGAAAGATGTGGAGAAAAATAGAAGATAGCAGTGTTTTAGAGGAAACACAGTTTCCAAGCATCAATGACGATGATGATCAGCATAATAGCGTTGCAGATAAAAATGACATCCATTATGATGGAAAGGAAGATGAAGATGAAGGACTCACCAATGAAGAGAGAAATCATGAAATTCTCTTCTAAAATTCTCATGACCTAAAAAGAGAAATTATAAAACTAGCATTAGAAGGGATTATATACTCAGGGGGAGCAAAATGTGTTTGCAAGAGGAGGAGCACTGTGATAAGGGGAGTCCATGAACTTATCAAAGACTTACTATAAGAAGGTAAAGAAGAATGCTAACTAGATGATCAACACAAAGACCAATTTAACTAGAGTAAGAGAAGAACAAGAAGGGCAGTTGTCTAAAAGAGAATGATAGGAAATTCTATATCAAGATGATTACAGTAAAGACATAATAGGTTATCCTTTGTCATTGTTGTCAAAGGGGGAGAATGTGTAGGTGTTGCCATCAATGCCAAAGGGGGATAATGTTGGATATGGTTGTCATTGATGTCAAAGGAGTTCAGTAATGACAAAGGAATAACCAAGGACATGATGGCAAAGTGAACTCAGTGAAAGACAAAAGCAGTGATGACATGGCATGTATGATGATGTGGCAGATATGATGACATGGAATGACATGTATGATGATGTGGCATGAAGTTGAAAATACATATGATGGTGTTCTAGTGATATAAGGAAGTCATTGTTGCATCCTGACATCATTCTGAAGAAATATGGCAATTTGGTGAAAATCAGGAACTTGACCAAGTATGGAAGAATTAGTCAAAATTGGTCCAAGTAGCATTAAGAGAATGTCTGCCATAATTTATGGTTTGAGAAGAATTCCCATACCATGATACCAGGATATAGCTTCTTATAGTGGCTATCCATTCATGCTCTCAATTTGACTTCATCACCTCTGAGGAGAAAGATCTAGGTCTGTCAAAATAGGGTTTTGCACCAAAAGTTGTAAAAAGGACTAAGTAGCCTTAGAAAGATGCCCGCCATAAATTATGGGTTGAAGTAAATGACCACAGAATATGACTAGGATGTATTATGTTGGTTTCTCTATCTATTCATGTTCTCATCTTTCCCTAATCATTCTTGAGGTAAAAGTTATGGATCTGCCAAAACAGGGTTTTAGGTAGTTCTTGCACCAAGTTCAGTAAAATGCCCACCTAGGGCAAATGAAGAAGATTATGAAGATGAAATGAGTTGTGTTGTTCTTAGTGAGATATTCTACATCATTTGGTAATAGTTTTTCATGGTTTTGGTGAAATAAAAAATCCACCTTCAAAATGGCACAAATTGTCTGTGTAAAATCTGCTGGTAAAACTGCCTAAGTGGCCTCTGTAATATGCCCACCATAATTTCTATTTGATGGATTAAATTGTTCTGAAGGTACAGTCCTGTATACTGTTGATTGTTTCATCTAACCATACCATCAACTTTTCAAAACGGTATCTTAGGATGAAGTTATTAATTTTCCAAAAGTGCCTTATGGTAGTTTTTGCACTGTTCTAGTACTGGTAAATATGCTTAAATTGCCTCGGGAAATTGCACACCAAAAATTGTGGGGGTGTGGATAAATTCATCCAAAGGTGTGGATCTATTATTTGATAATTTTTCCATCTAGCCACGGGGTCAAAATATTTTGTGGTAGTCACACGTGTGAAAAGTTGAAGAAAAATTATGTTTTACACAAAATATTAATAACCCTGAAAATAGATGTTAACAAGTTTTTATTTAAATTGCCCATCTAATTCAATTTAATACGGAATTATTAAGATGTCATGAAATAAATAATTAATATACTTCTGCATATAATAAGAAATCTCTACGCTATGGTTTGGGGAATGTTGGATTAGTTAATATCCGAGAAATAAATTGTTTATTATTAAACAGAAAAATAATAAACAGTTTATCATTCATTAAAACATAGTTTATTAATTCTGAAGTAAAAACAAAAGCGTATTATTCATAAACAGAGATATCATAACAAAAGATAAGCTACAGGAATAAATTAGTAAAATTATAATAAAACCAGAGATTTAAATGGAGGTTGTTCAGCCAGTTAATTAAAAGATGAAATAAATAAAAGACAATTTCCATATTTGAAGAGGTACAAATCTAAAAGGGCATGAAAATTCTGAAGAGGCGTGAAGGTGGGTTTTAATTGATTACTTAATTAAAACAGTTATCATCTATCAAAGATCTAAAGAGGTATAAGTGTGAAAAGCTACGAGTCTATTCTGAAAAGATGCAATGCTTTGATATATAGAATATATAAGCATATTTCTGAAGAAGAAGAGAAGTGTCTCAGTAGTTCTGATCTAGCATCAGATCAAGAAGTCAGAGACCAGCAAGATGAAGAAGTTGTGATAGTATCAAAAGAAAGAGACCTGGAAGTTTGACCAGATTAGTTTAAAGGTGGCACGGTGATGCTAGGGCGGGTAGGAAGCCTACTGGGGTTCGTAGTCTCCATCCAATAGACACTGGAGAACAGGGTGTCATTGCATCCTTGCCTACAACAGTAGGTAGAAGATCTTGGGTGTTGTAGCATCCTCGTATGTAGCAGCAGGAAAAACCTGGGGTGTAGTTGCATCCTTTCTGTAGAAGCAGATAAAGAATCTTGTAAAATTCATCTTACTAATGAGTATGAGTTTGTGGTTTGCTCTTTGAGGTTTCCATGATAAAATATTGTGTCCTAACTTGTTTGACTATTTTTGTGTCTTGAACTAATCATTTCAATGAAAGGAAAAAAAATGCAATACTGATTCACCCCCCTCTCAGTATTGTTGGATATTCCAACAGATCGGACCTAGGATAGATGCAATTTCAGTTTCTCAATGCTATAGAGGATTCCGTGTTCACACTCTAAATAAAAATCACACTTCTAAAAGGAAGATGATTTGCAATTTTTTCAAAATTCGTAATCACAATAAATGTGCATTATAAACCTTAGACAATCTACTGATGCAATAAACTTAAGTAACTTACTTCTTTTAAAGAAACAAAAATACAAATCTAAAAGCTTGTACCTGACCTCTGCTGAAAGGGCCCTCCTCGCTTCGATCAGGCACAACACGGTCCACGAATAAACTTATAGCAGACAAATCACTTCATACACTCACAATCACAATTGAAGATAATCACAATTTAATGAAGAGTAACATCAACACAATTTTATTTCCATAATCAAGCTTGTCTTGAATCTTACGTTTGAGACATATTTATACATAATGAAAAGAGAGCATGGTTGACTCACTAGAGTCAACTTACTCATAATAGGATTTCCTAAAATCCAAGAATAGTTCTCTTGATCCATCATGTTAGAATATTTAGACACTTAAGAGTTAGTTAAGATCAACTTGTGTAATATATCCGTTAGGAAAAGTGTGTTTCTTTAGTGTGCATTAGTATGCATTTGTAAATATTTAATCCGACGATCACGATATGTTGTGATCTGATTAATCAACTTCTCTTAGATCATACCTAACCTTGATCCGTGGCTTAACACCCGATTGGTCCATGATCTCTATTTAAAGAGCATGGAGGGTCATTATTTAGTTGATCGATTAGAAGAAGCTCATTTGTAACTTTCTTTCTTTGCATAATAAATTGTTCCATAGAAGCTATTTGGCCAAGGCCGTGGAGTGTTTCCCTCTCGAGGGTTTAAACCACATCAAAACATCGGTGTATCGATCTGTGATCTGTTTGTGTGAAGTGGTTTCTCTAGGTGTTTGGTCTTTTGGGAGTACCCTGTGTACCCGAACATGGTATCAGAGCTTTTATGAAGAGTCGCTTCCAATTATGATCTAGATCTTGAATTATTGTTGTTGAAACTTGAAAGGGTTTCTAGTTCTGGTATTTTTGTGCATTTATGGGATGTGGGAGGTGTTCCATTGCATCTAGAGCGTTGTTTTCATTGGGAAATAATTTTCGTTTGATCGAAAATAGTTCCCAGTTGCTTCAGAAACGCGTATTTCATCAGATCTGAAGGTATAATGTTACAGTGACACTTTTTTATTTTTATTTTAAAGAAAAAAAATATCTCATATTTTATCAGTTTTAGTATTAGATTTTTTTGTTTCGGATTGTTGCTTTCCCTGTCTGCGTATACTCTTTTTCGTGCACCTTGTGCGATCTCAGCGAATTAGAAACAAAAAGGAAAAGGATTTTTCTCGGTTGTGTGTTCCCTTTTCCAGGCACCTTGTGAGATCTCGGCGAATCAGAAACAGAAAGGGAAAGGGTTTTTCTCGGTTGCGTATGCTCTTTGCCATGCACTTTGTGCGATCTCGGCAAATCAGAAACATAGAGAAAACGTAGACTTTCCGGGAAAGCTAACGAGATCTAACCCCACAAGTGTGGAAAATTTTTTTTGTTTCGGTTTGTGGTGTGATTTGCAGAAAAAAAGGCAAGCACGGAAATCGAGCAAGAAGAGTTAAAAAAAAAAAAAAAAACCTTCCTCCTTCCCATATTTTACATACCTTTTAATCTAGCTCACTTGGTTCAAAGTTGCTTTATTCCTTAATAGGTCTTGAGTTCAAGTCTTAAGAAATTACTTTTAAAAGAAAAATTGCATGCATTTTCTATTTTCAAGTTACTTTATTGTAAAAGTGCATCTCACTTAAATAATTTTAAAAAAAAAAGTGAGTCACTTAAGTTCTTTTTTATTGCTGCACTATTTAAAGTAACATCATTGTAAAAGTGAAATCACTTAGTTTACAAAAGTGATTCACTTAAAGCAACTTTCTTGTAAAGTGATTATCAAAGGTTCATCTTGGGAAGAGAGGGGTCCCTTTTTTTAGCTGGTCATTCTCTATCTGCCGCGTCACTATTGGGGACATCTTCAACATTTTCTTTGATCAAGCATAACTTCATCATACAGAGTCAGTTTTCAGTGCCGTTTTTTTGAAACCACCTATTTTTTCGAACTCTTCGCATCCAGACTATTGCTTTCTGCTTTTACAGCCATTAATTTACAAATATGGCCGCCCCTTGTGATATTCTACTTACTAGTTCCAACTATTTCTCATGGAAATCTCGTATGGAGGATGTTCTATGAAGTAGAGAACTTTTCAGAATTACCTCAAGGAAAGAAACAGAACCCACCGATGATGATAAGAAAATTAAGTGGGCAAATAGATGTGACGAAGCGTGTGGATTGATTGGGATGTCAATCTCTATTGATTTGTGATTCCACATATCTGGAATTGATGAACCCGATGCAGCTTGGGACAAGTTGGAATCTGTGTTTGGTAAACACAATGAAATTTGAGGTCACCAACTCGAAAATGAGTTGATTTCTTTAAATCCAAGTGATTTTTTATGCATACAAGATTATTTATCTAAGTACAAAACTCTTAAACTCTTATGTGAAGAATGCAATATTAAGAGGGAAGACAAACAATGCATTTATCATATTCTTTCCAAACTTGGGCCTTCATATTCTGTTTTTGTATCTGCATTTTACTCCATGAAAGAATCCTTAAATGCAGCTAGCTATCAAGAGCCTAATCTTGAATCATTTTGTGATTCCTTGATTAGAGAGCAAGATAAGCTCATACATCTTGGAATAATTAACAATGCAGATACATCTGGGAAAGCCTTATTGTCCCAACAGAAAGAAAAGTCCAAGCCTCCCAAGAAACAAAATTTTTGCAATAATAAGTCAAATAAGGGTCCCAAACCCTCTCAGTCAACTCCTTCTTTAAAAAATGACAAAGGATCCAAGCTAAAAGGCAATAAGACTGAGCATCATTGCAACTATTGTGGGAAAGATAATCATGATGAATCTAAGTGTTTCAAGAAGATGGCATCCTTGGAAGCAGCAATGAAAAAGCACAACATCAACCTAGATTTGCCTTCAGAATCTACCTCTCATGGACATGCACTTTATGCTTATGGTTATTCTTATAATGCATCTTCTTCTTCTACTTCAAATGAATGGCTCATTGATTCTGGAGCATCTGATCATATCGTTAAGGATCAAGCGATCTTTTCTACTATGCATGAATTTAACACCAAACAAATATTTGTTGGTGATGATAGATCTCTAAGTGTTGTAGGAGCTGGAACAGTTCCAGTAGATAATAGATCTCTATGTGTTCCAAAAATTTCCTGCAATTTGTTATCAGTCTATCAAATCACTCATTCTGGTGAAGGTAAAACTGTGACGTTTACACCTCACCAAGTTGTAATCAAGGATTTTAAAGATCCTCAACAGGTCCTAGCTACCGAAATTGTTGATGATATTACTAGGTTGTACAAATTTAACAACTTTGGGTCATCACCTTTTCCTTCAGTTTTTGTTGCTCATAGTGATAACTTGAGCAAACTTTGGCATGAGCGATTTGGTCACTTAAATTATCGCTCATTGCAACAACTATGTAAAGACAATATGGTGACAGGTCTTCCGATGGTATCTTGCAGGGATGGTGTTTGTTCCGATTGTGTACTCGGAAAACATCATCGAGCCAGTTTTGACAAACGTGCATCTTGGCACGCCTCGGTTCCCTTGGAGCTTGTGCATAGTGACTTGTGTGGTCCTCTTCCATCTGCTTCCTTTTTTTGTTTCAAATATTTCTTAACTTTCATTGATGATTACACAAGACGCACTTGGGTTTATTTCTTAAAACTTAAGAGCAAAGTATTTAACATGTTCTTGGCCTACAAGGCCCTTGTTGAAAAACAATCTAGTCATCAAATTATTAAGTTAAGATATGACAATGGAGGAGAATATGTTAACAAAAAGTTCACTACTTTCTGCATTGAACAAGGAATCCAACAACAACACACTATTCCATATACACCACAACAAAATGGTGTAGCTGAACGGAAGAACCGCACTTTAAAAGAAATGGCTAATTGTATGATCCAATCTAAGGGACTAAGTATTCAATTTTGGGCTAAAGCCATTAATTGTGCAAATTACATAGTTAATCACACCCCCACTAAAGCATTACAAGGTATCACAATAGAAAAAGCATGGAGTAAAATTAAAGTAGATGTAAATCACTTCCGTGTGTTTGGTAGTGAAGCATGGGCTCACATTCCGGATGAAAAACGGAAAGCATTGCAGCCTAAAAGTGAAAAGTGCATATTTGTTGGATATTCTGAAGATGTAAAAGGTTATAGACTTCTTCAACCACATTCACATGATGTAATCATTAGAAGAGATGTTAAAGTTGATGAAAATCTCTTGGCCTGCGAGCCTAACTCGGCGATTGTGCCATCTTTGGCCTGCGAGCTTGATTCAACGATTGTGCCTTCTTCTTCTTCCAACTTCCTTGACAGGTTTCCAACTCCAGTTTCTGATGATGACAGTGAGGATAAAAATCCACCTCTGCCTGCTCATGTTCCTCAAGTTGCACCAGCATAAGTGCTTCCTCGATGGGTCTGTTCAACATGTGAAGCAACTGGTAATCTTGCCAGTGATCCTAGAGATTAACGTCGAGCACGTTCTCAGTTTCAGCGAGCCTCTTCTCTTTTGGCTCAAGTTTCCGAGAATCATGATCCAGAAACATTTGCAGAAGCTTCAAGAAATCCAAATTGAGATGCAGCTATGGATGAAGAATATCGTTCCTTAATGGCGAACGATACTTGGGATCTTGTACCTCTTCCAAAAGGAAGAAAACTTGTCAGATGTAAATGGGTCTACAGAACTAAATATGCATTAGATGGAAGTGTTGAAAGACTTAAGGCAAGGTTAGTTGCCAAAGGTTTTTCCCAAGTTGAAGGGATTGACTACAATGAAACATTTTCTCCTGTCGCAAAAATGAACTCCATCCGCCTTGTTCTTTCTCTTGCAACCTTACACAATTGGGAAGTCCATCAAATGGATGTCAAGTCTGTCTTCTTACATGGTGATTTACAAGAGGAAATTTACATGGAACAACCTCCTGGATATGTTCAGAATAACTCTAGCCTTGTCTGCCACCTTAAGAAATCCTTATATGGCCTTAAGCAAGCACCTAGAGCTTGGTATGCCAAAATGGATAGCTTTCAAAATGAAAAATGATGCTAAGTAATGAAAAGAGAGAATTCGTATGTACAGGATGCAAGCTTTTTAATTTCACTATGATGCCCTAAAAGCAATAAAAACAAAAAATGCATCTAACTTTCCTTAGCATGGAATTACTTTTGCAAAAACTTACATATACTTGAATTTTTAAAGAAGACGAGTGATTCATAATTCGTGAAAAATACAAATAATTGATCATTCATTCAACTTTCCAAAAGATTCATAAACGAAACATTCCAATGCATTAACAATTTCTTCAAAAAAACCTTGAAAAATGATGGGAAAGAAGCACTTTTAATCTTTTTCAATGGATGCACCAAACGATATTTTGATACCAACAAAGCTTTCAGGTGTAAATGACTGAAATGAACTACTTGCAGCACTCGAACAACTCAGAAAATCTCAAGAAAAGACAAGCACTCTAAGGGGCTGAAAACACACAAAACTCAAAATCAATCGGTGGCAAGCTAACCAAGCAAGCAAAGCTCAAAAAAGTATGCAAATGTAGTCTGGAAACCAATCCGATACAATGACCAGATCTGGCAAGGAGAGGAGGGAATGCAAGGGTGAATGGATACAGGTGGGAGAGACCAAAGTGTCCACCACTACCAAATCTCAGACTTGTCCAAGACGGAACCCAAAACAATTCCAAATTAAACCAAACAACTCAACAAACAAATAAAAAATAGGGTCTCTGGCTGGATCTTGCAGCACAAAGAGAGTTCATACATCAAACCAAAAACTCAAATTAAAAAAATGGAGAAGGGATGCCTACATGCTAATTTCGACAGATCGACGCAATTTGTGTTTGTACACAGTGCGACATCACAGTTTACCACTGCGGGAAGTGCGATGGTGTCGTAGTGGACCAATGAAATGGTTACGATGATAGGCTAACAGAGAAAGAACAGAGGTCAAAAATGACACAGTGTCGCTCTGAGTCCACTGACCAAGTGCGACAAGCGAGATCCAAGTTCAAAAATGAACCAATTCTCCAAGCAATGAGCAATGAAATGGTTTGAAAATGAGAAGTACAAACTCAGAGGAAGGTAATCAAACTCTTCAAACTGAAGATCTGATGGCGAAACCAGTTAAAGAGGCAAATGACAAATAAAATGGCTCGTAACACGAAATCAACTGAAAATGACATTCAAATTGACAACAATAAAACAATCTATCTCCCTAGTATGGTCGTCAGATTTGTTTGACGGAAAATCCACTCAAGCGGATGCGAGCCGGATCTCCCTAGCTCAATGTGAGTCTAGAACAAATAGAACAGACTATAAACCACTTTCCTAGAACGAGTTAAGGATCAAGTTATTAGATGTCTTACCTTAAGTTTGTAGCCCATTTTCCTGGATGTTGTTCCACGCCTCGCAGTCGTCAAATCTCGGCTGCAAGACCTGTCAAGATACATAGAACAAAACAAACAAGTAAAAAGCATCTAAACGATAACAGATCTAAGTAAACATTTAAGCAGGTAAACTACACAATATCATCAACACAACAATATTGGTGGAAAGCGTTTATATTACTGTAAAAAGTAGGGAAAGTACATAGAAGAGAACGACTACAACCGAAGCTTAACGAAGCAATCATTCTCCATCCAAGCCAATGCCATATCCTCCCAAGGAAGTGTAAGTCTCTCAATGGATGAGTAGAGATCTCTCCAAAGTAATTTCACCAGCATGTAGACACTATATACTTCCTTCCTTTGAAATGGGAATGAGCTTCATTTAAATAGGACTAAGTGGATAGGGTATGGATAGGGTAGGTTGAGATATGGTAGGAGAGAGATAGGGGATCCTTCCAAGAGGTTAGAAACCGAGTGTCAGCTCTCCCAAAAGGTCAAGGATAAGGATCCATGTCAGTCAACTTCAAGAATGGGCTCGAATGAGCTATTTTTTCTCATTAACTAACATCGTCGCACCCTGCAAGAGAGCAAAATGCGACATCACATGTTACATGAGGGCAGCCTACGAAGACCTCTCAAAACCTAGAATGAATGGGTTTGTATCTCTTCCAAGTCAATAACTTAGTCAATGAAACTTTAGAGATATATACACTGAATCTCATGATGGGAAGATTTTAGGTGTAACATGTATGGAATGCACCCAATAGGAGTGTGTGAACTTCGTGATTTAGGACAATTGGAGAATAGAAGTGCAAATGGAAAAGAATTTGCAACAAGAATTAGTAAACTACAAGAGTAGGTGAAAGCAAGGTTGCAGCAAAGTAACGATAGTTACAAAACAAGAGCAGATTCCAAGAGAAGAGAAAAACTATGAGGTAGGAGATTTGGTTTTAGCACATCTAAGGAAGGAGAGTATAACAAGTTGAAAATGAAAAAGATTGAACCCTGCAGAATACTTAGAAAATTTTCAGCAAATGCCTATGAACTGGAAATGCCTACAGGGATTGGTATATCACCTATTTTTAATGTTGCAGACTTGTATACCTATGTGACAAATGATATAGGACAAGTGCCAGAAGTGGAAGATCTTCAGTGGCTAAGGCAGATGCCTATGGCCCAGCCAGCAGAACCTGAGTCTATCTAGGACACTAGAGTGGCAAGGAGTACCAGACAGAGAGATTACTTGGAATACTTGGTCAAATGGAAGGGACATCCTGTAGAAGATTCTACATGGATGAATGGTAAAGAAATGGTGACAAAGGGTTTCTCAGTAGCTGACTTACTGAACATGGGTTCAAAAACTTTAACCTTGGGAGTCTGATGCAGGAGCAACAATGTTGAGTTAGCAATGTGATTGCGTGGTCACATGTTGTGGCTAGTATGGAGGCGAGTTGTTCTGATGTGGACAGTATGATCTATTTTTTGTAATCATTCTAATTCACCAATCCTATACCCATCTAATGCTTTGTGTGTTTTTTAGAAGCTAGGACATAGTGGTAAGTTGATACTCCCTGCGTGGAGATCAAGCCAGTTAGGAATTCTACTGAATAATGATGAAGACACCGTTGTAGGAGAGGGTTGTCAGTGGTTAGGTTGTTAATCTGTTAGGGATTCAGGATTATGTTTGGGGATCCGAATGAATAAATAGGGAAGACCTGAATGAGAACGGGGTTGGTCGTTTCGGTTGGGATGTAAATTCTATAGCTATCTGTTAGTACAATTAGAAGTTCTGTGTATTTCGATTGGGTTACTGTAGACCTTGAATGAAGAATGATCTGAGATTCTGTCAGGTAGAGTTGTGTGCACTTGTTGGCCTGATTTATGTGTGCATGAGTCTCTATTTCGTATCTGTGTGATTTCCATGTCAGTTAAGAAACCCAAATTGTTTGCAACTGACCACCGTTATGTAGCTTAAGTGGATTTCTTGTTCGTATTTAGTTTCCCTTAGATCTGAACGAAGAATCGAGCTGGATTGATCGATTCTCTGATCAATCAACGAAGAAATCATAGAGCGCAGTCGAAGCAACTAAACAGAGGTCGGACGGCTCAAATCAAGGCCGAAAAGGAGGATCGACGGCGGGGAAAGAATCGATCAAGTGAATGTGCACCGGAGTTAGCATCTCCGCAAGCCAAAGCACAGTGTTCTGCACTGATCAAAGATCAACAGATGAGATTCCATCCGCAAAAGATCGACAGTCGAGATCACATTCCGCGAAAGGAAAGAATCCGAGAGTTAACGGCTCGAGTTGCAGAAGAGTCTTGCAGAAAGCTCTTCCAAGAAAACCCGAAAGACGCACCCGCAATCCACAATCCGCAAGTGGCGGAAAGGAGCGTGCGAAAAGGTGGCTACGGAGGGCTGCGTTGCAAAAGGACCGTTGCGGAAGGATTATTGAGGAAGACCGCCCAAGTTGCAGAAAGAAGGTGGTCCCGCAAGGGAGTTGCGAAAGGTCAATTTTGCACGCCAGAAGCTTGCAGAAAGCCCAATTTGGAGAAGCCGGCCGCCATTGAGAAGGACCTAGCTGGTTTTCAACTAAGTATAGGGGTTCGATTTCAAGAATCACCCTATTTCCTGGGAAGGTGCGAGTTGGACAGGCTATGGTCATCCCCCTTGCACCACACCCTCCCTTGAGAGCTTGCCAACTCTTGTCAATGCTTCATCATAGTCAAGATGTCAACATCATGGTCATTGTTGTATTAAACTGTTAATCCAAGATCAACTGACCTTCTTGAAAGTATTATTCCACTAGGGACCGAAGTCCAAACGTCTTTTCAAAATCTTTAATAAAAGTCGAAATTGACAATTTAGATTTTCTACAAAGGATGAGGGAAGTTGTCATTAAAGAGAGATCGCGTGATGCTCATTCCTCCCCCAGTACACACACATGCATCCTCTACAAAGGATGGATGAAGTTGTGATTAAAAGGGAATCATAGTAATGCCCCTTCTGCCAAGTCAATCCTATGGGGGGATGCTAATGTAAAATCTTGACTTTGAGTTAATTTATCACTAACATTATATAGATATATATGGTTGGGGAGGGGAAGGGAATTGTGACTAAAAGCTAACCACCCTTTTTGAAATAAACTATTATTGGATCTTGAACCCATTGCATTGTCACCATAAACAATTTGGTATACTGAGTATTTTCCTATAAGAGCATATCATGTATGGACTTGTGTTGTGTTGAGTCTCATTAATATAATGATCCTATGTTTGAATTATAACCCTAATAGTAATATCCACTACAATTTTCTCAAGAGTTCACCATTAACACGTGGTTTCATTATTACCCTTTGGTAAATTCCAAGAGGAATTTCCTATATCCTTGGTAGTACCATTGTGCTCGTTGTTAATAGACATTGTGATTTTACAAACACCTCCATAAGTTAAGGAATCTATTTCCATTTAAATGATTGTTTTTCATATACAACCATTGTCCATTTGGAAATAAAATAAGCATAGGCAAAGCTATAAAAAAAAGTACTCCTTAAATTCATGAAAATAAACAAAACAAATATCTAGAAGCTCATCAATGAAATATAAATATTATTCTTTTGTCAATCTCATGTACGTGTTATTTTGATTTTGGACCAAATGACTTGTACCACAGATTATACGATATAATACATCTAATGCATTCCACCGGGAAGGATACCGTTTTACTTAAATAAACTATCTCTTCTTTAGTTTCAATGTATTTGTCATTTGGGACCATCGTACATAATTATATCATCGACTTTATAAAATAAGAGTAGAAAAATCAAATTCCTATGGTTGGCCTTATTTGTTAAGTTTGATACACATTGTGCTTGAACCTGTTTCCTTCATGAATCCCACAAATTTAAATCAACGGAATGTTTTCGAACTTTTTTTTTCAACAATTAAAAGATCCACGTGGTGTTATCTGCCAGTAGACCGTTCATTTCAGCATCCAATTTGGGTCTGATAGAGATTCTACAGGTAGTTCGTCATTAGCATGTTGATGGTCTATTACCAACTCAATTTGATATACCTTTCTACGCTTGATTAGATGCATGTGTTTTTCTGTAGTCTCATGATAGTGTTTGGGGTCAAATAGCTCATCTCTATTTTGTATAGTTCTTGTCAGTGGTTAACTGTTAAAATTTTACCCTCGTCGATCTTGATCCTTGATTAACAGGGAGAAAACATCAATGCCTTGTAACTATAACATTTTGTGTTATCATAATTTAGGTGACTCGTTGCGATAAAAAGAAAAACAATTATGGTTCATTCTTTCTTCAAGTCCTGGAGCAAATCTACAACAGCAGAGAGGACAATGGAAAGGGCAGGCATGATCTCACACCCAAACTCAACACAATAATGCAATGCAGATACGAGTAGAGTATATGTAGATGCTGCCTATTGTATGCAAAAGTAAGTCTACACTCCAAATGCCGTAACTTCCTCCTGCTACTAGCATGTAGATAAATGAGATTAGGAATGCTTGATTATTAAACCCATAGGTTAATGATCATAAATCTGGAATGTAATGCATGTGGTAGGAAATATGTCGATCAACATAGTAGAAAAATACTATGCATTATGCTCTGCATAAGGTGGCCCAAACGTAGATACTCAGTTTTTGGCTGCACAGCTTGCTGCCTACTGTGGATCTCGACTGAACTGCATGTATCCATTCTTTGGATAACAATGAATAAACACGTGTTGATGTTATTGCAGCTGCCACCTTAGTATTTAACCTCCTTATTGGTTTCTAAATAGTGACTAACATGAATTAGAAAATTTCAGTTCTGAGTTTTTTATGAGAACCAAGAATTACTATTTTTTATATAAGAGCTTAGTCTGCCATGCTCTTTATTATATATGTCACTCAAATGGTGGATAAAGGACTTGCATTTAGACAGGTATAGTTTAAATCCGCCCCCAAACCTGAAAAATACACTAGGCCTTTGTACCATAGCCCACAGTACACATTTTACTTCTATCATTTACTCATCATTACCGACAACTTTGTTAGCAATGACCACGTAGAGATAAATCATAACAGAGAAGCCTCAATAATTATTTCTACCTGCTCATAGTTTGAGAAGGATTTACACCAATTCACTGGACTGCAGATTGTTGGACATCATTTGGTGCCAATTCCGTAGATGGGTGTACATAATCATATATGGAAGGCTCATCAAAGTCATTTGGCAGGGACTCCCAATGTAAATTTGGAACCCAACTAGCATTCTTCAATACCTTCAAAAGCTCCTCAAGCAGAATTTGATTGCCAACAGGGCTCAAATGGAACCCATCACTGCAAATTTTTTAGAAATTCATGTATATTAACAGAAAAACATCAAGGGAATGGCATGCAAAATTCAGAGAACAAAAGTTCCTAATTATTCCTTCAGTTAATGCTATGATATCAGGCACCAGGGAACAGTTGTGTGAAGGTGAGGAATCCCCAAAATATTTACAGAAAACAAACTGTAGTTAGATCACCCTTGCACTAGATTAAGATATAACCAGGTTGCACCAAGAGTAGAGAGGTGCATTTACAGCCCAAGTGACACATTTGTAACATTAATAAATAAAATTGAAAGAAAAATGAAGTCTGTAAAAATAAAAAATAAAAAAATAGCAAAAAAACTAAAATATTGGACCATAGTAATTATCAAACACTATCATAAAATAAATCAGCAGAGATCCATCTTAACCCCGGATCTTTTAAGCATGGAGAGGATTACCTCTCTATTTCCTTGGATCCCTTTTGATGCCTTATTAGATCCAGGGTTAAGATGGATCTATGCTGGCTCATTTTAAAAACACCACCAATATTAACATCAGAGTGAAATACCAGATGCCAATTTGTCCTAGCTCAACTGTTATGACCCAGTTACACTCTGCAAGTCCATATCCATGAAGGCTGAGGAATCTGTTCCTTTAACAGACTAAAATCAACATTAAAGTTTTTTAATCTATGCAATTTCAGAACTATTATTATCAATCGACCCCCATGGACTCCTGTCATTTTAACCAGCACAAATTAAAAAAAGGTGTCAAAACATCCTAATCTAGCTATCAAGTGATCAAATTAGACATCATTTGCAAGTTAAAAACTATTTACATGAGTTTGAGGAATTTTAACAGAATGGATATCATGCCAAACAAACTTATTGCTTTTACAGAATAAAATTTGTGAAAAAACTATTTTTCAAATAGAATTTTGTAAACAAATAGTGTGAATTAACCCCACGAAGTCATCAGTTGTGATACCTTATATGGGAAGCTCTTGCATTTATAGAATAATTTTCTGCACAGTTTTAATTGCAAGCACTTTTAGAGAAGATCCCTTCTTTCTCATCTTACTTTAGTACATCGTATTTTAAGCTCTGTGTAAGGGTGTTTTCAAATATTTTCATTTGACAAGCAACTTTAAAAACTAGCCATGCAAACCAACATTATCCAGAGGTAGCAGTTGTATACTGTATTGATTGAGTGCATTTTAGACGGCCATCCTACCATGTCATTTGTTAAGGTAAAAGACATGTAGTGGAATGTCTATTAATCTGATTCAAGCAACAAACTTTCTAAGTTTTTACATAATGCAATAGAACCTGAGCGGTATTTGAAGGGTTATGAAAAAAACATGGGAGTTGCTTTTTAATTGAACTGTCTAGAATGAATCCTGTGGAGAATAAAATGCCAGCAATAGAGAATTAAGAATGGATTCTACGGAACATAAAATACTAAAGCTAGTGAGAATGGGCAATCTTCCTCTCTTCATGATAAAACTTCCTCAAGACTGGATAATGTGGAGCAAAAATTAAATGATAATAATGATAACTAATCTTGATTGCTTCTAGGACACGCACCCTTAATGTCAAAGACAAATAACACACTCCAACTTATAATGATCTTGTAGATACAACATAACTACTGGTGAAACATAAATGCCATGGGGTAACCCCTATATTCCTTGAAGATGATGACCTTAATATGTTGATGATAGCGTAATTGCACAACAACCACTGAAATTACCGTGCCAACCAGAGTGTTAAGGATACCAACCAGTAGAATATAGCCCATCCATGAAAAATTTCGGATTTCAAAATTCAATGCAGTTCAGAAATTTCACCTTAAACCTTACAGATTTCTCAGATCTTGGCCCTGTGAATTTTCATCCTTAGGGATGCTGTAAAACAAGGTACAAAACAGAAACAGAAAGAGTACAATGTTTCACTTCCAAACAGCCCAAACTTCCTGGCAATTCAAGGAAAAAAGATACCAAACCAAAGGGATAAGTTTCAGCCCTTTTAGGGCAACTTATCAACCAATAACCAGATCTGAAAATTTTTACAGCAGTATGACAGCAGTAAAATCAGCCCCTTACATTCTTCACTTAGATGTCAAATCACTTAACAATTGTCCTTTACTTATGTCAAATCAGCAAGACATATATGTCCATAAATAACAATGCATTCGGAACATATATAACTAAAAATTAAATCTGGAAACTGCACAAGTTTTCAACAATTGGAAACTTCATTAATATGTTCAAGAGTACATGTACATACCATATCCTTCTCTCAAGGCTAATACAAATTGGAAATTTCATTAATATGTTCAAGAGTACATGTACATACCATAGCCTTCTCTCAAGGATAATACAAGTCCTCCTAGCTCTCCAAACCTGAGATAGGGAAAATCAACAAAACCCTAGCTCAACCAAGGAGCTCCAACATACAAGAATCACTCCAACACATTATCCTCTTCTTCAAAATTCCACCTTAGGGTTTTACACAAAACCCTAATCTCCAATCTCCAAGGGATAAACCCTAACCATAGACCTCTAAGATGCTCCAAGATACTCCAAGAAGACCATGAAACCCTAGCACCTCAAGAGAGAGAGAGATCAAGAACAAGTGATGATCCAAGAGAGAGAGGAGGCCAAGAGCATGGCCAACATCTCCTCCACAAGAGAAAACCCTAGTCAAAAGAGAATACTCATGAACACCTCTCCTCTAGACTTCATAACTCTACTTGAGGTTCATGAGGAAACCCTAACAACATCCTTCAAGAAGCTAAGTACAAAGAAAAGAGTGATGAATGATCACTAAGATGATCAACAAAAAGACTCTCTCCTTCCACTATTTATATGAGAGGTAAGGGGGCCAACAATACAATATGGGCCTTAGCCCTTATGAGAAACATCAATGAGCAATTTTAGGCCAACACAAGTGAGATGCTACACTGTAAAGTGCATGTGTCATACTCCAAGGTGATTCCAACCACAATAATGGCTCTAAGGTGATGTAGCTACAAGGCATGTCCACATTCCTCCATCACAAGCCTCTATGGACTCCATCGATTCTCCTAAATAATGTACTTCACTGAGTTAGTTGCCCCTACAAGAGAATTGTCGAGGTCCTACTGTCCCCAAGCCATCTCCAATACTTCGCACAAGAATCCAAGCTACCACATGCTAATTAGGGCCTAATACCCCATCCAAGATGCACAACGCTCCTCATGCCATGTAAGGCATTCTCCAAGCAAGTGGATCCTCCATGGGGCCCCAATGAAGGGCGTCCACCAAACAATGAAGAGAACTCCAATGCCTAAGGGAAGAATACCAAGCCAACAATCATCTGAGGTCAAGCGTCCACTTAGAAAGCTATCTCAACTAGCAAATCCATCACGAACCATCTCTAATGTGCCAATCCATCCCACCATCCAAGGGTTGAACATACACCATGTATCCCAAATCTCATAAGTACCCCAAACATCGTGTACACTTTTCATGTAATCTCTAAAGTTGACACTCCCTCTTTACGAGAAAAGTGTTTGCATCACCACTTGTCGATTCCCTTTGCAACTCCACCAAACCCACTAGTTACAAATTTGTACTCGTTGCAATATTGGAATCAACCATTTTAAAGAAGCTATCACTAGTAAAGAAACTATCAACCCTACTATCATAACATCTCAATCCTCCAATGAATAATGACCACTTGTGAATATGAAGGAATATCTCCCTATAGCAAAAGCAACTTACCAAATTCCTTCATCCTCCAAGTCAACAACATAGGCCAAAATCAATGGACACCGCATCTTTAGCTATGTAGGACACCACATAAAGATAAACATATCTCAACAAAAATCAACTCCTCGATCCTGGAATACCAAGCTCGTGGTGTAGGAAACAATCAATGCAAGGCTATCTGTTGCCAACTAAGTTGTACTTGGTTGGATTATCAAGCGAGCGGACAGAGTGGAACATGATACATGTTCATTTTTGGTGATTTGATATCCAGCTGGCCTTTTAAAGGCCCCCGTTTTTAAAATTTTCCACATGTCCATGGCCCTGCGGAGTTTGTAACAAAACGTAATAGCATAGTGTTTTGTAAAAGACTTGGTTCCCTAGGACTTTTTGGCTAAGTCAGGTATTCCAAGGAGTTTTTTCACCTATCTATTATGTCTTGCATTAGTGCATAACATAATTAATGGGTTTTTCTCCTGCTCCTCCAAAGCTGGAATGCCTGGGGAGGCTGACGGGCCTTAGGGGATTGTTAAAGTCTATGGGTCAATGTATATGAACATGCTAGGCGTTAATTTTGAGTCATATGGACATGTGCTAAGTCCCCCTAGGTTGTTTTTAATTTTCGGCAAGTTTTATTTTTTCCGTAAATTGGGCCATTTTTTAATGGTTCAATTAAAAACTTTGTAATTGGCCTATAAGGGGCATCTGGAGGTATTTTTTGCCTTAGGGGTGCTCGTTTTCTAACTCAGAGCACCCCCCAAACCCCTAAACCCACTCTTTCTAATGTTTGGGTGATTATTTTTCCACAAAAATCCAAAAAAGTCAAAAAACCCCAAAAAGTCATAAAAAATTGAAAAGGTGAAAAAATGACTTAATAAAAATATTAAATTTTGGGAGTCATTTATGGACTGATTTTTTCAGCTATGTTTTAGGAGTTGTAAGAGCTGATTTTGGAAAGATTCCGGGCAGCTATATTAGTGGGATTACTTCCCCATTTGAGGGGGGCATATTTCCCCAAATTGGGCCCCTTCAATCATGGAATTTGCAGCTATGTTTATGGGCTGTCACATGGCTGATTTTTAGCTGATTTGGGACTGATTTTGGCAGCCCATTACATGGGAGTGGGCAGCCCCATTTTCTCCACGAGTTATGCCACTCATTCCACCCATTTCTCTCCATCTTTGGCTATTTAAGCATGGCTGCCCACTCCATTTTCTAGAGTTGGAGAGTGAGCAGAAATATGTTGTAAGCTTATGCTATTTTGTTGATCAATAAAAAGACTTTGGAGGTCCATATGTGTGATACTTTGTGAGTGGTTTCATGGTCTCATGATGTGGAGTGATTTGTAGCAAGTTCAAATTCTGGGCATGTAATTTCCAGCCATCTACTAGCCTGCTTGAAGGATTGGTAACGATTTTGTGGGAAGGAACAATTAATCTTGTTTGTTTTAATTTGTTCTTGCATTTGTCATATTGGTTAGAGATTCAAAGTTTATATGTTTCATTTGTTTATGCTCATACTATTTTGATTTCTAACCATGTGCATTTCTAGTTTGATGGTTTTTCTGTGAGTTTTGTTTGCTACAGGTTGACAGGTGTGGAAAGGGGGATAGCTTGTTTACTCTTCACTTTTTCTTCTGTGCACATTTTTGGTGGATCTCACCCTCGGTTTCCCACTTTCAAGTTTCCAAAGTCTTTGGTTTCAAGGACCATTCTGTCTCTTCTCTCTTCCTCAGCTTATAAAATCAAAATTTGCTTGATTACTGGTTACGATTAAAGAGTGATTCTTGATTTATTTTTTGATTGATATATTCTTAAGTAGATCGGATTCATTCTTAGATTTCTAATCTAGTTGTTTAAAGCTTTATCTTCCATTAGATTAGATCTTTCATTATCTATCATTACTTAATTTTTAAACTGGTTAAAAATTGTTAAAGTCTTGAAAAGTTTGAAAGTAGTTTTAGATCTGATATAAAAGTTTATTTGGCTGTCCAAGAGCATACAATTTGCAGCTCATAGAGCTTGCAAAGACCCCAAGCAAACAAGCATTACTGCTTGTTTCACTTGGTTAAATTTTTGCAATTTTTACTTAGTTTTTTTACTTAGAATTTTTTGGGTTTTTTAGGAGGTGTTCCAAAGACACTCTTAAAGTGTTTTTGGGCATCTTATACTAATAATTGCTTGCTGGTTTGCAGCAAAAGACGAACAGGTAGGAGGAGGTGCTGCCGAAATTTCGAGGATCCAGGCAATCCGGAGGACCAATTTTCATATTTTTGCAAAACCGGTCAATTTTTCCTCAAATTTTGTAAGCCACCAAGTCACTTTAAGTAGACTGGGGCACTTCTCTGATCATTGTAAACAACTATTAAACGAAAGCAAGTGGGCTAGTCAACGCCCATACACCATCCCCCCAGGGGTGGCCTGTGTCGTCTCTTTTCATGGCGTGATTTTTAGAGTAGTTTATTTCTTTGTTTTTCGGCATTTAATAAAATTAATTAGGATTAAAATAAACCTTGTTGGTCCGTTCCACTGGCGGGCCACAAGTTCACTCACAACGTAGTTTTTCACATTTTTTTTACAAACTCAAAACGCCCCCCTTGCTTTCCCGAAGTAGGGTTTCTGTATGAGGGCTTGCCCGAAATACGTGCCTGAAAAGAGACTCCTGGGGTTTTAAAAAAAAGATAAAATTTGGGTTCATAAAATTTTTCTAAAAAATACCAAGGTCTTCTCCCGTATGCTCTGTGGCCGACTTGCAGCTTAGTCTGATCCAGTTGGTACACATCAGAAAGGAGGGGATGACTAGTAATAGGATCTAACACCGCCCTAATAAAAAAATCCTTTTTGTGAAAATCCGGCACAACGCGTATTTTGTTGTCGTGGGAAAATTTCTCAGAAGGCTTGGGACCACACTGAGTAGTGACCTCTTGGAAACCGTTAGGCTTGCCCTCGTTGGTATAGCATCTGAACACCTCCTCGAGACTCCGATTCAGCCCAAGCCTGAGAGGGAAGCCACACTTCAAAACTCCGGACATGTTCCCCCGTACCTTGCGTATATTGGGAACCCCCCTGCCATAATAAAAAGATCACCATCACATTAATTTTAAAATAAACCAAGAACACTCGCACAACATCTACTTTTTCTGCTTATGCATTTGTTTATTGACTCCATTATAAGGCACTGGTCTTGTTTAATGTTATTTCATATTAGTGACTAATGTGCAAGTAAATGATGATTATTTTGAATGGGAGTAAATGATGAATGATTGTTTTATTTCACAAAAGTATATGCTGTTTATTCTTGGTTACCAAAAATATTTTCCTAACTCCTAGATTAGACGACTTAGTTTTTTTTTTCATTTTTAGGGTCCACCCCCCTTGGCTTCGCTAGGAAAGCCTAGACGGAGGAGTCGAGTCCCAAGTGACAGCACTTGACTCTGACTTTCCCCCAAGGCCACACCAGCAGCTTGAAGACTTCTGCTGCGTTTTCCCCAGGTGTGGAACCAGCCGGCAACATTTTGGCGCCGTTGCCGGGGATAAGTCTTTTTATTCCCGGAGTACGACTTTTGAGTTTTCCTTTTTGTTTTTGCTTTGTTTGATGAATCTTTAGATTAGATTTTTAATTTTTCATCTGGCGACTCCACTAACCTTTTTTTCCTTTTATAAAAGTTCAAAGAAAAGCAAAAATAGAATTCTTTGTGAGATTGTTTTATATGTATATTTTTATTCTCACATGGCGACTCCATTGAAGGGATAAAACCCTTTGTTTCTCATATAGTTTGTTGAGACTGCTTGTGTGTAGATGAGTCCATCCATTACAGTAAAATCTATAAAGACTCACCTTTTGACAACTCCACTGATTCAGTACCAGGTATATCCCATGGTCATTTCAAATGCAGGCTATTGATCTTTGAAAATGGATGATAAAGAGTCTAGTGAGCAAATTTCCGATGCACATCCTCCCATTGACTTCTCAGACATCCCTGGTTTCCCTAATTATCATGATGGTGAAGATGTATCTGATTATCTACCGGTCTTTTGGGGAGATGATGATGATGTAGAAACCCGACATGTCTTTTCTTTTCTTAAAGTTGTGGCTAACTTCAAAGTCTTATATGAAGATAACATAATGGAGATGTTTGTTAGTACATTACAGGGACCTGTTTATCAATGGTATTTTAAAGAGCTTCCAAATAAATGTATTAACTCTCTTTCGAGCCTCCTTAGAATATTTAGAAGGCAATGGCATAATAAAGGAGCTAGTATGGAGCACTTGGATAGGATCCTTAGAAGGTACTTTCTCTTGTTCATACCTTGGATTGAGTATCATAAGGAAGACCCCAACTTTCCTCGTATCATCATGACAGAGAATAATAAATATTGGGAGGTGCCTCTAAGTTATATCAATCGTGTAGATCTCCTTATAGCACAATCTGGCTTTAAAAAAGAGACTCAGCATGACCCTATCGAAGAGTTCCATGAAGCACCCTTAACTGAAGATTTTGTTGAAAACCATCCTCTTGTCACCATAGCTAAAAACATTGAAAATATGGAGTGTTCTCAAATCTACGATGATGATCACATGTGTGTTTCAGATTTGCCTAAAGAGGAAGCCATTATAAAAGTTGACAAAGAAATTCATGAAGGGTCTTCAATTGAAGATGTTTCAAAAGAGCTTCCTCAAATTGCCATTGAAGATTTGGGATTTCAGGATTACTTTAGTGAAGATGATGATGTTTGTACTTCAAATTCACCTAAGGAAGCAACCATTACAGAAGCCTTTAGAGAAACTTGTGATGATTTTTGTATGATTTATGATGACACTCCTTTTTCTCCGCATAGTGGTGAAGTCTTGGACAACTTTATACCTTGTAATATCTTTCAAACCAAGCCTTCTGAGGATAAGTATTATGAACATGAGGATGGGCATGGCCAGGGTTGTGATGCAATAGACAAAGACTCCCCCTTCATTTACAAGGATGGGCATGATGATTGTTGGATGGATTTAGAAAAACCCATCTTTGATATATCAAGAGAGGGGAGTGTTGATTTTGAGACCTTTGGAAATTTTGATATGGAAGAGGAGCCTGTAGATATTTCTCATGATCAATTAGAGCCATTAATGAGTATTAGTAACGAAGACTTGGATCAACAGTATAACGAAGATTTGGGTAGGATAAAATCAGTGGAATGTCAGTTGCAGCCTTCATCAGCACATTCAGAGGTTCCTTATGATTTGGAGCAGCCTGGGGCTTATACTTTCACAGAAATAAACTATCAGAAGAGCCTTTCAGATCAATATGATGAGGTAGTTGGTCTGCCTTATCATTCCGAGTTTTTTCTCAGCTCTATCCAGTCATGGGTAGAAGAGGCCTGCATGAGGACTTACCAATGGGGGAAGCACTTCAAAGATCTATCATATGCCTATGATCACCAATCCAATCCTCCAATCCAGAATTATCATGCAGGTTTGCATTTTCTAAATAAGGTATCCTTGTTTTGGCTGGTAACCAAACACAAGGTGAAAAGTTTTTATATTGATAAAATGTTAAGATGGTTGCATTGGATTTATCATTTTACTTAGCATTTATTTTGTTATGCTTAGAGTAGGAAAATAAGCTCATCAAGTGAGCATTTACTTTCAACATTTATTTTTCAATACTTTCCTTTTATGTACTTAGAATTTTTTCATTAGTCATTTTTTTAGTTTTTGAATAATGCAACTTATGGTTCATTGGCTTCTTATAAGAACTTGTGCTACTGAAAGGTTTTCTTGTCAAGTTGAGATGTTTTTACAGGTCATAGAAACCGGAGATTCTGGTATTCTCGTATGCTCTCCTTGCCTGAAGACTGGATCGAGCACACGTCCCGCAGTTGAAGCCAGATGTTGCCAACTAAGTTGTACTTGGTTGGATTATCAAGCGAGCGGGCAGAGTGGAACATGATACATGTTCATTTTTGGTGATTTGATATCCAGCTGGCCTTTTAAAGGCCCCCGTTTTTAAAATTTTCCACATGTCCATGGCCCTGCGGGGTTTGTAACAAAACGTAATAGCATAGTGTTTTGTAAAAGACTTGGTTCCCTAGGACTTTTTGGCTAAGTCAGGTATTCCAAGGAGTTTTTTCACCTATCTATTATGTATTGCATTAGTGCATAACATAATTAATGGGTTTTTCTCCTGCTCCTCCAAAGCTGGAATGCCTGGGGAGGCTGACGGGCCTTAGGGGATTGTTAAAGTCTATGGGTCAATGTATATGAACATGCTAGGCGTTAATTTTGAGTCATATGGACATGTGCTAAGTCCTCCTAGGTTGTTTTTAATTTTCGGCAAGTTTTATTTTTTCCGTAAATTGGGCCATTTTTTAATGGTTCAATTAAAAACTTTGTAATTGGCCTATAAGGGGCATCTAGAGGTATTTTTTGCCTTAGGGGTGCTCGTTTTCTAACTCAGAGCACCCCCCAAACCCCTAAACCCACTCTTTCTAATGTTTGGGTGATTATTTTTCCACAAAAATCCAAAAAAGTCAAAAAACCCCAAAAAGTCATAAAAAATTGAAAAGGTGAAAAAATGACTTAATAAAAATATTAAATTTTGGGAGTCATTTATGGACTGATTTTTTCAGCTATGTTTTAGGAGTTGTAAGAGCTGATTTGGAAAGATTCCGGGCAGCTATATTAGTGGGATTACTTCCCCATTTGAGGGGGGCATATTTCCCCAAATTGGGCCCCTTCAATCATGGAATTTGCAGCTATGTTTATGGGCTGTCACATGGCTGATTTTTAGCTGATTTGGGACTGATTTTGGCAGCCCATTACATGGGAGTGGGCAGCCCCATTTTCTCCACGAGTTATGCCACTCATTCCACCCATTTCTCTCCATCTTTGGCTATTTAAGCATGGCTGCCCACTCCATTTTCTAGAGTTGGAGAGTGAGCAGAAATATGTTGTAAGCTTATGCTATTTTGTTGATCAATAAAAAGACTTTGGAGGTCCATATGTGTGATACTTTGTGAGTGGTTTCATGGTCTCATGATGTGGAGTGATTTGTAGCAAGTTCAAATTCTGGGCATGTAATTTCCAGCCATCTACTAGCCTGCTTGAAGGATTGGTAACGATTTTGTGGGAAGGAACAATTAATCTTGTTTGTTTTAATTTGTTCTTGCATTTGTCATATTGGTTAGAGATTCAAAGTTTATATGTTTCATTTGTTTATGCTCATACTATTTTGATTTCTAACCATGTGCATTTCTAGTTTGATGGTTTTTCTGTGAGTTTTGTTTGCTACAGGTTGACAGGTGTGGAAAGGGGGATAGCTTGTTTGCTCTTCACTTTTTCTTCTGTGCACATTTTTGGTGGATCTCACCCTCGGTTTCCCACTTTCAAGCTTCCAAAGTCTTTGGTTTCAAGGACCATTCTGTCTCTTCTCTCTTCCTCAGCTTATAAAATCAAAATTTTCTTGATTACTGGTTACGATTAAAGAGTGATTCTTGATTTATTTTTTGATTGATATATTCTTAAGTAGATCGGATTCATTCTTAGATTTCTAATCTAGTTGTTTAAAGCTTTATCTTCTATTAGATTAGATCTTTCATTATCTATCATTACTTAATTTTTAAACTGGTTAAAAATTGTTAAAGTCTTGAAAAGTTTGAAAGTAGTGTTAGATCTGATATAAAAGTTTATTTGGCTGTCCAAGAGCATACAATTTGCAGCTCATAGAGCTTGCAAAGACCCCAAGCAAACAAGCATTACTGCTTGTTTCACTTGGTTAAATTTTGCAATTTTTACTTAGTTTTTTTACTTAGAATTTTTTGGGTTTTTTAGGAGGTGTTCCAAAGACACTCTTAAAGTGTTTTTGGGCATCTTATACTAATAATTGCTTGCTGGTTTGCAGCAAAAGACGAACAGGTAGGAGGAGGTGCTGCTGAAATTTCGAGGATCCAGGCAATCCGGAGGACCAATTTTCATATTTTTGCAAAACCGGTCAATTTTTCCTCAAATTTTGTAAGCCACCAAGTCACTTTAAGTAGACTGGGGCACTTCTCTGATCATTGTAAACAACTATTAAACGAAAGCAAGTGGGCTAGCCAACGCCCATACACCATCCCCCCAGGGGTGGCCTGTGTCGTCTCTTTTCATGGCGTGATTTTTAGAGTAGTTTATTTCTTTGTTTTCCGGCATTTAATAAAATTAATTAGGATTAAAATAAACCTTGTTGGTCCGTTCCACTGGCGGGCCACAAGTTCACTCACAACGTAGTTTTTCACATTTTTTTTACAAACTCAAAACGCCCCCCTTGCTTTCCCGAAGTAGGGTTTCTGTATGAGGGCTTGCCCGAAATACGTGCCTGAAAAGAGACTCCTGGGGTTTTAAAAAAAAGATAAAATTTGGGTTCATAAAATTTTTCTAAAAAATACCAAGGTCTTCTCCCGTATGCTCTGTGGCCGACTTGCAGCTTAGTCTGATCCAGTTGGTACACATCAGAAAGGAGGGGATGACTAGTAATAGGATCTAACACCGCCCTAATAAAAAAATCATTTTTGTGAAAATCCGGCACAACGCGTATTTTGTTGTCGTGGGCAAATTTCTCAGAAGGCTTGGGACCACACTGAGTAGTGACCTCTTGGAAACCGTTAGGCTTGCCCTCGTTGGTATAGCATCTGAACACCTCCTCGAGACTCCGATTCAGCCCAAGCCTGAGAGGGAAGCCACGCTTCAAAACTCCGGACATGTTCCCCCGTACCTTGCGTATATTGGGAACCCCCCTGCCATAATAAAAAGATCACCATCACATTAATTTTAAAATAAACCAAGAACACTCGCACAACATCTACTTTTTCTGCTTATGCATTTGTTTATTGACTCCATTATAAGGCACTGGTCTTGTTTAATGTTATTTCATATTAGTGACTAATGTGCAAGTAAATGATGATTATTTTGAATGGGAGTAAATGATGAATGATTGTTTTATTTCACAAAAGTATATGTTGTTTATTCTTGGTTACCAAAAATATTTTCCTAACTCCTAGATTAGACGACTTAGTTTTTTTTTTCATTTTTAGGGTCCACCCCCCTTGGCTTCGCTAGGAAAGCCTAGACGGAGGAGTCGAGTCCCAAGTGACAGCACTTGACTCTGACTTGCCCCCAAGGCCACACCAGCAGCTTGAAGACTTCTGCTGCGTTTTCCCCAGGTGTGGAACCAGCCGGCAACACTATCATCAACCTATCTACATGAGAATCTCTCGCATGCACCTCAAATCCTTTTCCAATTGAAACAACTTGAACTAGGTCAACTCCCTCATCTTACCATCAAGGGCAACACTCTATGTTTGAGAGAACCCAAGATCCATGGCTATGTACTCTATAATACTCCCATCAACTGCAAACTTGGAATCAATCTGAGCATCATCCTCCATCAAAGTATCATGGATAAAAGAAACCAATGCAACATCACTAGCATATCTGGCCCACTTTGAAGATCTAGGCACTCCTATATGTTCTCGAGCATCTTGCAATGTTTGAGAGAGTTATCTCAATCTCTTAAATCTAGAGTAGGTGACAACATATCTAATCCCAATCTCACCTCATCTCCCTCTAAATCTAACTCATCTCAAGTCTTTGAATCAATAACCTCCACATTCTCCTCATCCACTGAAAGAGAATCCTATGAACTAGAAGATCTCATACCCTCATCAACCATCACATCTCTACTCACCACAATCTCCCATTGTGTCAAAATATCAATCCTATAAGTTGTAGAAGAATCATTGTATCCATCATAAGATGTAATCAAAACATCTCGAATCCTGTAATCAATCATTGAATCCATGATAGGTTTTGAACCTATCCCCATGGCATCCCACTATGCATTCTCTACATATGCCTCAAAACTAGAAGGCTCATCCAACCCCTCACTGGAATGTGCCAATGCCATTAGATCAACAAGTAGCCTATAAAAGACACCCTCTCTCACCCCTCTAGTCCAAGTCCTCGTACTAGCTACTCTACAATCTTTGATGGTGCAATTGACGTTAATGTTAGTGTTTGCACTTTAATTCAATAATGTTAGATCTTTAAACTGAAAGATAGACAAGCACAACAATACACAAGAACACAAGAAATTTCCTCAGGGAATCCATAAAGGAGAAAACCCCGCAACTTCTTCAGTAATAGATTCGTCACTTAGTACAATATCAAACCAAGATAGAAAACTCAAAGATAAGATGACTTTTGCAACTTCCTTCTTCTTCCTCCAGCGAATTTGTCTTTCTCTTCCTTGGAGCAAACTTGCTTGTTGGTAAGTGAGTGTCCAAATGAGGGAGATCACTTCCCTATTTATACTTTATGTGTGACTGACCTAAATCCCCAATGGGGCCGACTTCCTCAACTAACTGGGCCGACCTCTCCTAGGGAGACTCAAAAATACATTTTACATTTATCCTTTTGGGGACTATTGCCCCGACTTACAATGGAGGTTTTACCTCGATATTCTTACATGACCAAATACAATAATGACATCCCCAAACGGAGGAAAAACATCTCCGACAGAGGTATAATAAAAGTACAATAATAGGGGAGGCAGGAGGGGGAGGGGTGCTCTTTAGCCCCGATGGAGAACAGATTTTCACTTACTCCTGGAACTTGGGATTCGAATCCAACAACATGGCGGAAGCTTTGGCCCTCTGGCAAGGCTTAAATCAAGCTCTCCTCCATGGTGCTCAGAAACTAACGGTTGTGGGGGACTCCAGGATGATTATCCACAGCATCAATGCAATGAACTTGCCCTCTTCTATCCACCTTCGTCAAGTTCTTCGAAGAATCGCCTTACTCATCCCTCTCTTTCAAGACATCGATTTCTACCATGTCCTACGAAAGAATAATGGACAAGCGGACAAGGCTGCTAATGAAGCTATATCCCTAGGGAAAGGGGTCCTCAAACTTAATGATGAAATCAGGCTGGTCTCTATTCCGTAAAGTCTTGGGCTCGAACCCGAACATGGCTGACCCGATAATCTGGCGTTTGGGCCTTAGGCCATGTGTCTCGAGCTATTGCTGCCAGATGGTGCCCATCTCCGATAGCGGCGTGGTTATTTCCCTCGCGGACACCTTTATTTCCACTACCATGCATTATAACACCCATCAGCTCGCATGCTTAGCCTCAGCAAGGGTGATGTCGTCTCTACCGTTGCTGATGAAGAATCGTACCACTCTCTGTACCATGGAACAGGAGAAGTTACGGAGAAAGATCTCTCCAAATCTAAGGAGCTTTCACCTCATCTCCTCCAGGCGTGTGGATTTCCTTTTCTCGGCTCAAACTAGTTTGAATTCCTCTGTTGCCAACACCATTGGGCTCGCCGGAACCGCGTCTAGCTATGATGACATTCTGGCTCATGATTTTCAGGGAATTCCCTCTCTCGGCATTGAGAACCGTTATTTAATGATTTGTACGAGTTTGGGTAATGGAGCTCCTCGACGGTTGATGAAAGGTCCTCCGGCATGCTCCAATTTATGGGTAATTATGCTCCATTTATATCCTGGAATAGACTTCAGCAATATTAACCATAATCTCCTTCGTCTCGCTTCAAAAAGAAAAGCTATTCTATCGTCGAAGGTGATCTTACCCGGGTGGCAAAGGCTTCTGCAGCTCTTCGTAGCGTTTCCCCTGTTTTATCTGGGAAGTAATCTGTGTGTGCTAGGAGCTATGGCAGATTCTGAGGATTCGGCAGCCTCCTCCCCTGATCCTCTGTTGGAATTGGAAGCTGAGATTAGGGTCCTGCGACGTCGGGTTAGATGACAAGGAGACTTTATGCATCGAATGGATGAGCAAGGTGGGCGACGTCTGGAAAGATTGGATGAGAAGATTGGCAGCACTCGTGCGGAGTTTGCGGCAGCCCTGGAAGCACTAGAAATGAAGGTTACGGCCGCTATCGAAAGCATGGACCTCAGGCTGCAGAACATGGAAATTGCTATGGCAAACCTACGAGGTGCTGAAAAACTAGGCCTGAGCAAGAATCAAACAACTGCCAAATCGTCTGCAGGGGCAAGATATCGTTAAATCCAGTCTAGTTTCTGACTTCAATCTGTTTATTTTCTTCTGTTAAAGCTTTAAAGTCCTGGTTTTGCTAGTCACAGGCACCTATAATTAATGTTTGGAAGACTGCTAGGCTTACTACAGTTTTGGAATTGTAAATCTGTTGGTGGCTCTGCCACTGTTTTTTAATATAAAAACTACCCGTTTCTGTCAAAAAAAAAAAAAGTACAATAATAATATAAAATTAAATACAAAAGAATATCTTCCAAAGTTACATTTACAACAACACTCCCTCTTAACAATAAGGTATTCTCTCGACACAGTCATCATCACAGCTAGACACAATCTCTGGACGTCGTCATCATCGCTAGATCATCATCATCGCTGCTGCAACAATTCTCATCTTGTTGATCATTGACTAGTGACATCTCTCGAATCTACCCGTCATGAGAAGTTCTACAGAGCCAGCCATTTTTCATGCTGGATGTAGATCTAGCTCTCATCTAGGACTTCGTCATCTATACGAGCAAGCTGTCAAGTAGGTACAGCCCAGGACCACATATTACATTGTCACAGCAATCACCTTCGCCTCCTACTATCCTCTCATCGTATCCGGATCATCTCATCATCTCATGTGAGAGCAGCCCAGGTGCATATACCATGTCCACCAGACAACCTGCGTCTTCCACCCAGTGGATACATCTCAGGAACATCTTCGTCTTCCACTGAGTGGATACAACCCAGATGTACTACATCTCTCTCTCAGTCAACCTGCGTCTTCCACCCAGTGGATACAACACAGGAACATCTGTGTCTACCACCCAGTGGATACAGCCCAGATGTATTACGACTCTCTCGATCAACCTGCGTCTTCAAACATGTGGATACATCCCAGGAGCATCCCAGATGCATTACGTCCTTTTGGACCACCTGCGTCTTCCACCATGTAAGATACAGCCCAAGCGCATCCCAAATCCTTTATGACCCATGGACCACCAGCATCTTCTCACATGTGGATACAGCCCAGGATCATCCCAGATGTATTACGTCCTTGCGGACTACCTGCGTCTTCCACCATGTAAGATATAGCCTTGTTGCACCTACATCTTCCGGACAAGTCACATCACTCCCTCTTTTGAGGAACATTGATCTGGATAACACCAAGCTTCTCTCTGAAGTACTCAAACTTCACTCTTACCAACGGCTTGATCAGCACATCGGCTATCTGTTCGTCTGTCGCCACATACTGGATCTTCACTGCTCCTCTCTGCACAATATCCCGGATATAGTAGTACTTGATCTCAATATGCTTCAACTTGTCATGGAACACCGGGTTCTCGGAAAATTTTACACAACTCTGATTGTCACAAAAGATACAAGTCACCTATAACTCGAGATCAAATAAATCTGACAGTGGCTTCCGAAGCCATACTGCCTCACAACTAGCTGAACAGGCTGCAATATACTCTACTTTGGCTGTACTCAGTGCCACACTTCACTGCTTCCTACTAAACCAAGAGATCATAAAGGATCCCAAACTGAAGCAACAACCTGAAGTGCTCTTCCTGTCTGTGGCACTATCTGCCCAATCTGAATCAACATAACCATGCAGGTTAATCTTCTGATTTGTCGCATATTTGATCCCATACTCAATTGTACCCTTTAGGTACCTCAATATATGCTTTGCAGCAATTAGGTGTGTTACCCCCCATTTTGGCAGGGGTGCCCACATGTGAAATACTTTCACAGCTTTTAGCAGGCTTTTTTCCAGAGTGGATGGGTTAAGGCCTTTGTAGGGGTTTAGAAAATGACAGCATGGCAGCTTGCAAGCCCTGATGAAATTCAAGAAAGGAAGGATTTTGTTTCATTGCAAATTGATTCCAGTAAAACCAATGGGACTGTAATCATTGTCCCATGGTCAACAAATGATGAATATTCGAAACTCTGACCAGGTTGAACTGTCCAGTGGACTAGAGAAATTTGATATGGTTTTTTGGAACTGATCATTTATATGGGCGAGAGAAATTGGATTTCATTTCATCTGCTGGTAATGCTGATAGAAGTGAGTTTCTGAGCAGTCTGTCTTCAGTGAAAAGTGACTTAAGACAGTGGGCAGCGTAAACATTTTGTAGCAGCCTGTGGTCTTCCTCGGCAGCAGACCTGGAAACGTTTTTTAAGGGATAAAGCCAGCAGAGGTACAGTCCTCTAAGACCTGCAAGCATGCACAAAAGTATCATTAGCAAAACTGATATTTAAGCTATACATTTGGTCGAATTCATCACTTATTTAAAAGGAAAAAGATGGCAGCATCTAAAAACCTTTTGTCAGCAGTCATAAAACAGCCAGGGTTTGGCATTTCAGGCTTCTTATCCTGAAATCACTTCAAAGTGATCTGCATAAGGAATTGGAATTCATTGAGCTTGTAGCTAGGGGCAGCTACAAGGGTTACCACATCTGGCATCATCGTCGATGGGTTGCTAAAAAATTGGGAATGATAGCAACTACCAGTGAACTACAGTTTACACAGAAGGTGCTATGCCTTGATTTATCATGCTTGTTCACATCGACAGTGGGCTCTGCAGGTGTTGGGAAGATGGGAAATATTGAGCACGAGCAGAATCGGGATACTAGCAGCAACACGGTCTCTGTTTCAGCCGGCAAACACTGGACTGCCATTACTACTTAACAGGTGACATTTATGCATGGGATGAACAGAAACACAAAGGAGATACTCCTTTTCTCCATCGTATACATTGATTTAAGCATGCCACTGCAATATCTGTTGGCGAAACTCACTTTCTGGCTTTTTCTACAAATTATATGCCCAAATACACCCCCGAAACGCTTTGAAGAAATCTAGACAGCAGCAAGGGAACACCGTGAAGATGACGATGAGTTTGAAGTGATACGGCATTAAATGTTTGTCAAAATGTATCCAAAGGGGTGAGTCGTGGTCATTGTTTGCAAATCGTATCTCCAGCATCTGACAGTTGTTTGGGGATAGCTCCGACAAAATCCTAGAGCAGTTAAAAAAAGGCAAACACTCAGTGGTGGCTCAGCGAGTCTCAGTTCAGTATTTGAAGTGGCTGCAAGTTAATAAATATTTATCTTTTTATGCGTCGAAATTTGCTAGAGTATCATTCGAGCTATTCTCTTACTTATCAGCCAGTCGAAACCGGAAGCTCAGAGTCATGTTTCAATAAAGCTGCATGGAATCATCTGTTGATGAATCGTGTTTTCCGATTTGGCAGTGTTTGGCTGCGTGTTTTTCAACCACGTGGATCCCAACCACTGTTTTAGTGCCAAACTGCAACACGTGGTGTGATCCTCCTGACAGTCGATCGTTTGATACATTTGGTAAAGATGCGTGGCAGGTGTTTTGAATCAAGATCTGGAAGCTTAAATTCGTGGCAGCCGATTTCACATTCAGCGTGGATTTTGACCTGTTTCTTCTTTGGCAGGCGATTGATGCAGAGATAACCCTTGCAGCACCTATCCTAGTCGAGCTCGATGTTAAACAAATTAATTAACGCAGTGAAAATTGAAAATGCTCGGGGTTCATGCCATTGACAGCATTGCCGTGGAGTTGAATACACCTTTTGGATTGCCCAAGTCCATGTTGATTTTTCCTCTGATTTCGTAGCAAACATTCCCTGGATCGACTTTTTAGCAAAACACTGATTGGCCATAGCACCGGATTAACATACGGCGTTTTTACTGTTTCCAAAAGGATGATACGAGTTCGTGACAAACGCCAAAGGTCACATTACTTTTTGTTATCTGGAGGTTTTCACTTGGCGGCCAATACATTTCCAGTTTTTTCAGCTGCATGGGGGTGTCTTCAGTGTTACGTGGCTGTGACAGTTCTTTGGTTTTTATTATGCTGGTTTGCCCTTTATGTTGGTAAGAGCAATTAGTGGATCATAGCACACTAATCGATGGATCAGCCTCTCTTGACAGCCGATTGCATAGGATTAGCTTTTGATGAGTCATCACCTTTTTCATTGACAGCTGATTACAAATGGCAGTGACTCTATTACTGACAGCAGAGGAGTTTTCACTTTAGTTAGGATAAGTCTGTTTAGACTTCACCTTTTTTCCTGATTTTTATTTTTGTTCTTTTGAAAAGGGTACGAGAGACTTTTTGGCCTATAAAGTGGACAGCCTCTTTCACTTGTAATCATGGAAAACTTGGAAAACTTTCTCTCCTTGGAGCTTAATGAAGAATATTATGGGTTTTTTGGACAACTGAGCATTTTTGTGGCGTTATCTTGTGAGTTTTTTAGATAAGTGTGGATGATTCTAGATTCTGCGTCTTCTGTTCTATGTTTGCATAAGAGGCCATAGAGGGGTGACAATCCACCACATTGGAAGGTGAAGAATTCTCAGCAGCTGCTTTCTTTTTCCCGTTGGCGAAAAACTCTTAGCATCTGCTTTCTTTTTCCCTTTGTGAGCGTGCATACACAGGTATTGATCTTTGCATTTAATCTAGTTTGATTGTGTAATATTGATCTCTGGTTTGCATAGTGCACCTCCCGCAGCTAGATAAGAAGAAGTATTCTTTCTGATTGTCAAACACTAGACTGAGCAGGGCTTGCTCAATAATGCGATCTTTCCCCCTCAGTCACATATGACACAAGGCCCCTTTGATCTCTCTTTTGACTCCATTCGCCCCTCTGATATACTGGCACTGGCCTGTCCTCAAGGACTGATCCTCCCAACTTTCCCATCACTCAATCAAGATACATTTTTTTGTTACAATCATTTCCTAAGGCAGCATCTTCAGTTCACCTTGCCCTGCGTTGCACCTGCCTTAGTGATCCTATCTTAGGGATACCCCCCTTGAGTTGGAGAAGAGCCAACCTGAAGTGAGAGGAGAGGAGTGTGGTGACATTGGCCTCTCTCCTGAGAGTTGTCATTCGAGCTAGTGTGTTTAAATTTTGGGCTTCAGCACACGCATGCCAGTTTTGGGAGACAACAAGGTGAACACATCTCTGGCGTCGTGTTCGTCAAGTAAATTAACGAACCAATCATCTGCATGTACATCGTGGCATCAACTGTCTCTGAAGAAGCATCACACAGTAGCTTCAAGTTCGATTCCATTGGTGTGGCCATTGCCTTGCAGTCCATCATTCTGAACCTCTTCAGAAACTCCACTGCATACTTTCCTTGACCAAGGAAAATCCCATCTGGGCTCTCCCACACCTCCATACCTATGTAGTAGTGCATCATTCCCAAGTCCTTCATCTCGAACTCTGCGGCAAGCCTTCTTTTTGTTTCTATAATGAGCTCATCCTCCCCTGTTACGAACAGGTCATCTACATATAACAGTGATATTACTGGTCCTCAACCTTGAAATAGAGGTTGGAATCTGCTTTACTCTTGGTAAAGCCTAAGCTCATCAAAAAACTGTCCATCCTACCGTACCATATCCTGGGTGCCTATTTCAAACCATACAAGGCTTTCTTTAGCTTGCACACGAGTCTGTTTGTCATGTGTCTCGAATCCCAGTGGTTGCTCCACATACACTTCCTCTTCGACTACACCATTCAAGAATGTTGTCTTGACATTCATCTAGTGTACCTTCCATTTCATTACTACGGCTAAAGCAAGTATAGATCTAATGAAAATGTATCTTGCTACAGGTGCAAATGTCTCCTCGTAGTCTATGCCTTCTTTCTGGGAGAAGCCACATGCCACAAATCTTGCCTTGTGTTTTTCGATGCTACCATCTGCAGCATGCTTGATATTGTAGATCCATTTTGAAGTCACAACAGACTTCCTTTCTGGTCTCAAAACTATTTCCCAGACATCATTCTTCATAATCGATTGGTACTCTTTGATCATGGCATCCTTCCATTCCTTCTTTTCTAATGCTTCCTCATAGTTGGAAAGTTCTTTATCAATGATGTCGCATAGTAGGGCCACATAGCTGGAGTATGGTCCAGGTCTCTTGCTTTCTCTAAGTGTCCCATCTAGAGCACCATACTTCTTTGCATCTTGTATTGCTTCATGTGCCCATGCTGGTCTTCTCTTGTGGGAGTTCTTCTCACTAGGTGGATCTATAGGTTCTTGTGGTTCTGTTATGTCATGGTCTTCGTGATCTTCTTGGATTGTCTCTTCCATAACTATGTCTCTGGTTTTGGTAACTTCAGGTTCTTCACTTTCTTCAGTGTGTAATTGTCTTGATTTGTTGTAAGCCGAGTCTTCATCAAAAGTTACGTCTCTGCTAATTTCGATCTTCTTGAATCCTGGGAAGTATATTCAGTAAGCTTTTGATGTGTCACGGTATCCCACGAATATGCCCTTCTTCCCTGAAGGGTCTAGTTTTGTTCTCTTTTCTTTCGAAATGTGTATGTATACAAGGCAACCGAATATTCTGAGAGGGCTGACTTCTGGTTTCTCTCCTAAGAAAGCTTCTTCTGGAGTCTTGTTGTTCAATACACGGTGAGGTGTACAATTTTGTACATACACAATTGTTCTTGCTGCTTCTACCCAAAGGTGCTTTGGGAGATCTTGATCATGGAGCATTGCCTTCGCTGCTTCCATTATTGTTCTGTTCTTACGTTCTGCAATGCCATTTTGTTGAGGATTGTAAGGAGTGCTCAACTCCCTCTTAATCCCTGATTCTTTACATAGATCCTTGAATTCTTCTGAGGCGAATTCTCCGCCATTGTCTGATCGTAAAGTCTTGATCTTCTTTTCAGTATGAGTTTCGACCAAGGCTTTGAATTCCTTGAATTTGCTAAACACTTCATCTTTGCCTTTCAATAAATAAATCCATGTCTTACGAGAAAAGTCATCTATGAAAGAAACATAGTATACACACCCGCTTAAGGAGTTGGAAGACATGGGGCCACACACATTTGAGTGAATTATCTCCAAGATTCCTTTTTCCTTGCTTTCACTTCTAGGAAATGACTTCTTCACATTTTTCCCTTGTGCACATCCCTTGCAAATGCCTTCATACTTTGTTTGAATTTCTGGTAGACCTGATACTGCTATGCTTGCAATTGGTAGTGCTCTATAGTGTACATGTGCAAGCCTTTTATGCCATAATTCACTTGGTTCCATGGAGTCATGAACCAACGCTTGTTCTAGTTGTCCTTTTAACTTGTACAGGCCTCCCTCTTGCTCTCCAATTACTGTTGCATCATTTATTGTCTTTCCTCTTGGCCACATTAGCACTTAGCCATCAACAAATGCAACACGAACTCCTTTGGCATCTAAGGCTGAAATGGAGAGAAGATTTTTCTTAAAACCTAGTACGTAGAGAACATCCTTCATCTTTATTGATTTGCCTGAATCTAGTTTGTAAGAGGCTTCCCCACTTCCTTTGATAGGATATTGATAGTCATCTCCAAGTTTCACCTTGTGGGGTGACCCATGTTCTGATAAGTTGACAAAAGATTCTTTGTACCTTGTCATATGCTTGGATGCTCCACTATCCACAAGCCAATCATTGCTTCCATGGGTGATGGTACCTGTAAGAGCTAAGATTAAAACATATTCTTCATCACTTGAAGAATCATCCCTTTCTTCTCTAGTTTTCTTCCTTACTAGTTCATCATCTTCGGCGATGTGAGCATGATGCCTCTTCTTGTTGATTCTCTTGGAGGATCCTTGGTTTCTGGGACAATTTCTTGAATAATGTCCTTTCTCATCACATGTGAAGCACCTAATATTGGAGGGGTCTCTTCTAAATCCATGATTCCTATCTGATCTTTTAGACTTCTTGTGATGGTGGTCCTCCCTCTTGTTTTGATTCTTCTTAGTATGAGCAGTTAGGGCTTGGTCATCATTAGCTCCCATCTTTTCTTCTCTTGTTACTAATCGAGCTTCTTCTTGGGTGCATTCTTCCCATAATCTATTGAATGTGATTAGCTTCTTTCTGGCGCATATTCTTTGAATGAATGAGTCCCATGATCTTGGGAGACCATTCAAGGTAGTCATCACAATCTCTCCTTCTTCAACATTATCTTCAATTGCTTCAACTTGTTCCTTAATCTGAGAGACTCTTGTGAAGTAAGATTGAATAGTTTCTGAGTGTTGAATCTTCACATTCTTGAGTTGGTTCCTTAAAGTCATCTTCTGATTGATGTTCTTCACTTCATGTAACTTTGCCAAAGCATCGAACATCTTCTTAGGAGCCTTCAAGGATGAGACATGAGGGATGAGGTGATCTTTGATGGAGTCTGCAATAATCCTTTTGGCCTTGATCGTGTTCTTCTTGTGATTTTCCTTTGCCTCTTCTCCCTCTGGTTCTAGAACCTCCTCATTGACATACTTTTCCAAGTCATTCTCTTCTAGGACAAGAGAAATTCTATACTTCCATGCCCAGAAGTTATCAGCTCCTTCAAACTTATCCTCAAGCTTGGTGTGATTTGTCATTTTGACATGAGAACCTCAATTAGAAATAGAAAGGAATTAGATCTTACCAATTTGAGATGCCCAACCTGGTTCTGGAGCTCACTGACCTAGGGTTTGACAGAGAAACTCTAATTTTTCAAACTTGGAATTTTGAACTTCTGCTTAGATAGAAAGATGCGCCTCCTCAAGGCGAGTTCTCCAGTGTACTCCTTTTCCCAGATTAGTAGATGGAAGCTCCAAAAATTTGATGCCCTAGTTTCTCCCGACACTAGTGACTGGGTCAAAAATGAAAATTCTCAAAACTGAATTCAACTTCCACCAAAAGATGCACCTCCTTGAGGTGAGTTAGCCTAGCCCTTTTTTTTGGATGATCTGTGGAGAGAAGACCATGGATTTGGAAACCCTAGCTTTCTGCTACTGCACAGTGCCTTCTTTCAGAGTGGCGCTGATACCATGTTAGTGTTTGCACTTTAATTCAATTATGTTAGATCTTTAAACTGAAAGATAGACAAGCACAACAATACACAAGAACACAAGAAATTTCCTTGGGGAAACCATAAAGGAGAAAACCCTGCAACTTCTTCAGTAATAGATTCGTCACTTAGTACAATATCAAACCAAGATAGAAAACCCAAAGATAAGATGACTTCTGCAGCTTCCTTCTTCCTCCAGCGAACTTGTCTTTCTCTTCCTTGGAGCGAACTTGCTTGTTGGTGAGTGAGTGTCCAAATGAGGGAGAGCACTTCCCTATTTATACTTTATGTGTGACTGACCTAAATACCCAATGGGGCCGACTTCCTCATCTCACTGGGCCAACCTCTCCTAGGGAGACTCAAAAATACATTTTACATTTATCCTTTTGGGGACCTGTTATCACATCCATAGTAGCCGAGCTACCATGATTACAGAGCAATTTCTTGTATATTTTTGAGCCAGTCCTTTACACATTTTTTATGAGATCAGCCTATGATGAGCAGTACTTTTGATGATCACTCATATTTTGAGCAGCCCCAGAGCAGACATGACGAGCCTTATGCAACGACTGAGCCTCATGACCTCAAATTTGATGACTAAGGTGACCATTTTTCTTCCATACAGAGCAGTGTGATAGTGCCCAGAGTTAGACAGCAGCAGTGTTCCACTGAGGATTGATGGTCCAGATGATAGATACAGGTATATGACCCAGTAGGTAAATGGTTGTGCATTGGATACTTTTATTGTGCTCTTTTACCTATCTTAGAAACTTGATTAGGTATCTAGTGGTCATGATCTAGAAATATATATATATATAGATATAGATATGGACATGGTTGTTTTGTTGATTGTCTAGAGTCGAAGTGATCTAATTACTCAGAATGAGAAATTATTGTTTATACTCATTGGTTGTACCCTCTTTAGTAGTATGGACGCGATCATTCCCACTTATGGCTTGCTATTTTTGGCATCACCTTTCACTTTCCCCATCCATCCGTTCTCTCCCACTTTTGGTTTTACCTTGACTTACACCTCAGCCTGTGATATGGAGGACTTCCCCGTTTTTTACTCTATGTTGGATAGTTTCCCTGTTGATTGTGTCTCGGCTCTGAGTTGGCAACAGAACTTACCGAAGCCTTGATCCTTCTGGGCCAGAAGAACCCACTGGTGTTGGTTCCTGAGTTTAGGTGAGTTGGACTTGATGCCTTGACCTCTCCGGTCAATTGCCCTCGATGTTTGGTCCTGATTGTGGATGATCCCCCTAGTTGCTTGAGTTGTGTTGGCTAGACCTGAAGCAAAATGTACTACCATCATTACATGCATGTGTGAACTATTATTATATATCTTTTGTGCAATCCCATGGAAATAATTTAAAACTGTGCTTCTCAACACAGTGAAAAAGGGCTATGAAATGAAATGGAAAAATACCCTGGATAAAGCTGCAATTAGTTGTGCTTCTAAGCACACAAAAATCCAAAGGGTCATGAGGCCTAAAAAGCAGTGGATAAATATATGCTAAATTCAAAGACTATTGGCCATGATAAAATGTAATGATTAATACCTCACGGAGCCTATGGGTTGGGATATGAAAGGGAATAAGGAATAGCTAATTCTAAGTGTCCCCTAGAACCTCAAGTTACAGTTAGCTATGCACCTAGTTACGGCGGTTCTAGAATAGATCCTCACAGAGCTGGTTTCAGCTTGGAAGTGAGTTGTAGACATTTGCTAAAGGTTGCATAAGCACCTCTCAAAACAACTTATTCCATTTGTGAGACACTGCCATTCCCTGTGTGTATATTATCCAACATATGTTGAAGTGAGTATTCATTTTCCCTTATCCAAAGTATCACAGTGTTTATTTTGTAAAGTCATTCCCTTATCCTAGCCTTGCATTTTTCACCCTCACCCAATCCTAGCAAAATGGTCACGTCCATTAAATGAGTATATTCTTGAGATTTTGTTTTGAGTAATTGATTATTTTAATTCTGGACTTATATTTGATGTGTTAATTGCTTAATCGCCAGTGAAATGTTGCTTCATACTTTAGTCTTACTATTAGAATGCTTAGAAGAGCATATCTTATCCATTTGCACTTGTAGCATTAGGCATTTTAAGCCTGGGTCATTATTTTGATCAGTCTTGACCTGGTCAACCCAATATGACCAAGTCAACCGTAGGATCTAAGATGAGTTGGACCAATATTGTTCGAGGTTGATTATTTATGGTCCTATGATGCCCACTTGATGGTTCCATGCAGCATACACAGGTTTCACATGATGGTTTGATGGATTTTTATTGTTATTTTTATTTACAGACCATTATTTGTATTTGTCCGGACATGGTTGAGACTACAGATGATTATCCAGGTGGCCAGAGGGTGTATGAGTACTCATCTCTAGTACATTTGGACCTTCTAAGTCCATTAGCACACTCAGATATCAGTTACAGGCACTTACGGATGAGATTACAGTCAGATTGTCACTTTATTGCGGAATTGCCATTATAAAATGGCCTTACAGCACAATTGAATATTTATTTGGTTCTCCTAAGGCGCTACAGAGGGAGTATGGGATCCAGCCACTTGTTATTACCATATTACCATAATCCCAGACATTTTGATACAGTCAGATTTGTGCCCGGGGCACCAGGCAGAGAGCTACATGCAATTTATTACTTTACAGGTGATTTTCTAAGGATTAAAAATGGAATAAAATGGTCACTGAGGAAATCGTTGGGAAATTGAGGCAAGGGATTGGCATCAGGTTTGATCAGAGGAATTTTGTGATACATCCCACACCTTCCGGCACAACTTGCAACATTCAGTGGGGTCTGTTATCACACAACTTGTAGTTGCCCCTAGTGGTATCCCATCCGAGATGGTAGAGGAGACAGGCAACTAAAGAGGTGACCCAAGAGATGCCACAGTTCCCAAGGCAAAGTGGGAGTCACGTCAACCGAGGCACTCTTCACTTTAGGTCAAGGTGTAACAAGACCTAGGGGGAGACCCTCTAACCAATCACAGTTGATTGGACCCAAACAAAGGTTTCTAAGGATGAGTAAATGATGAGTTACGGAAACCAATGCAAGGCTAAGTGGACCTAGGAGTTGAGGTATGGTTGAAGGTGGGGTAAGAGATTGTTAGTGTTTCAACCTATGTATGGTTTAGGCCACATGATTGGGTATGATGACTGGGTGTAGTACCATATGTTAACACAAGTGGGTCTTATTTTCTTGGGATATGTGAAATAACTTTAAGTGGGCCCACAAGGTGAAGCTAGGTGTAATGTTGGTACTAGAGGTTAGGTAATGACTAGATCTGTAGGTCTAAGTTGATTCTAGAAGTACCCACGTGCTAGATCTAGGTTTTGACACAAATCCCAAGGAATGCGACTTGCTTTGAGGAGGACTAGTGCCTTGTTAAGTGGGCTAATGGGGTCAAAAAGTATGTCAAAGTGTAGATCAGGACACCTAGAAGCCAAGTCAAGTGGGCTAAATGAGATCTAATGGTTGGATTTTGCTAGATCTGGGTTTTCAAGAAATGACCCTAAGTGGACCACAATCCCTTGAAACAAGGAATGCTACCCCCAAGGCAGATCGTCACAAAAAGTTAGTCTAGACCTAGGTTTCAAGGTATGGCCGATCCAAATTTCCAAAAATCTCAAACACCCACTTCCTCAAAGTGGACAAACTCACCTTCACAAGGGAGTGCGATTTGCTCAAGGAGGGCTAGAATGAGGGTTTGGTGGACCAAATCAAGTCCAATGGCCACCAAACTATAGATCCAAGTAGCTAGTACCCCGATCTATGTAGATCCCAAAAATCAAGTCAATCCAAGGGTTAGATCTTTGTAGATCTGAGTTTTGAGGTGCCAAGAAATTCAAAAGGGAGTTTTGACCCCTTAAAACATGGAATGATGTCCACAAGGTAGAATTCACCAAAGTAACAATCTGGGGGTAGGTTATCAAGTGTCTAGATTGCAAATCAAGTGGGATCTCACCTACCCATGTGCTAAATCTAACCAAACAAGCCTCTCACTAGGAAGTGCGATTTGCATCAAAGAGGGCTTTTTGCCTTGAAAAGTGTGTCAATACTAGGCCTATCACCACCAAACTATAGATCCAACTAGGGGTGGATGCTATAGAGGTGGGTTTTCAATATCTCTTCAAAAGCAAGGCTAGATCTAAGTAGATCTAAAAAAATACCAAAAACAAGGGTTTTAATCAATTAGGGTTTTTATGATCTAGAAATCATGGAAGATTCAAAGAAGAAGAAGGTCATACCTCTTGGAACATACCTGGATGAAGAGATGAATGCTAGTTGAGACGAGGATTACTTTGCCAAAGATCAAATGGAGAATTGTTGAAGCCCTCTTGCCAAATCGATTTTCCCAAGCCACATGTGATTCCTTCTAACCTGTCAAGCCAAGGAGCAAAGCATCAATCAGTTTAACATGTTGAAGGTAGATACAAGCAAGAGAGAGAGAGAAACATAGAATAGTTGACACAAAGGCAAAACTACTCCCTGTCAAACCAAAACGACTTCTTCCAAGCTTGAAGGGAAAGCCTCCCCACCAATTCGCACTTGTCCAAAATCGTCCTCTTAACCTGTAAATAAGATATGGCAAATATGCAAGATAGCTACAATAGATCCTCCAGTGCAATGGACAAAAGCATTTACAATCGAAACAACCAACATCCACTCCAATCCAAGCATGTACTCCAAAAGATAGAAATTTTATTCCAAGAGCCAAGAGCCAAAAATCTCTAGATGAATTTTACAATGAGAGGCTCCCTCCTTAAATAGGATGGGGAGAGAGTATAATCCTAACCACTTTTTACATGAGTGGCTAAGATTAAAAGATCTCAAGATCTAATCAATGGCTAACAATAAATCATAACAATACATCACATGGATCACCCAATATAATGATAGCGCCCCCACTAAATGGTACAATAAGAGGGTGACGTCATCCACTAGAGAAACATAAGTACCAAAATCCACCTCATGGTGACTAGGACATGACAATATAAGCACATGGTGGGGCTAGGAGGTATCAATCCTTACTAGCTCATCCCCAAGGCACAATAAAATAATAAAATATGTCCAAGATAATATAAATGACCAAAACTCTCCTCATAATCCATGACAGTCAAGCAGTAAATGACCTCCTGTGATCAATGTGGGCATACCCACATGGTGAAAACTGACTGGAAGATAGTGATGCCACCCTGGAAGACCTCTATGAAAACCAAATGCCAAAACCTTGCCTCAATTTCCCAAATCGATTTCCTCAGTGACCACTTTATCCCATTTTTTAACTGCCTCAGGAACTGTGAAAGTGCCAAAACTGCCTCCTAGGGTGCCAGCTCTGTCAATCTGAGCCCACCAGGCTCTCCAGAAGGGGGGGTAAATGGTAAAAACAAGTGGCTGGACCACCCCCTCCATCATCAGCGCCCTAGGTGAATTGGCCTCTCGGGGCCCCTGCAGCTCAGGCTGGGAAATCAGCCCCAAATCTGGTCAACAAGTGTAAAACTGCATCAATCACTGTCAGAAGTGCCCGGAACTGAAAGATAAGTGTCTCATTGGATCCAGAAAACCCAAATCCACTAGAAATGTGTACTCATACACCATGGGTTGCCCTAATGGGCCAGCTGTAGGGTCCACCATATATGGACAATGTATAATCTGCTGATCTGAAGTAGTAATAAAACCTGCTGAACTGGATCAATCATCATCTGCATCATATGTCCATCATATGATATCATCATCAAGCATGTGGGACCATCAATCATCATCAATAATCATCTATACATGGTCCCCATCATCATAGATCCCAATAACATACAACCAAGGATAAATCACATCGGTAGACTAAGACATGCTCCTCTAATCATTTTCACAGCTAAGCTCAAAGTATAAATTCCATTCAGTGGCATTAATCAAGTTAACATATTCCGTTGTTATATAAAATTACTTGCACAATAGTTCAAATGACAAACTCACCCATTGGACATGGTCAAACTGCTAGTGAAGGATGAAGGCTAGGAACAAGGTTGGGCAAAGGGGTTGACCTGTCTAACTTAACTCAAAAATACTTTGGACTGGGAGAAGGGGGAAGCTACAAACTCTGTGTTGGACAAAATAACACGGGGGATGGCTGTGCCTCACAAATGGATAAGTTGTTCTGAGAGTGCTTATTCAACTTAGGCATCATGTCTACATCAAGTTGATCCAGGTTCATTAGGATCATTCAATTTTATTCCATGGCCTTTTTGGCCTACATAACCCTTCAGATTTCAGATGTGCTGAGAAGCACAACTAGTTGCAGCTTGCATCCAGGGCATGTTTTTTCAAATAAATATAAGGTCAGCAATTGTTTAGATATAACTTTTAAGAGCCATTGCTTTTTGGACCTTTTCTTATACTCTTCTAGGAGTATTTTTTTTTAGCTGTTCATCGCTCTTGCCCTTTTTTTTTTGTTTCCATGGGCGAATTTTTGAGTTTCCATAGGTAGAACATGAGCTTTCAGTTTTAGCCAACAACATCTCAAGTGACTAGGGGGAGTTCGAGCCAATGCCAAACATCGGAACAACCGACCAGAATGATTTAGGCCTACAATCCAACTCACCAAAGGCAAGTTTTGTCACCAACTTAGAGCCGAGACACTGAATACACAGGGATGCGGTCCAAACACAGAGGTAGAAAAATGGGATAGTCCTCGGTATCAGAAAGTCAAATGAGACAAGTTAAGGTTTAAAGTCAAACAGGAAGGTCATGTATGGATGGAGTCCGGTGAATATGGAGCCTACACTAGCAGACAACTGGTGTCAGGAAAGACCATATCTATGTAAGGTGAAAAACCAGTGGGTTTTGTTAAATGACCTAAATGTGCAAGCAATTGTCCATTTTATGATTTACAGTTCATTTTAAACAATTTGCCACATCAGGAATAATATACCAAGCACATGCTGTAATCATGACTAAATCAACAAGATAATAATCCACAGTCAGTGATAACATATCCATAGGTCATACAACATCATCAAAATAATAATCATCATGCACCATCTGAAACACTGCTGCAATACATCTCTAAGCACTGAACTGAAACTGTATGGGATAACGGGTCACATCGGTCATCAAATCTGAACTCTCAAGGGTCAGCCTTGACACAAGGTCAAACATACATCTGAATAATATACTACTCTGATCATGAGTGATCCAAAATATATAGCCATGCTCTGGAATAATGGAAGCTCTGGAATGTGCAGATATCTGCTATAAAAGAATAGTAGCCCTGCTACTATGGTGTGATAACAGGGTCCACACACACTTCGGGCTATTATTTGGATATTTTATTATGCTTTTGAGAGGGGCACGATTTGGTCTCTTGGTCACTTTATGATGTTATATGGTCATATTATTTATTATTGTGCCATGGGGTCATGCTAGTGAAGGATATAATCACCTCCTAACCCCACCATGTGCCATATTCACTTGTCCTAGTCACTTGTCATGTGGTACGTCCCTCCTAGGGCATCTTAGTGAGTGCGCCCCCCTCTTTTAGTGAGTTGATCCATGTGTTGTATTTCCGGCTCATCTTAGATGTTGATTATTATTGTTATATCTTTTGATATCCACCACTCAGTCAAAAAGTGGTTAGGGTTTTGGTCTCTCATTCCTATTTAGGGAAGAGACCCCCCTCATTGTAAAGGCACCTTTGGCTCTTGGAACTTTCATGATAAAGAGAAATTTTGCAGAGACTCTTGGATTCTCTTGGTGGATTGTTCTTGAATGGAGATTGTAAAGTTTATCTTTCTGAGCATTTGAGATATTTCTGTGGATCCAAAATATTTTCCTGGAAACATTGTTTTACTAGAGGAGGGCGAGCTCAACTTGGGCGTTTTTGCAGGGGCTCCTCAACTCGCTCCACTTTGAAGTGGCTTTGTATCAGGGGGTTTTCAATTGTATATGTGATCATTGATATGCTTCTTGATATTTCTCTTGTTGTTATAGTCTTTTTCTGCCGAACATCAAATCTTACATCTGTAGTTTGCTTGTGCAGGAGAGGGGGGCGCTTTGGCTTCCTTGGGCAAATCGATTTCACTTGGAAACATTGTCAAATCATCTCAAATTGATCAAGTAGAGGTAAATCATCACCTTCAAGGCATCTACAAGTTTTTCCGGGTAAGATATACACTAGATCTATTTATTTGAAATTCTAAACCATTGGCCATTTAATTTTATTGTTCAAACCCTAAATATAAAATTTATAAAAATTCTCTAGGCTTTATTATTTGGTTTACCGGCAAGCAATTTCTGGGTTTTCATCCCTAGGCCTAACCCTAGGTGGGTCCTCAAGGGCGTCTTTCTCTGTGGACTCCTTCTGCCCATTTCCCTAGGCACTGATCTCTCCATGTTTGCGCCCTCCTTGTTTGCTTGTCTTCCGGATGATCAAAAACTTGTTTTTTGAGCTTGTGGTCTTCAATACTGTCAGACATATTGTCAAGTTGTGCTAGGAAGCCATAATCCATTCAAATCTACTCATTGGGGCCATTTTCCCTATTTCAAGTACACATTTCCCAAGGCAGTTGATTTTGATCATTTACCCTAGCACCTATATCTTGGATTTGTCCTTAATTCAGAGCTATTGTAATTGAATTAATCAACTTTCATATCTCATCTTCTCTAAGCCTCTACAGTAGCTCATTTCCTTAAATCTAGGGTTCCACACCCTTCACTCTGCATTTATTGTTTGATTTGCTTGATTTGGTGTTTGGGTTAGATCTCTCTCTTTAAGAGTAGATCAGGGTCTCCCCCTTTGTTATCTATGTCTTGGATAGCAAGAAGTGAAGAGTGCCTCGATTGGTGTGACAACCAATCCATCTTGGGACTCGAGGCCCTCTTGGGTGTCACCGATTAGTTGTATTCCTCTACCATCCTGGATAGGATCTTTAAGTAGGCAACTACACTTTGTGTGATAACATGTCTATCGCAAACTAGTTTCGGCTAGTTGGACCGTTGGAATAATCATAAACAGGGTCTTACACTTTATAACTTTTTACATCTAATTAACAACACACCTAATTAAAATTAACTCCCTTAAATGATGGAAATCCGGCATCTCGCCTTTGTTTCATGTGGGAAAATTTTACAAAGAGAAAGGAATTACTAGTTAGTGATCGCGGGGACCCGTCAAGCTACACCCTCGATTGGTGTGGTGTTGGACATACCCCTGCAACTCCGATCTAGCCTTTCCTCTTGTGTGAAACCACATTTAGCAAAATCCGTACCTTGTTCCACGTACCTTACGGTATATAGGAACCCCCTTCCCGTAATCCACTCATCATCATAATTTAAAATTGACCAAGATACACTTGCAAAACATTTCATTTTCAACAGCATTTATTTTGACTCCATTTGGCACTGATCGAATTTACAACAATACTTTTTTTGCTTAATATCTTTTTATTGGTGTTTATGTTATATCTTTATAATTGATATTGGAAAAAACTCCCTGGAATACCTTAGTTGCTTAACCAAGTCATGGGGGACCGAGCCACTCAAAAATCCTACTAGCACACTTTATTACAAACCCCGTGGGGCCATGGTCACATCGACTGAAAAATAAAACTAGCTAGCCAAAGTTGGCTAATTATTGTCATCTAAAACCCTGATACTCTGGAAGTGAACACTGATGTGTTCCAACACTGGCAGCTCAATGGAGTTTCATCTATTTGTACAAAATAGGTGATAACAGAGTCTAAACAACTTATCCATTTGTGAGACACCGCCATTCCTTGTGTATTCTTGTCCAACACATGCTTAAGTGTGTAATACCTTTTCCTTTATCCAAAGTATCCCAGTATTGAGTCAGTCAAGTCCTTCCCCTTAGCCTAGCCTTGCATTCTTAGCCTTCACCCTCTGCTAGCAAATTGATCATGTCTACAAAGTGCGTATATTCTTGAGGTTCTTTTGTAAGCAAAATATTATTTAAATGGATAAATTATTATAATGAAATGTTAACTGCCAATGAAATGATACTTAATGCTTTAATTCTTGCTATGAAAATGATTAAAAGAGCATGTCTTAACCAATTGCACTTGCAGTATCATGCTCTTCTAGCCTGGGTCATATTTTGATCAGTTTTGACCTGGTCAAACCTACTTTGACCAGGTTAACCTTGGGATCTGTGATGAGTTGGGCCAGTTGTGTTGTATGATGATGATTTATGGTCCTTGATATACCTTATTGTGGTTCCATACAGTGGATACAGTTTTCAGATGATGGTTGATGTACTTTTTTATTGATTATTATTATCTCCATACCATTATATTATTATTATCTGGGTATGGTGGATGCTACAGATGATCTTACAGGATGCCACAGGGTGTATGGGTACTCATCCGTAGTATATTTGGATCTTATGGATCCATTGGGACACTCTGTTTACAGTTTCAGACACTTTCAAGGATGATATGAGCATTTTTCCACCAGTTGACCAGTTTGGCCATGCTAAGTTGGCCTGTCCAGCAGATGATTGGAGGCAAGTCATTGCCTAGGGCACTACAGAGGAAGGGGGTGGTCCAACCACTTGTTATTACCATATTACCCCCCCTTCCAGACATGATTGTGTAGTCAGATTTTGTGCTCAGGCACCTGGCAGTTGTTTTCAGGCAGTTTGATAGATTTTCAGGTGGGATAAAAATGGGATAAAAAGGTCATTTAAGAAATCGATTTGGGAAATTGAGGCAAGGTTTTGGCATGTGGTCTGCTCAAAGGTCATCTATGGTGTATCCCACTCCTTCCAGATCAGGTTGCAGCATTCAGTGGGGTCCACATAGTCTACAGGTTGTCCTTTGATGTATTCTTCTCTCAGTTGAGGGGGCAAAGATTTGATCATTTGTTCACTTGGACATGTTATTGAGTTTCATGTTATATCATTGTGCCATGCGGTCATGCTAGTGAAGGAAAGTAATGCCTCCTAGCCCCACGATGTGCTCCTAGCCACCCTCATGTAGTGCGCACCCCTCCTAGTCTCTCTATCATGTAGTACACACCACTGGGCCCCCTCATGTGAGTGATCCATGTTATATTGTACCAGCTCATCTTAGCCATTGATTGTATTATTGTATCTTTTGATCTCCACCACTAGTTTTCAAAAGTGGTTTAGGATTTTGGTCTCTCTCCTATTTAAGGAAAAGACCCCCTTATTGTAAAGGCACCTTTTGGCACTGGAAAACTTGGAATAAAATACTATTTCTATGGATCTACTTCTCTTACTTTGTTGGATGCTTTCTCAAGTTGAATATACAATTTTTTCTCTGTGTATCATTGTGGATCTTGGGCTTCAAACGTTTTTCTGCAGGGAGGCTGTGTGGGTGAAGAGGAGGACGCTCTAAGGGAGACGCTATTGTGGGGAAACCCCATATCTTACCTTTGGATCTTTCTTTTGTCTCAGGGAGTATCATTATTGTATCTTCGTGACATATTTGATGCTTTCTCTTTCATCTTTTCACCATTATAGTCATTCTTTTGCTAGATCGATTCTTACATAGATCTTTTCTTGCAGGAGGGCGCATTGATCTTCTTGGAGGAGTAGCGATTTGGCTTGGAGCACTTGGATCTCACTCTTGATTAACACACAAGGGGGAAATTATCAATTTGGAAGGTAGCCGCAAGCATTTGAGGTAAGATCTACAAGGTACGTATCCATTCTCTTGTCTTTCATCCATTTGGTCATCAAAACCCTTGTATTTTTATTTTTCAAATCTATGGAGATCTAGCAAACATTTGGGCTTAATAATTAAAACACACCTTAATAATCATCTTAACATTCCCGATCTAAAGTTTGGTGGACATCTGACTCCATTTACCCCCTGATCTAAGGCACTGGGCCTCTCCGAGGGAGGTCGCACTTGTTGGGTAGGTTGCCATTTGCTAGATCCCAAACGTGGGTATTGCTCATTCCTTGTCAAATCAGTAGATCCATACAATAGCAAACCCCTAGTGCCATTTCACTTCAATTTTCACCCTGTGGGCCCCATTTGGACCATTTTCCATATTTTAAGGGTGGGCCCCACTTGGATCCTTCATCTTAGCATTAGATCTATCTAGATCTACTACTCCTAATCCATAAGTGACCTTATTTCACACTTGGTTGAACATTTGTCCTTGTCTTAAGCCCCTTCAACCAAGCCCTAACCTCTTGGGTCCACTTATCCATCATAGATCTAGATCTATCCCTCTTGATCTCTTCACATCTCATCTTTCACATTACCCTAGGAAGTTGTTATCACACCATAGTAGTAGGGCTACTATTCTTGTTGAGTAGATATCTGCACATTTCAAAGCCTAGCTTTCACAAAGATCAGCTATGATGAGCTTGTATTTTGAGATCACTTATGATCAAAGCAATGTATTATCTCAGATTTTTGTTAGACCTTGTGCCAACGCTAAGCCGTGAGAGTTCAGATTAGATGACCGATGTGACCCTTTATTTGATTACAGTTTTAGTTCAGTGCCTAGTGATGATATTACAGCAGTGTTTCAGATGTTTCATGATGATTATTCTTATGATGTATGACCAATGGATTTTTGACTATTGACCATGGACTATTATCTTGTTGTTTTGATCAACTTCATAGCATTAGCTTGGTATATGATTTAAGACATGGCAGTACTATTAAAATTAAAATTTGAATATCTTGGTTGATGTTATAATTATTAATAGATGTATCACTTGCACACTTAAAGGTTTTCTGACAAAACTCACTGGATTCATTTCCCTCTTCTGAGCATAGATATGGTCTTCCTAGACATCCATGTCAACTAGCTTAGGCACCACCTTCATTTTGACTCCATCCATCCATGACTTTCTTATATTGGCTTTTACCCATGACTTATCTTTCTTGACTTCTTGATACTGAGGACTTCCCCATTACTACCTCTATGTTGGACCACATCCATGTTTGTTTAGTGTCTCAGCTCTGAGTTGGTGACAGAACTTACCTTGGTGAGTTGGATTGTAGGCCCAAATCATTCTGGTTGGTTGTCCCAATGTTTGGCACTGGTCGAAGTCCCCCTAGTCACTTGAGATGTTGTTGGCTAAAACTGAAAGCTCATATACTACTTATGGAAACTTATGTAAATTCACCCAGGAAACTGTAAAGTCTAGAATGTGTTTATCAACACACGTGAGTAAAGGGCAAGAGCAATGAAAAGCTAAAACTACTCCTTGAAGAGTATAAGAAAAGTCCAAAAAAGCAATGGTTCTTAAACTCTATATCTAAACGATTGCTGACCTTATGTATATGTATGAACATGCCCTGTGCTACCCCCAATTTTGACAGGGGTATCCACAGACAAATTAATCAGAGATTGATAAGGAACCCTAACAGAAATTCCAGAAGCAAAGGAAGCTGCTTGTGGATATGCCTAAAGTCTGAACATGCTGCCTTGGTGAAAGCATGATGCAGATGTAATTCACTGGTTTGAAAAGAGTTGAAAGACAAATTCTCAAATTTGTTGATATGGATAGCATTTGTGCCTCACCTGATGATCTTGAAGTCTTGAAGAACGATGAGAAGATAAGAGGACTTGAAGTTCCTGTTTTTGGCAGGACTGCATATCATTTTAAGAGTACGATGAAACCACATATGAAATTTTTAAAGTTTGCAGGGCCCAGAGCAGGTGGTTATCTTCTGGAGTTGGAAGTTCGAGCTTAATGCATTGGCAAACCTTTTATTTAATGGATCACTGTCTTAGTCCTCTATTCGCTCTGATTCTCCACAACAGCTCCAGGAAGAGAAGAATGAGAATGGCTCACTTCGAAAGGAAAAAATCAGTGCAAATGATGTTGCAAATATTGATGTTCAAATAGGAAATCTGGCTACTTCACTAGAATAGCAGAGAGATTCACAGAGTACAGGCTTTTGAGCAGCAGGATGGCAAAAATTTTCAAAGGATTTGCTCCATATTAACAATAACGTGGAGAACTGAGGAACACATTTAACAAACATAAAGGACCCATTTTCTCTCTCAGATGGAACAAGAAAGGAGACTACCTTCTTAGTGGAAGTATGGATAGATCTGCAATTATATGGGATGCCAAGATAGGGGTATCAAAGCAACAGTTTGAGTTTCATTCAGGACCCATTCTCAATGTTGATTGGTGTAGTAATGTCTCTTTTGCCACATGCTCCACAGACAAGATGATATATGTGAACATTTGCCCTATCAAAATATTTTCTGGGCATCAGATAGTTTTTGTTGACGAAGTGAATACAAGCAACTGAAAGACACAAATGTGTGAGGCGATGAAAGGATGAAGTCAATGCCATTAAAAGGGACCCTACTGGGACACTTCTTGCTTCTGGTTCGGATGACTTGACAACAAAGATATGGAGTATGAAGTAGGACAAGTGTCTGCATGATCTCAAGGGGCACACTAAGGAAATTCATGACATCAAATGGGCAAACATGAGACTCTCCAAAAGCCAGATCTCGAATTGGAAAGTCATATAAAGGACATCTCGGTGCAGAGAGCATGAAGAAAATCTGCCCAGGAAAAATGGTTGACATAGTGATCATATTTCTGTGGCCAAAGAAATCGCTAGCACCACCAACAAGGATTGAGCAGTGAAGATGGTTGCAGGTGTTGGTCGAATCTCCAGCAGGTAATCCACGAATATGTAACCGAAATCCAAACAGAAAATGCTGAGTTCGACAAACGTCAGGGCGGCAGCAACCATGGATTCGATAATCTTTCTTTGGGATCGGGCCAGGGCTAGTTTTCTTTTTGAAGACTTGCTCATACATCACGATCTGAATCCACGCATCGATTTTTATTTTTTGTAGCTGATTTGTAAACTCGTATCAGCGCTATCTATCATTAGGTCGAGCTCGGGTCTCCATCAAATAACCCGCACGTAGCAGAGCCTAAATCGGTGGCCCATAACTAAGACATCGACGTTTTTCTCCACTTAGAGCTTGGACCCGCGATTCTATCCGACGCCGAATGGTTTAGTGGTTAGATCGAGCTTTTTAACAGGCATATCACTCAGCCGATTGCACTATTATCGGTTCTCACATTTGGAGCAGCCGAGTATCAAAATGGGTGCCACGTGCATCCTCTGTGGCTAGATGGAGTTTTTTCAGGCATTAGTTTGGCAGCCAAGCAATAAGACGTGGGTCCACCCGCATTTTCTTATTGACAGCCAAATATTAAACTGGGTCCACTTTTGAATGAGAAATCGATGTGTGGGATTTTTATTTTTTGTTAAAGTCACTTCCAGGCAGTTCGAACTCTTTGTTATAGGAGAGAAAAGTGTATTTTCACTTTGCTTCTATTTATTATTTTATTATTTTTAAAGTAGGTGAGTTTTTGGGTTATAAAAGAGACCAGCTCTCTTCATTGTAGTGATGGAAAAACTTGGGATTTTTCTCCCCTTGAGCATAATAGAAAAAATATCATGGGATTCTTTGGATAAATTGAGAGTTCTTTTTCTCTTTGTATGCCATTTTTCTTTGTTTGCCATCTTTCATCTTGTCCGAGGCGATACCTCACTTAGTCCATTTCTTTCGATTCTTAAGCTGGGATCATATGAATAGAAGGCTAGCAATCTAGTACAACTTTATTTGACCCATGTTTTTCTCTTAAGTTTTGCGGCTTTCAGGTGTTCTCAAGTGCAAGAGCTCTTAGTTGGTCACTACATTCACCTGGCAGCAAGGCCCATTTGAGTTATCTTTTGCCTCCATTCGCCCCTCTGATACATTGGCACTAGTCTTTCCCTGAGGATTGATCTTCCCTTCTTTTCCATCACCCATTTAAAATACATCTTTTTGTTACATTTGTTTCTCTAAGGCAGCCTCTTCATTCACCTTGCCCGCTTATTGTACCTGCCTTAGCGATCCTATCTTAGGGATACCCCCCTAGAGTTGGAGGAGAGCCAACCTAAAGCGAAGAGGAGAGGAGTGTGGTGACATTGGCCTCTCTCCTTAGAGAGTTGTCATCCAGCTGGTGTGTTACATTTTGGGCTTCAACAACACGCATGCCATTTTGGGAGACAACACCCTGGATGCAAGCTACGATTAGTTGTGCTTGTTAGCACACCTGAGATCCGAAGGGTTATGTAGGCCAAAAAGGCCATGAAATGAAATTGAATGATCCTAATGAACTTGGATCAAAACTGTTGTAAACATGATGCCTAAGTTGAATAAGCACTCTCTAAACAACTTACCCATTTGTGAGGCACATCCCTTCCCCGTGTTATTTGTCCGGCACAAAGTGTAGCTCCCCCTTTCCCCGTCCAAAGTGTCACCGAGTTGAGTTTGGTGAAGTCATCCCCCTTTGCCCAACCTTTTCTTAGCATTCACCCTTAGCTAGCAGTTAGACCATGTCCAACAGGTGAGTCTGTCATTAAAGCCTTTTGTGCATGTGATGTATAAATAACACTAAATATTTACATGTATTAAACTGCCATAGAATGATGATGTTCTTTAAGCTATGCTGTGAATGTGGTTGAAGGAACATGTCTTTAGTCCATTGATATAGTCTTGTCCTTGGTTATTCTTGGGATCCGTGATGATGTGGGCCATATGTACTTATTGATGATGATTGATGGTCCCACATACTATTGATGATGATACCATATGGACATATGATTCAAATGGTGATTGATGCAGTACAGCAGATTTATTATTATTTCAGATCATCAGATTATGCACTGTCCATAAATGGTGGACCCTACAGTTGACCCTTCAGGTCAACCCATGGTGTATGAGTACACATTCTTAGTAGATTTGGTTCTTCCGAATCCAATGAGACACTTATCATTCAGTTTCGGGCACTTCTGACAGTGGTAGATGCAGTTTTCCACTTGTTGACCAGATTTGGGGCTGATTTCCCAGCCTGTCCAGCAGGGGCCATGAGAGGCCAATTCACCTAGGGCGCTATATGAGGGGGTGGTCCAGCCACTTGATTTTACCATTATACCCCCCTTTCGGAGAGCCTGGAGGGCTCAGTTTGACAGCGCAGGTGCCCTAGGTGGCAGTTTCAGCAGCTTCACAGTTACTGAGGCAGATAAAAAATGGAATAAAAGGGTCACTGAGGAATTCGATTCGGGAAATTGAGGCAAGGTTTTGGCACCTTCACAGAGGTCTTCCAGGGTGAACCCCCCATCTTCCAACCAGTTATCATTAGTCAATGGGGTCCACAGTGGCCACAGGAGGCCAATTACTACATGTCTCTATCAGTTTTGGAGACTATATTTGATCATTTATATTATCTTGGACACATTATTTTATATTATTGTGCCATGGGGATGAGCTAGCAAGGATTGATGCCTCCTAGCCCCACCATAAGCTTGCTTAGTCATGTCCTTGTCATATGAGGTGGACCCATGTTGTATTTAGCCCCCTCTAGGGATGACGTCACCCTCCTTAGTCTTTTTGAGGGATGATGTCACCCTCTCTTTGAGTGATCCATGTGATGTTATGTTAGGCTCATCTTAGCCATTGATTATATTGTGAGAACCACTCATTATGTTGTATTGTAAAGTGGTTTTGTGGTATAGGGTTTTGTTCTTTATTATCCTAATAAGGAGGAGACCCCTTATTGTAAAAGCACCTGGACTTTTGGCTCTGGATTATTGGAATAGAAAAATACTATTACATCTACTTGTCTTGTGGTGGTGAATGCTTTTGGAGTTCGACTATTTGTTCTTCCTTTGCACTGGGTTATTGGAGATTATCTTGTTATCTTTTTGTCCATGTATTTTTCATCTACAGGTGGAGGCCGAATTGGTTCAAGGAGGACGCATTGGTAGGGGAAGACTCTCCCTGCCTCTTCTTTGGGTTTCTTCATCGGTAACATGGAGTATTACTGTCTTAGTACCTTCTACTTCATGTTATCATTTGCTTTTCATCTGTATTTCCTCCATTGTTGCTCAACTAACTGAAATCGCTTTCCTTGGTTGACAGGAAGAGGAGGGCGCACATATGGACTAGGGCATCACTTCAAAGCAAGAAACATCAAAGATCTCCCATTTGATCTCTGTGGGAACATTCCTCTTAAAACATGGCAACCTCATCCATTACACATGTATGATCTCAAGGTAGATTTCTCATTCCATGATCTATCCATTTGTCTAAGTCATTAAAACCCTCATTGCTTAAAACCCTCATTTTACAATTTGTCAAATCTACTTGGATCTAGTAGGCTTTTGGGTAAGATATTGAAAACCCACCTCTATAGCATCCACGGCAATTCGGATCTATAGTTTGGTGTGGATTGGCTTCCATTTGACCCCTTTCCCAAGGCAAATTAGCCTCTCCAAGTGAGGTCACACTCCTTGGTTGGGTGAGTTTTCTAGGTTCCAAGATCTGGGTAGGTGAGATCCCACTTGATTTGAACTCTCCTCACTTGATAACCTACCCCCAGTGCTTCACCTTGTTGATTTTCACCTTGTGGGCCCCATTCCTCATTTTGAAGGTTGTGCCCCACTTGGGTCACTTGGTGATGCATCTTGAATCTCAGATCTACTGAGATCTAGCCATTGGATGACCTTGATCTTCAAAACCCACCTTGCTCTAAACCTAGACATCCCTAATCTGTATTTTGGTGGACATCCAACTCCATTTGGCCTAATTCCCAAGGCACTGATCTTCTCCAAGCCCTCACGACTTTCCTAGGTTGTCTGGTTTCGTTGTGGGTTGATCTCTGTCTGGTTGCTTGCACACTTAGATATTGCCATATCCATCTATCAAGCATAGCTAGAAAGCCATAACTGTCAAATCTCTGATTTGGGACACTTTCCCTGTTTTAAGGGTCACGTTTCCCAAGGCAGTCGATTTTGACCATTTGAAACTAGCTTTGAATCTTGGAATCATACTTCATCCTAGAATCACTGTGTGTTATCTTTCATCATTATATCACACCTTTCCTAAGCCTCCACAGTTGTCCTACTTCCTCATTTCTAGGGTTCCATACCTGTCACCCTACATACTTCATTAGATTGATTTGATCTGGTGATTGGGTTGATCTTCCCTATCGGGAGTAGATCTGGGTCTCCCCCTTGCTATCTTTGCTTTGATAGCTAAAGTGAAGATTGCCTCGATTGGTGTGACAACCATCCATTGGGGTCGAGGCTATCTTGGTTGCCTATCCCCTCTGCCATCCATCTTGGATCCATCTCTAGGGGCAACTATAGGTTTGGTGATAATGGACGTCTTGAGTAGGTTCACTAGCCTCTATAGGTTAGCTAGGGTCTCCCCCTTGGTCTTGCTTAGGCTAGATCTAAAGTGAAGAGTGCCTCGGTTAGCATGACAACCAATTGCATTGGGAACCGTGGCATCTCTTGGGTCACCTCTTTAGTTATCCAACTCCTCTACCGTCCTGGATAGGATAACCTTTAAGGACAACTACAAGTTGTGTGATAACAGGCACGTAACACATACATCTCCAATATCATGTATATACCTAAAATTAACACTTAACAGGTGTGGTGCCAACTGTTTATATTATACACTATACAAACTACAACTACCAGCTCGAAAACTTTTCATCATTATCACTATGACAAAGTAACATTACTAGACTGAAACTCTACAGCCTATTTTTCGTAGAATTACTTGGTGCCCCTGTATTTTGATTTAGCTACTTTCAAGTCGCACTATCCTGTGAATTTATCTGACCAAAAGGCGAAACACAAGGCCCACTGAGTTTAATCTTTGGTGTGTTAGGTATACTAATACTAATGCTTTGCAGAAGATGTATCTGTGCATTTGTTACCAGTCTGCTGATTATCCACATCAGCTTGAGGTGGAAAATGTGATGAATTTACCTCAGACATTCTGTCTCCCAGTCCTTTGTTCTTTGAATAGCATTCCAGAGATCGACCACACCAACATCCATCTCCTTCGCCACTTCTATACAGGCTTCAGCATACTCCTGCGCACGTTGATTTGTACGATCTGGGTAATTACCAGCAAGGCTACCCCATTTGCGTCTGTATAAACAGGTCATGATTTGTAAAACATACTGAAAAAACTTCGTGCATAGTCAGAAAAATATAATATTCAATCTGAGAATCTTAAATTTGAATTTTTTTCTAACAAATAATATATAACTGCGATTAAATTCTCACTGTCTCTGAACAACTAGAAAATTTGCAGGCACAGAACATGGACATAAATTTTGAAATAATCCCCAGAAAATGCATGTAAAATAACTATTTAAAATAAGAGACATCCTATGGAGTACAAGAAGCATATTTTTCTCTTTTGTTTCTGTGAAATATTCAGGAAGAACATTGAAACAACTTTATTCAACAACCTTTGACTCTGAAATAGAGGCAGCAAACTGACAATCGAAAACCATGATGGAACAGCAATTTGAAAAAGGAGTCAAATCAGCAAGCCTCATTGATACTACTCTGTAGCTGTCTCACAGGACATTATTTAGTCACTATAGAAAATTCATTTTATGATCACTGATTAGGCTTAAAGTAGTGAATGGAAGACTAGTATTTACGAAATGATAGAACCATACAAGATGGATGCAAATAATAGCATTTTCTTCTCAAACTCGGTTAATCAAACTTCCAGCAATAGGGAAAGGATTTTATCTCTCTATTTAGAGACTACGAACTACTTCTAGTACTTTTAAGTGGCGCAACGCCAGCATAGATGGAGCTATGTCCCATATTATCTATATCACAGAAATTTACAGTTAAGAAGCGGAGCAAGACATTAATTTAATTTATAACTCACATACAGCTGCATGGTATCTGAAAATATACGTTAGCGTCTCTGACAAGTCTGTATCATATTCCACAGCTGACACATATTATTGTTTATGGTTTACCTAACATTGCTACAACAGATATATTTCTCAGATCTGTCAATAATTTATATTCATTAACTTGGACACAAATAATGAGATGTGTGAGTACACAAAAAATAAAACAAGTTCTGAATCAACCAACAGACTGGTCAGCAAAAGCACAACCACAGGAACACCACAAGAATAGTCAGATGGGTATTTAAATAAATCATAAATCAGAACTGCCTCAGCAGCCCCCTCAACCTCTTTCAAGTGAGACCCTACTGATGCAGTTTGAAATTTAAATATTAAAAACAGGCAAGCGGAAATCTTGACAAGAAACTGTAGCACACAATAATATGTGCAAAAACAGACTGACGAACAGAACTCTTGGGTTCAAATGGTAAATGGAAGGAAGGGTTCTTTAATTGTGGAAATTGGAATAAGAAAGGCTTAGGTGTGCCAAGGAATTAAATCTTAGTTTCTGCAACCTTCCCTCTTCTTTCAAACCTCTATAGGTTGATCTTTCCTTCATTCATGACACTCTAGACCTAACGATCATTAATATCAAATGGGTGTGGAGGACATCAGACTCTACCTTTGTCATTCGGTTACGTGCCTCAGAGGATTTCTTACAGACTTTGAGAGCTAAGAATAAACATGTCTCGCCTCCTGTTACCGCTCAAATTAGCACCCTGATGGAAGTCCTGAATCGTGGTGCTATGAGGGTAAGTGTTACCTCCTAATTTGTACATTAGGTGGATTTCTTGCAAGCCGCCAAAGTTGTGAACATGTTCAATGTTCATCGTCAGTGTTCAGAGGTTCATCAAGCCAAATCTTTGGCCCTTCTAAATTTTGCATGTCCAGACCCCCTTGAGGGAATTGAAATAAGTTGATCTAAGCATGGTCATTTTGTAAAAGGCTTGGCCCACTTTATGTTTAGCTGTCAAGGGGATACTCTAGAGTGTTTTTCCTTAGGAATTATGCGTCACGCTTCAGTGGCATATAATTCCCAGTGTTACAAAAATCGGCCGCTTTTTCGCAATACCCCGATTTTTCGCGATTTTTCCGAGCCCCCGATTTTTCAAGGAAAAATCGGGCCGATTTTCCCCCGAAAAATCGCTGATTTTTACCTGCTCTCTCGCCGATTTTTCGCCGTCGACTCGCGATTTCTGGGACAGTAAAAAAAAAAGTGCATTTTTTTGCGTTTTAAAGCACGCAGGAGCATCATTTCCGGCTCATTTGCTCGCTAGTCGCTACAGCAGTGGAGAGAACAGCCAATGCGATTAGGGTGGGTGTGATTTTCACCAAGGAGGTGTTTCCACACAATTTCGCTCGCCATCAAGCACCAGATTTGAAGATTGGAGCAGTGGAGCTTTCCATTTGGGGTTTTTTACAGCTGAAGAAGGTATGTAAAACAGTAAAACAAATTGCCCATTTATTTCTCATTTTTTCAAGTAGGTTCATGCTGGTTTGCATTGGCATGATCTCTCCATCCTCATCACTGTTTTCTAGAGGCTCTTAAACAAAACAAAAATTCCATATTAATGTGATTTGCAGCAGTTATGTTTGCCAAAAAACGTTTTTTTGAATTTTCTTGCCCTAGGTCTTCCTAACAGAAATTTCTAATTTCTATTAGTATTTGTTGTTTTTATTTATTTGTTGTTATTTCAAATTTATTATTTGTAATTGTAATTTTGTTGTTTAAAAAAAGAAAAAATTATATTTCAAATTTTCATCAATCACATGCAGCAGCATGCTAATTTTTGTTTTTTTTGTTGCCCTAGGTTTACTTGAAAGTTGAAACTTCATTTCTTCCATATACAAAATGTCGAAATTGGATGCATTTTGGGAATTTGGCACAGCCGTTGATCCAGAAAATCGACAAACGCTCACTTGCAATTTATGTGGGAAAAGAATGACAGGAGAGATAAGTAGGCTGAAATATCACATTGCAAAAATATCGGGGCATGATGTGTGTTGTCCGCCAGATTGCACACCAGCAGCGGAAATCTTTCGAAAGCTGTCTCTTCACTACAAGTGAGAGAGGTGTGGCCTTGGGGGCAAGCAATGAGCCAGGTACTGTCACCTAAATCCCAGCTCCTCCGTTTAGGCAAACTCCTAACGAAGCCAAGGGGAGTAGTCCCTACAAAGAGTTTAGCTATGGCTCAAATGTTTTAAGTGTTTTTTGTATGGGGTGATGTGGATGAGTGTTGTTTAGGAGTTTTTTAGAATGAGACCAATTTAAAACGTGAGATAAACACAAGATAATAATGCAATCCACATTGCGAAATAAGATAACAAAATGGCAATATGATTCAAGACTTGATTAATTACTAGAGCATTCACAATATGAAATAAACACAAGGACAAATGGTCCTGATCAATATATACTTTTAAACAACCAATGCCTTATGGAGTCAAAGAAAAATAAAGATTGTGATGCTGAACGTGTGGGTCTTGGAAAAATGCCGTTTGTGAGATCGTTGTGCAGATTATCTTTGTGAATTGAAGATTTTTAATGGTCTTGATTATTAGGCTAAAACCAAGGATATTCAAGAGAAAGTCCGGAAAAGACAATATCAAGTGCCTCTGTTCAAAGACATGTCGGGCCACCCAATGCTCTAGCCAGGTCGCGCAATGCTAACCAGCAAACTAGAGGCTGAACATGGAATCCCGGCGCCCCCACTAAGATATTACCCACTGAAATTATCTTATCGCTCAACTCCGGATTGGTTGGTTATGGGGATGAAAATTTTATTAGTTATCACTTATGAATTTAACAAGTCTTCCACCTTTCTGAGTACTAGCCCAACCGTTTCCGGTTGGCAGAGCATACAGGTGTTGGACGATCAACCAAGAGTAAATTTATTAAAGGGGAAGTGTGGATTGAAAATTTTTATTATTAAAGCACTTTGTTCAACTCTCCGACAGAGAGCGCTCTTGACTTGATCTTATGACCACAGTTCAAGAGACTTCCTAATTTAAAATGCCTAATGCAGGGGGAACATGCAAGTCTATATGCTCTCCGACAGAGAGTGCTCTTGACTTGGATTTGGCCAAGTTCAAGAGACTTTGTTTGTTTTAAGAAGCAAATAGCAATTGCGATAACAAGATACTTCAATTTGTAATACTTAAATCATGTGATAGCTCAAAATAAATGTGAAATATTGCTAATCATGCTACTTGCAAAATAAAATGAAACTTTACTTAGTGTTCTACCAAACAAATTTATTCTAAAGGTGGGATCAACCTCCGAACAAGGTCAACCACTAGAAACCGTCAGTCCTGGAAACCTTCCAGCTAGCTGGATGTCCACAAGAAGCTGATGGGGGAACGAGAAGCTACCACAAAACTATGTGGCCTTTGGGATGCAATCCCAAAGTTAGCTTACTCTAGTCAAGGTTTGGAAGAGAAATTATTCTAAGTACAGGAAGCAGATTTCAATCTAAGAACTGAAAATGAAACTAATCTAAGCATGCGTGAACAAACTTCCCCAAATGGGGAAGGAGAAACTAAGTGTGGGAGGCACTATCCCACCTAGCCTTTTTATTACTTGGGTTACAATTGCCTTTGGGAATTAAACCCTCAAAGGTCTTTTCCAGGAAATAAACAACTATGAATGAAGATTTGAATGGCCCTTTATGGCTTATACAAAAAAGGAGATTGGTTCTATAAATATTGGGTTTTGTCTTCCCCTTAGTTTTTTGCACTTCGTCAATTCTTTTGCCTTGTTTGTTATGGATCTTTCCTTTAGACACCTACACAACAAAGCTTAGATACCCGTCATTGTTAATCAAATCAAAAAATAAAATTTGAAACCTAACTAACAATTGCAAGCCTTAGATCCAAGATGCCAACTAGAATGCTAACTTCTATGAGATCTAATGCAAAAACTCAAAAGTTAAACTACATGCAAACTTCAAAGGTGTACTAAGATTTAATTATAAGATCTAAAACAAAACTAGCAAAATGAACTTAAACTAAGATCTAACAATGCAACCTACCAACAACTAACAACTAACTACTACTAACAATTTTATTGTTGTTTTGACGTGGTTTTTAGGGCACTTTTTAAAGGTGGACGAAAGGAGATAAAGGAGGCTAAAACAAAGGTAAGATGGGAGAGAAGGAGGTGGACAAGAGGAGAGAAGAGGAGGAACATGAAGGGGGACGAGAGGGAGGTGAAGGAACAAAAATGAGAGGAAGAGAGCCCTTAAATGAGGTAAGACGAGAGCAAGGAGGATGGATCTCAAAGAGAGGAAAGTGAAAGGTAAGGGAGCTAGTCAAATAAAGAGCAAAGAGAGGATAGAGGAGGCAAAATGATAGGAGAAGAGGCCTAAAAAGGAGGTAGGGCGAGAGCTAGAAGTAGGTGGACGAGACTTGGGCAAGAAGAGAATGCGCTAGCAATTCAGGGCAAAGGGATTCAAGGAGAAAAAGGAAGGCTTGAAGAAGAGAAACCCTAAGGTAACCAAGGTAAAATAGAGTTTTGATGGATGGGGAACTTGAGAAGAGCTCTTCCTAGCCTTCTTAAGATGAAAGATCTTGAGATTATTGTAGATCTTGCAACCACAAAATGTTAGGCCAAAACTTGAAGATGAAGCACGGGTTTGATGCAACCGAGCTCTTACCCTTCTTCACTTTAAGCAACACCTAATCACAACCACACCACTCAACCAACAAGTGAGATCAACAATGCCACTATGCTAGAAATATCAAGATTAGATCAACAATTTGTATAACTAACTACTCATGTCCATTTAGATCTTGATAAACTTGCATAAATAACCAACTTAAACTGTAAATGGTTACTCTATTGTGCTAAAGATAGCCCTCACAAGCTAGCAATTGATCAAATACTATGCATAATTAAGAGATGGGTTTAGAGAAGATATCACGTCAACAAGAGATGAATTCACACCAAAGATTGAAAGCTCATGGACCTCCAAAGTCGAAATCTTTATTGAAAATATTAAGCAAAAGCTATTACAAAAATGTGCAGAGTAATCTTGCATCAAAGTCTCCACGAGATAATAACCCAAAATGGGCCTCTCTTTATAGTAGAACCAACAGCTAAAACCCTAGGTCGAATTTGGCCAAAGAGAGCCAATAACACTGAGTCACAAAATCGAATTCCAGTTCAAATCAATCACATGGGCTTGGAGTGGTGGTCTATATGGCAAATTCGAGTTAGGGATGGCATGGGAAAGTCCACCCATCCAATGGGGGTGCTCCAACTAGGATCCACATGAAGAATTAGGTGAAAGCGGGAGCTTAGGTGAAGGAATGCGTGAGCTAGATGAGGGATGCGAGTTGGTTGAAAGGAGACAAGTGGAGATGTGGTAGGTACTAACTTGAGTTTGCAAAAGGAGCCAAGCTTTGTGATTTGATGAGTCAAAGAGGGCACCTACCATAGGCTTTAATGCACATCAACCAACCCATTTAACACTTGACACCTCACCAAATCGAGTTTTGCATGGAAGACGGCGAATTGGCTTGAAGGAGATCTCTTGTTGTGACTGTACAGTTGTCTGGTTGATGACTGAGATGATTGGAATCTTCTTTAATGCCCAGTGCCATGTCAATTAGCCTTTTATTTTATTCATTTCTGATTATTTTGGAAAGATTTGGATATCTCCAAAATATTCAAATTTATTAATTTAATTAATAATTTCTCTGTAAATGGCTTTTTAGAGAAAATATTAATTATGAGGCTGAATTGACATCCAAAAGTTGGGTTTAGCTGGTCCATGGGTCATGTGTGATTTTTGGCTTATGAAACGAGCCATCAATCACTAAATTCGGACCCCGAATGACTGACAATTACAGACCCAAATTTCTCTATTTAAACTATAAAGAAATTTAATTAAAATTTAAAAATAATTAAAAAATTAAAAACCCCAAATCCAACGCGTCCGGTAAAATTTTTTTGAAATTTTTTCCGGGGGTCCTAGAGACTTAGGACATGACCAAAGCCTATTCTAATAGTGTCTAGTAGGTTTATACATATTAGTTGGACTCTAATAACCCCCCACGGCTCAGATTTTCAAAATTGGGCATTCCAGCTTTGGAGGAAGCGGGAGAAAACCTCATCGATTATACATCACCTTAAGCAAAGTATAATTTACAAGGAAAAAAACTCCCTGGAATACCTTAGGTTCTTAATCAAGTCATGGGGAACCGAGCCACTCAGACCCTACTAGCACACTTTGTTACAAACCCCCATGGGGCCATGGTCATGTCGACTCAAAAATAAAACTGGCTAGACCCAAATATCTGAAACCCAGATACTCTGGAAGTGAACACTGATGTGTTCCAACACTGGCGGCTCAATAAGGTTTCAACTATTGTACAGATATAGTTGATAACAATGTGATTCCTTGCACCGCAGCAAACGAGGATCACATTGACAAGGCCAAAAAAGCAATTAAGGGAACTAAGCAAAAGAAACAATTCAAGGAGGCCATGAGACATCAAATTGCCTCAAGATCCGGGTCCAGATGCGGAGTGGAGGCTAGTGGGACGAGTCTAGAAACCTTCTCCACACAGTAGTCCACAATGCCTTCACCTTTGACTGCATCAACATTAGGTGCCTTTGTGTCGAGATGCACAGCTGGTGGACAACCTTCTGTAAGGTCCATGATGAAATCAAAGGAGAAAAAAGACGCAGATACACTTGTGGGTTGATGCTTGCTATGGAGCGATATTCCATTTAACTTTGCCAATAACCCATTTTATATGTCCATGTTTGAGGCAGCTGCTATTGTTGGACCGGGGTATAAGCCCCCCACTTATGAGGAGTTGAGAGGGCCCATCCTCCTGAATGTAAAGGCCGAATGCACTCACAGGTTGGAGGATCTTCGAAAATCATGGGAGTTAACAGGATGCACAGTGATGTCAGTCGATTGGACTGATATGAAGGGTAGGACCCTTCTCAACTTCTTGGTTCATTGTCCCAGGGGCATTATGTTTTTGAAATCCGTGGATGCATCTGCATATGTCAAAGATGCGGGTTTACTATGTAGCTTGTTGGATGACTTCATCCAAGAGGTTGGCCCGCAGCATGTTGTCCAAGTCATAACGGACAACGTTGCGAACTATGTGTCTGCTGGTAGGATGCTTATGGACATGTATCCTTCACTATTCTGGACTCCTTGTGCGGCCCATTGCCTTGATTTGATGTTAGAGGATTTAGCCAAGATTGATTGGATCATGGATACCAATGCTTCAGCACGGAGCATCACAAAAATCATATACAATCACGCAGCAGTGCTTAGCTTGATGAAAACTTTCACAGGTGACAGAGAGTTGGTGCGTCCTGCCATCACACGCTTTGCCACTAGCTTTATTTCTCTCCAGTCCCTCTTGGGTTCTATGTGGGACTTGCAGCAAATGTTCCTTTCACCTGAGTGGCGTGCTTTATCATTTAGTGGGGCAAGCCATATTCAGGCTAGTGAATTTCCATCAGACCTTTTGGGATGACGTGAGGGAGGTTTGTGCCATCACTGAACCTTTGGTAAGGGTTCTCCGCTTGGTTGATGGAGATAAACCTGCAATGGGCTACCTGTATGAGGCCATGGATAGGGCCAAAGAGTCCATTCGTGCCTATTACGAGGATAAGGGAGATCAGGGGTAGGAGAGACAACAGATTATATGGGGGTTGATTGATGCGCGATGGAACAACACACTCCATTGCCCCATTCATGCTGCAGGGTTATACCTCAACCCTGCGTTTGGTTACTCCTGTGGCTTTAGATTTGATGGAGAGGTTATGGTTGGATCCTACGAGTGTGTCCATAGGATGGTGCCATCTGCAAATGATCATATAGAACTTTCCCAAGAGTTGGAAGTGTATAAGAGAGCCGCGGGATTACTTGGGTTTTGATTTGACAGTACATGACAGGACCAACCTAATGCCAAGTAAGCTTCACCTTGTTTCAAATTTCGTTTTCTTTTTCTAATTCTTTTTTTAAATTAAATTGTTTTTTCTTATGTTTCTTTAATTCGTTGTACATACCTGGTGGGAAAACTATGGTGGTTGCGTACCTATTCTACAGAAACTTGCCATTCAAGTGCTCAGCCAGACATGTAGCTCTTCCGGTTGCGAGCGAACTGGAGTGTATTTGAAAAAGTACACTCCAAAAAGCGCAACAGGTTAGAGAATTTTCAAATTCATTATAAAATATAAATTATTGAATTCTAGTTTATAATTTTATCATTTATCATTATGCCCCTTTACCTTCTAATTTATGCATTACAAATTGAAATTATTAACTTTATAATTTAATATCTAATTCTATGATCCTCCTACAGGTTGGATACTCCGCGCCTTAATGATTTGGTCTACGTCCACTACAATCTCAAGTTGTGGGTGAAGCAATTTCAGAGAAAAGTTGATGCAAAGGCCATTTCATTAGATGAGATCGATACCACTGCAACTTGGAGGACGAAGTGTGAGGTGCTTGCTATGGAGGTAGCCCCTGATTGGCTAGTGGATGATCATGATTGTGATCATGATGATGTTACAGAGGCTCCATATGAGGGTGATCCAGTTCCAGAGGAGTTTCACATTGAGTCTGGGAGTGTGCCACAGTTAGATCCAGAGCCACAGGCAAGGTTAGAGGGAGATAGACACCATAGTAGCACTGCTACTAGTAGAGGAGTAGCTGTAGGACTACCTCCTCGAGCTCCTTCTTCTTCTTCAGGACACCAATTTCAGTCACCTTCAGGTTCTAGAGGACATCATTTTGCAGGGTCTTCTAGTTCATCTAGAGGACGTCAGATACCAGTACGAGGCCGACAAGCCTCAAGGGCACCTAGTCCTAGAGGAAGGGCAAGGGTCGTTTCCACAGCGATTACCTTTTTCCCGTAAAAGGGGTAGAGGGAATCGATAGTTTATTTACTTTATTTCCTTGTAGATGACTAATGAGTCATGATGATGATCATGAGATACATTTGTTATAAGTTATAACTTATATTTTTGATGATTCAGACATTCAGTATTCACTATTTAGGAGTAGGACTAGGACACTATCCATTTTGATGTGTGATGTATCTCTAGACATCTTATATATCTTATATATCAGTTTTCTTTCCATATTCATGTGGCAATGTGTTTATTTGATGTTATTGTTGCTTTATATGTTTAAAAATTGAAAAAAAAATGAATATTTTTGTGTTTTTTAGGTCTGCCGATGTTCTGCCGAGATATCCCGAGACGATGTTTCCTGGACCCTACCAATTTTGTCGTCGCGCCGTTATTTGTAACATTGGTAATTCCTGAGTTTTTCACTCACACCTCCAAAGCTGGAGTATTTTCCATGGCGGTCGAACTTTGAGAGGTTATTAAAGCCTAAGTGTCTATGTATTTTTGCATGCTAGCCATCAGTAATAAGTCGTATGGACATACACTAGGTCCTATTATCACCTAAACTATAGTTACCCCTATGGATATATCCAGTCATGGACGGCAATAGGGAAGGGCAACTCAAAAGGTGCAACCACGATCACCTCGACCTCCAATATATGGTTGTCACGCCAATCGAGGCAACCTTCGCTTTATGTTATCTAGCCCAAACAACAGAGGGGGAGACCCGATCTACTCCCGACAGGAGAGATCAAAACCAAGACACCAAATCAAGTTAATTCTAAGTGAAGTAAGGTGTATGGTTTATCCTAGACCTTAGGATGAAGTCACAAGACAAGTGAGGGGTTCAATGAGTATGGCTTTAGTTCATAGTTGATGTGAGAGTGACTTATAATATTTGAGATGAGATCTAGGATTAGAGTACTAGTCCAATGTTGGAAAATCCACTGCCTTGGGAACCGTGTCCAATGCAGGGTAGTTTAGGGGTTGAATTGGGGCTAACTAGTACAAGTGACAAGCTTGATCATGATACATGATGGCTTCAAGGGTTTAGTTCACCACACAAGGTCAAACCACAAGTTAATCCAACAATCTAGGAAAGTCGAATTGACTTGGAGAGCAACCAGTGCCTTGGGAATTGGGATAATGGAGTCAAAGTAGGGTTGACTTGTGGTTAAGGACTCCTATGATGTGAGACAAGTGGGCAATTAAGGTCTTGATGAATGAATAGGTCTAGATCTAGGTTTGACCAAAGTGGACCACAATCCCTTAAAATAAGGAATGCTATCCCCAAGGCAAGATTTGACAAGAGGACACACTAGACCTAAGTTTTAAATTATTCTCGTTCCAAATCTCCAAAAATCTCAAGTACCCACGTCCTAGAAGTGAGTCAACTCACTTCTCCAAGGTGGTGCGACTTTACCCAAGGAGGCCTAAAAGTGGGGTAAATGGGGTCAAGACAAGTCCGATGACATCCAACTGTTCTAGATCCAGCTGTTTCAGATCTATTTCAGATCTAGCTGTTTTCGATCCATTCGATGCCGTTTCAGATCCCTCTGTTTCCGCTCACTTCCAGGCCGTTGCAGATCTATCTGTTTCAGATCTCTTCCGAGCCGTAGCCACTCCATTCTAAAAATAAAAAATAAAAAATAAAAAGTATAAAATTCAATTTTTTCTCCATATCTCCCTTGTTTTCACTCTGTTTTCCTTGAAACTTCTCGGGAACCCCTATACTCCCATTCTGCATATTTCATTCCTAAGGACCCTATCCCCAATTCCACTTCCCAAAGCCCAAAATCCCACATTTCTCTATTTTTAGGGTTTGCCATAACTTCCTCGGATTTCACCCAATCACCTTCAAATTTTACCACAGAGTACCTTTCCTAATTTTACTTCTTTGTCCCTCTCTGCCAAATTTTCCCTTTCTTTCACCCCGCTTCTGAAATCCTCCTTTTCTGCTTCCCTGTCCATTCGACAGTGTCCAAAACCTAGTCAACCCCCAATTACCCTTCAAATTTTTTCCCAAATCCAGATTTTCTTTTGCTGAAACAGTTTCTGTTTTTGTTTTTCTACCCAGTCAACAACAAAAAAAAAAAACTCATGGTTATGGTTGTCACCCGTGCAGAAGCAAAAACCATGGAAGAAGCACTTGCAGCCATCCAAGCCAAACTCCAGGATCTTGATGAAAAATTTCTCGGCCTCCATCTTAAACATTCAGCCATGAACAACAAACGGCAGTCCAAGTCTTCATCAAACAATGGGTTCTCTTCTTCCAGCAATTTCCGTGGTCCGAAGCTTGATTTTCCTCGCTTCAATGGTATTGATCCAACTGGATGGATCTATCGTGCAGAACAGTATTTCAGTCTGCATAATACTTTTGATGTCAACAAAGTTCCGCTTGTATCCTTTCATTTGGAACAGGAAGCTCTTCAATGGTACCGTTGGTACATCGAGGCTCATGAAGAGCCAAAATGGCCAGACTTTTGCCAGCTCCTTTTGCAATGATTTGGTCCTAGTGCTTTTGATGACTTCATAAGAGCCCTCACTAAACTTTGCCAAATTGGCACTGTGAGAGAGTATCAAACCAAATTTGAGAAACTAACCAACCACACTGAAGGATTGTCTGATGACTCTTACCGGAGTTGTTTTATCAGTTGTCTAAAGGATGCCATCTGCTCTAAGGTCAAAATGTTTTGTCCTAACACAATGATGGAAGCCCTGGGGTTGGCTAAGTTGGTAAAAGACAAGATTGCATCCCAACAGCACTCCAAGCCCACTTTTTTTCCCTTTCGAAATATGGGTTCTCAATGACCACCCATACCGCAGGCTCCTCAACCAACTCCTATCAAGCGCTTGTCTGAAACAGAGATGCAAACGCGCAGAGAAAAGGGGCTTTGCTATAATTGTGATGAGAAATTCACTCGGACACATAGATGTGTTCAGCAAAAGCTCTATCTCTTGGATGTAGATTCTTCGCCTGCCTCTGAAATTGATGACGAAGATCTAGATACAATGGATGCTCAGGTCGACATTCAGGAACCACCTATTGACCCTCTGTCTCAGGATGACCAGCCAGAGATATCTCTCCATGCTTTAGCAGGAATCACCACCCCCCAAACAATGCGGGTCAAGGGTTACTTCAAGAAGCTTCCACTTACAATACTCATTGATTCTGGTAGCACTCATAATTTCATTGACCCTCGGATCGCCAAACAAGCTGATTGTTTTATCCATCCTTGCTCCAACTTTGAAGTCATGGTTGCCAATGGGGGCACCTTACCTTGCAAAGGGAAGTGTCGAAATGTGCGTATCTCTATGGGAGATTATACCTTGCGCTCTGACATGTTTGCCTTCACCTTAGGCGGATGTGATGTGGTTTTGGACGCTCAATGGCTATGCACACTTGGCCCTATCTTATGGGATTTTGCTGAACTTTGGATGCAGTTTTCCCTCAATGGACAAAAACACACATTGACAGGATTACAACCAAGGTCTCTCAGCATCATCAGTTCACATCGCATGGAAAAACTCCTCAAGAAGAATTCACATGGTGTCATCGCTCAGATCCATTCCATTCAGATGCAACCATGAGCGGTCTCCACTACTCCTTTGGATCTACAACAAATTCTAGATCGATATACAGGTGTCTTTGCTGAACCAGTGGGAGTGCCACCTTCAAGGCCAGAAGACCATCGTATTCAGCTCCTTCCTAGCAACGTTCCTCCCAACATCAGGCCCTATCGCTATCCATTTCACCAAAAAACAAAGATTGAAATGCTCGTTCGGGACTTATTGAAGCAAGGTATTATTCGCCCAAGCACTAGTTCCTTTTCTTCTCCAGTTCTTCTTGTCCACAAAAAAGATGGGTCATGGCGCCTCTACATTGACTTCCGAGCACTTAATCACCTCACCATCAAGGATAAGTTTCCAATTCCTGTTGTTGATGAGCTTCATGGGGCTCAATTTTTCTCCAAGTTGGATCTTCGTTCTGGGTATCATCAAATTCGAGTTCATGAGGATGATATCCCTAAAACAGCTTTCCGCACACATGATGGCCACTATGAGTTTTTGGTCATGCCCTTTGGCCTCACTAATGCTCCTTCCACATTCCAGGCCTTAATGAATAAAATATTTCGGCCCTACTTGCGAAAATTCATTCTGGTATTCTTTGATGATATCCTCATCTAAGTAAAACATGGGCTGAACATCTCCAGCATCTAGATCTTGTCATGCAAGTTTTCTCTAACCATCATCTCCACGCCAAACAGTCTAAATGTGTTTTTGGACAAAAGGAAGTTGAGTATCTCCGGCACATTATCTCAGCACAAGGGGTTCGTGTGGATCCTGCCAAAATCGATGCCATGAACAATTGGCCGCATCCTCAGACACTCAAAAGCCTTCGTGGTTTTTTGAGGTTGACTGGCTACTACCGCAAGTTTGTCAAGGATTATGGGAAGATTGCAGCTCCATTAACAGCTCTATTGAAAAAGGATGCTTTTACATGGACACATGCTACTCAGTGTGCATTTGACAAACTGAAACAAGCTATGTGTACTACACATGTTCTAGCTATGCCCGATTTTTCCAAGCCCTTCACGATTGAGAGTGATGCTTGCGGCAATGGACTTGGTGCTGTTCTCCTTCAAGATGAACACCCCATGGCGTTCACCAGCAAAGCCCTTTCAGGTAAGAATTTAGCTGCCTCTACATATGAGAAGGAAATGATGGCTATTTTGCATGCAGTACAGAAGTGGCAACCATACCTATTAGGGAATCATTTCTGCATCAAGACTGATCACCAGAGTCTAAAATATTTCTTGGAACAGCATGTCTCCTCCCCAGCACAACAGAAATGGGTTAGCAAACTCATGGGTTATGACTATGAGATCACTTACAAGAAGGGTAAGGACAATATTGTGGCAGATGCTCTTTCTCGCACATTTGATGCCCAAGGTTCTCTTTCAGCTATTTCTATGCCTGTTCCAAATTGGTTGCAATCTGTTCAACAAGGTTATGTCAATGACTCTTCCTTATCTCAAATCATCCAACACTTGACCAACAACCCTTCTGCTGTACCACATTACTCTTGGGATGGTGCTTCCCTGAGATACAAGGGTCGTCTGGTGCTTCCCCAGAGCACAGATCTTCAACAGGCTGTCTTCTATAAACTCCATGCTTCTCCATCGGCAGGGCACTCTGGGTTCCTCAAAACATATGAACGGGCACGGCGTAACTTCTTTTGGCAAGGAATGAAAAGGACAATTCAACAGATGGTGGTTGAATGTGATACCTGCCAGCACAATAAGGGTGAAACAACACTCCTTCCAGAATTGCACGAACTCTTGCCCATACCTACACAAATTTGGACAGATATTTCTATGGATTTCATTGAAGGGCTCCCTAAATCTGGGGGGAAGACAATGATTCTCGTTGTGGTTGATCGCCTCACCAAATATAGTCATTTTTGTGCTCTCAGCCATCCCTATACAGCCTCCTCAGTCGCTCAAATTTTCCTCGACCAAATCTTTCGTCTTCATGGCATCCCTTCTTCCATTGTCTCGGATCGTGATGCGACTTTCACCAGTCATTTTTGGATAGAACTATTTCGCCACACTGGCACCAAACTGAAGATGAGTTCAAGGTATCACCCACAAACAGATGGTCAAACTGAAATTATCAATAAATGCTTGAAAACTTATCTTCGTTGCTTCACCTCTGAACAACAACATCAATGGGCAAAGTGGCTCCCTCTCGCTGAATGGTGGTACAATACCTCTTACCACACTACCTCTAAAATGACCCCATATGAAGCAGTCTATGGTCAGGCACCTCCAATTCTTCTTCCATACACCCCCAGCAGTTCACCAGTTCAGGAAATTGACACGATCCTTCGAAACTGCGATCAGATTCTTCGCATTTTGCGGGACAATCTTCACATGGCAAGAAATCGCATGAAGCAACAAGCTGATCAGCACCGTTCTGAGCGCACTTTTCAAGTAGGCGATATGGTTTTTCTTCGTCTCCAACTGTACAAGTAATCCTCCCTGAAACTCAAAGGGCGTCATAAGCTCGCTCCAAAGTTCTATGGGCCATATCGGATTCTTCAGAAGATTGGGTCCGTTGCTTATAAATTGAAACTTCCTCCTTCTTCCCGCATTCATCCAGTATTTCATGTCTCTTGTCTGAAGAAAGTTCTTGGCACCAACATCAATGGACAAGCTATTCTACCCGAACTGGATAATGAAGGATCCATCCTTTTGGAGTCGGAGGCCATCCTCAATCGGCGCACTCGACAGCTTCGCTCTCGCTCTATCACAGAGGTCTTAATTCAGTGGCACAGCATGCAACTAGAGGATGCTACATAGGAACCACTCCTTCAGATTCAACAACAATTTCCACATCTAAAGCTTTGAGGACAAAGCTTTTTTTAAGGGGGAGGGGATGTTAGGAACCCATGTCTTTACTTTGATAGTATATTGTTGTTGGACACATATGCTTTGTAAGTCGTCCCATAGTATTTGTTGATCCATAGTTTGTGTTATTGTTGTTGGCGCATATGCTTTGTAAGTCGCCCGTAGTATTGTTGATCCATAGTTTGTAGTGGCCCATGGTTTTGACCCATAGTATTGGCACCTAGACTTAGTATATAAGTGTGTGTTGAGGCCTATGAAGGCACCGTGAAGTTAATTGTATTGAGCTTGCTCAAAGGAGGTTGCCCCCTCGAAGTGGCCCGTGATCAATATAAAAGTGATTCTGAGTTCTATTATTTCTGATATCTTGTGTATTTACATTAATTAATTATTGCAGGTTCTTCACAACAACAAGCACAGCATAAACACAAGAGACACAGATTTATCCTAGGAAACCCTCATGGGGAAGAAAACCCAGCAAAGCTTCCTCAATATAGATGACCAGCAAATACAAAGATGTAAACCCTAGACATGAGCTCCTTCTCCTCCATAGCAGATCTCTCCCTCACCTATGCACTATTCACAAGTGAGTGTAATGTGTGTTAAATGAGGAACACACCTCCTCTATTTATACACAACTCCGACTTGTATTTTAAATTGACTAGGTCGGCCCCAAACTTAATCACTTAACATAATGTGATAGGGCCGACCCCACTAGGGTGGTCTAATAACCCCTTTAACCCACATGACTCATACAGGGCTGACCCCCACTAGGGAAGTCTAATAACCCACGTTACCACATTCTCCACGGAGGAATAAAACATCTCCGGATATACAATAAGGTCTTCACGGAGGAATGAAACATCTCCGGAATAATAAAGTACACATATAATATTCTTAGAAGTTACAATATTTCAACACTCCCCCTTAATGAGAAGGATATTATAACAACATCTGCAGGAGCAAGGAGTCATCAACATCATACATGATACATCTATAAATCATTGGAAGCTTCATCAGTAACTCCAACAGTTACTGGAACATCAACATCATCAGTATTGAGTCTTCATCTTCTACAGCACTCGAACAGCTACAGTAACATCATCATCATCTCGATCATCTCGATCAACAGCATCTGGATCATCTCGATCTACAGCATCTGGCTCATCTCGATCATCTCGATCTACAGCATCTGGATCATCTCGATCTAAATCATCTGGACCATAGCAGCATACTCTGCAATACACAAGATCTTATTACGGGATGATCAATCCCTCTCACTTTAGGACATAGGTCCATGGACCATACAATCCAGATCAAATTCCAAGATGATCAATCCTTATCAATTTTAGACAAGTCTCATGTCTATGGACGATGCAATCCAGATCTACTTCCAGGATGATCAATCCTTATCAATTTTAGACAAGTCCCATGTCTATGGACGATGCAATCCAGATCTACTTCCAGGATGATCAATCCTTATCAATTTTAGACAAGTCTCATGTCTATGGACGATGCAATCCAGATCTACTTCCAGGATGATCAATCCTTATCAATTTTAGACAAGTCTCATGTCTATGGACGATGCAATCCAGATCTACTTCCACGATGATCAATCCTTATCAATTTTAGACAAGTCTCATGTATAGGGACGATACAATCCGTGATTCTTTTAAGACAAGTCTCATGTCTAGGGACGATACAATCTGTGATCCTTTTAAGACAAGTCTCATGTCTAGGGACGATAAAATCCGTGATCCTTTTAAGACAAGTCTCATGTCTAGGGACAATACAATCCCATCACGTACATTTTGAACCAAGGGTCCAAGGACGATGCAGTCCTATCACGTACATTTTGAACCAAAGGCTCAAGGACGATGCAGTCTTATCACGTACATTTTGAACCAAAGGCTCAGGGACAATGTAGTCCTCTCACGTCCACAAGGAACCACTTTCTTGGAGACATATGTCTACGGATCAATTCTGGGACCGAAGTCCAGGGATGATGCAATCCCTCTTCTTTCTCGGAGACATATGTCTACGGATCCTTTTAGAACATGTGTTCAAGGATGATGCAATCCCCTCGTCAACTTAGACCTTGTCTAAGGACCATCCACCAACCTCTTTGTCGGCATCACCAATATAGGTATCCACATCATCGACCTCACTACCAATGCAGGCAATCTCATCATAAGTGACCACATCACTCCCCCTTTCGAGGAGGGTCCTTCTGAACTACACCAAGCTTGTCTCGGAAATACTCAAACTTTACTCGAGACAGAGGTTTGGTCAATATATCAGCAACTTGTTCGTCAGTGCTTACATACTCGAGCTTGATAGCTCCTTTCTGCACCATATCCCATATATAGAAATATCGGATCTCTATGTGCTTTGACTTATCATGGAACACTGGATGTTCTATCATCTTGATACAACTCTGGTTGTCACACAGGATCACAGTGGGGTCCATCTCTAAGTCAAATAGTCCTGACAACAGTTTCCGAAGCCAGACTACTTCACAACTAGCAAAGCAAGCAGCTATATATTCCGCTTCAGCTGTACTAAGAGCCACACTAGACTGCTTCCTGCTAAACCACGAGATCATGACAGATTCTAGACAATAACATCCTCTCGATGTGCTCTTCCTGTCTGATACACTTCCTGCCGAATCAACATCTGTGTAGCCATACAATTTAAAGTCATGATCTCCAAGATAACATAGATCAAATTCTATTGTACCCTTTAGGTACCTCATCACATGCTTTGTAGTTATCAAGTGAACATGCCTAGGTTCCACTAGATATTGACTCAAGGTGTTCACAGCAAAGCATATATTTGGCCTCGTATTCGTCAGATACATCAATTGACCCAATAATCTGTCTGTACAGAATCATATCCACAAACTCTGATGAGTCATAAGCTAACAACTTCAAGTTGGAATCCATGGGAGTGGCCATGGCTTTGCATTCCAACATATCAAATACTTTCCCTGGTTGAGAAAGATTCCTTCTGGGCCTTGCCATACTTCCAGACCTAGGAAGTAATGTATCAATCCAAGATCTTCCATCTCAAATTTTGTAGCTAGCTTCTTCTTGCTTTCCACGATCTGTTTCTCATTCCCTGTCATAAAAAGATCATCCACATACAGTAATAGTATGACAGGTTCATAACCTTAAGGTAAAGGTTAAGATCACCTTTACTTCTGGTAAAGCCCAAGCTTGTCAAGAAGCTATCAATTCTCCTTCTGTGACTGAACATCATTCCTACTTTGAGTGATCTTCTGCATATCTATCTGTGCCATCTCTCATCAGATGGGTCTACTGATATGAGCCTCAAGATTATTCGAACTCTTGTGGTGAGTTCCTTATTGCATCCATGTCATCTGTATATAGAAACCATCTTCAACCTTGTAGCAAAGGTTGAAATCCGCATCACCCATGGTGATCATTAAGCTCATCAAATGACTATCGATCCTGGGTACCCGTACAGAGCCTGATTCACACTTCTTCTTCAATTACACCATTAAGAGAATGGTCTTATCTAGCCACTTGGAGCAAACATCTCGTCATGATCCTCTTCTTCTTTCTAAGAGAATCTTCTAGCCACGAGCCTTCTATAGTATGTTTGATTTGTAAGTCTTCTTGTTGAACATCCATCACTCGTTCTTTGGAACAACTGTTCATCATCATAGCACATGATCTTTTCTACAAATCAAAGTTAATCACATGATTAGTAATACTTCATAATCATCAAATTATGATAACCTACTATGCATACTGATATGATTCACATAGTCATGCAACTATCTTGACCAATATTTTGGCAAAACACTTTCCCATATCATGTATGTATACAGTGGCTATCTAGATGCTTTCCATCTCTACCAGAGCATACTGTCAATAGCGTGCACAGCTCTCAGCATGTCAGCAAAGAGGTTTCATTCTAGATAGACAACAATGGAATGTTTGTCCAATCTTAACCATCATATGCATATTAGTAGTATACTGTTCAATGCCATATGAATGCTTACACTATTCATGATATATACAAATATGCATACAGCTATTACAAGCAATATCATTTACTATTTCAGAGATTCAAATAACAACTCAAATACTTATCTTTTATGGTTGCCTCCCGCTTGATCTCTATATGTTTTTGAACTTCTTATCCATCCTGGACCACTATGTATGCTCAAGTGTGCACTAGTGTCATCCTCATGATCTCATACATAATCATACATTCATTAGTATAGTTTCAATACTATCAAAACATTATGATTCTAAATAATCTTAAGTATGTATGGTCATGGTCATTTCATACATAGGTATACTTACCTAAGATCCTAACAAAGTAGGATTCTAACTTGATATAAGAAAACATACCTAGATTATCAAGCTTGATTATGTCTTTAACATACACAAACAATATCTTCTTTGTTCTCTTCAATGATTTAGAGACCTTGTGCTAGAACCTGCATATCTCATAGGTTAAGCATAGTAGAACAAAGTCACACATACCTCGTAAGTAGAACTTCTATGTGATCAAAGACTATGGATGAGTCTTTGTCTTTGTCTTCATGGTCATAGAACTTGATTTGTCTTTCTTGATGTACCTGTATCTTGTTAGCAGACAACATCATCCTCATACAACATCACAAGTGCATTAGTACAATCATAAGTGTCATAACCTTAATCAATGAATGCCTTCTATCATTCACATGCATTCATTATCAAACAATCATAATTGTACTAACTTCAATAACATATCATAAACTTAACCATGAATAGATTTCAACACATACCTATATCTCCTCAAGTCATACATGTCAGGATTGCTTTTAACCCAATCCACTTTGATTTGTTGAAACTGGATCTGGAGCTAGATTAGGGTTTGTCAGAGAAACCCTAAAAATTCAAACTTTGAATGTCAAACTTCTGAATGGATGGAAAGATGCGCCTTGCTGAGCTGATCACGCTAGCATACTTCAACTTTGAAATCTTCAAAATTTGCCCCCTTAAAATTGCCTTTGAAACTTCTGCATCTTCTGGACAGGATCCCAAACTAGGGTTTGGTGAAGCCCACCCTTCTGCCCAATCAAAAGGTTCAATCCAAAGCTCTAAACTTCAATTTTTCTGAGTAGCTTCCAGCCGTGGTTACTGTTATCACCTAAACTGTAGTTACCCCTATGGATGTATCCACTCATGGATGGCAATAGGGAAGGGCAACTCAAAAGGTGCAACCACAATCACCTCAACCTCCAATAGATGATTGTCACGCCAGTCGAGGCAACCTTCACTTTATGTTATCTAGCCCAGACAACAAAGGGGGAGACCCGATCTACTCCCGACAGGAGAGATCAAAACCAAGACACCAAATCAAATTAATTCTAAGTGAAGTAAGGTGTATGGTTTATCCTAGACCTTAGGATGAAGTTACAAGACAAGTGAGGTGTTCAATGAGTATAGCTTTGGTTCATTATTGATGTGAGAGTGACTTATGATTTGTGAAATAGGATCCAGGATTAAAGTACTAGTTCAATGTGAGAAAATCCACTGCCTTAGGAACCGTGTCCAATGCAGGGTAGTTTATGGATTGAATTGGGGCTAACTAGTACAAGTGACAAGCTTGATCATGAACCATGATGACATCAAAGGGTTTAGTTCACCACACAAAGGTCAAACCACAAGTTAATCCAACAATCTAAGAAAGTCGAATTGACTTGGAGAGAGACCAGTGCCTTGGGAATTGGGATAATGGAGTCAAAGTAAAGTTAACTTGTGGTTAAAGACTCTCATTGCATGAGACAAGTGGGCAATTAAAGTCTTGATGGATGAATAGGTATAGATCTAGGTTTGACCTAAGTGGACCACAATCCCTTAAAACAAGGAATGCTATCCCCAAGGCAAGATTTGATGAAGTGACCTACTAGACCTAGGTTTTGAATTATGCTCGTTCCAAATCCACAAAGATCTCATGTACCCACGTCCTAGAAGTGGGCCAACTCACTTCTCCAAGGTGGTGCAACTTTACCCAAGGAGGCTAAAAAGTGGGATAAGTTAATCAAGACAAGTCCAATGGCATCCAAACTTTAGATCCAAGTGGTTTAAGCAAGTGAGAGTGTGGATCTATAATTTCATGGCAATCCAATGGCTAGATCTTACTAGATCTGAGTTTGAAGATACCAAGTGGTCCAAAATGGGGATTAAATCCCTTAAAACGTGAAATAGGGCCCACAAGGTAGAAATCAGAAAAGTGACAATCTGGGGGTAGGTTATTAGATTTGTAGATCATGAAACAAGCGGGATCTCAACTACCCACATACTAAATCTAGGTCAACCCACCAAACTAGGAAGTGCGCCCTTACTTGGAGAGGCTAAATGCCTTAGGAAGAGGGTCAAATGGAGGCCAATCCTCACCAAACTCTAGATCCGGGATGCCATGGATACTATAGAGGTGGATTTTAAATATCTTACCCAAGAAGCCACTAGATCTTAGTAGATCTAAAAAAATGAAAAAATGAGGGTTTGAAGAAATAAGGGTTTTATCAATTTATGAGTTATGTCAATGGATTGGATCAAGATAAGAGAAACAAGCCTGTGGATCTTACCTGGGTAACCTTGTAGATGCCTTGATGATGATGATCTATGCAAACCCTATCAATTTGAGAAGCTTTGAGGTAGTTTTCTATGTAATCGATTTAGTCCAAGAAGCCAATGCGCCCTCCCTCCCGCACAACAAACGTCAACAATATCAGATTTGATATAATCAAGAGATAAGACTAATGCCACAAGCGAAGTAACAAAAAGATAGCATAGATCACAATGATACTAATGATAACCCCCTAATACAAGCAAATGCCAAGAAGGTCGATTTGAAGAAGCCTTGCAAAATCGCCCTTGTTGAAGTCGCCCTCCTGTAGACAAGACAATGATTTCCAAAATAGATAGATCTTACCACAAATTCCAAATGTTAGGTTGCAATAGACTTTCCAATCACCGTCTAAGAACACCAGATGCAAAGGAGACCACAAGAATTTCCACAAGAAAGTTTTTCTATACCAATAATCCAGGAGCCAAAGACCCCTTATAATGAGAAGCTCTCCCCTTTAAATAGGAAGGAGAGGCCTCAAAATCCTAACCACTTTTTGAATGAGTGGCTAAGATTAAAAGATACAAATGTCTAATCAATGGTTGAGATGAGCTCAACAATAAAATACATGGATCATTCATAAAATATAATATAAGTGGACAAAATCGCCCTAGAAGAGGGGAATCCCACAAAATCATGATGACAAAATATAGTAGGAAGCTTATGGTGGGTCCAAGGGGTAATTTTAGCCACCCTTGGTCAATCTCCATAGCACAATAATAATAAAATAGTCATCAATATACCAAATCGTGCCTCTATGGTCAAATAGTAGGCTCAAAAGACCTCAGAAATCATCCGAAAGTGCCATAAGTGATGGATGCGGGCCCCGATGAAGCTGAAACTGCTGGAGGTGCGGAAGACATCAATCCATCATCACTGATCATCCCATGCCAAGACATCACCTCAGTAGCCCAAATCGAATTCCTCAATAGCCATTTCTACCAATCCTGAAATGCCTTGGGAAGTGTGAAACTGCCACAAACTACCTCCTGGAGTGCCTGCGCTGTCAAGGTGAGAGCACCAGTGTGTCCGGGAGGGGGGTAATATGGTAAAAACAAGTGGCTGGACCACCCCCTCCAAGCCCAGCGCCCTAGGTCAACCAAATAAAAATCCTCTCTGCTCTGACAGGGTCTCCGATAGACCAAAACTGCACTGGGTTAGCCTACTGAGGCTCAATCATCACTGTAAGTCCCCAGAACTGAAAACAGACTGTCTTATTGGACTCAAAAAGTCCAAATCCATCCAAGATGTGTACTCATACACCATATGAGTCTCTGCATTATCAAAATATATATCCAATATACCGGAACAGGTCAAATAATAATAATCCTTAAATGATCAAACACTGCTGTAAACCATGAATCATCATCATAACCCTGTAGCTGCTTCATGGAATCATCATATACATGTACATAGATCATATATCATTTATCCATATCATCACAAGGTCCAACCATCTCATGTCCTATGGTTGACCTTGGTCAAACTAGGTTTGACCAAGTCAACATTACCAAATATAACTCAAACCACCATCGGAAGCTGCTGCAAAGTGTCAAAGTTAATGCATGCTCTACAACTTATTCAAATAACAATTATAACACAAAGTATCATTACTGGCAATCTAAATCCAAATATATAATGTCATTAATTATTATTATTACTCAGACTAGACTTTCAAGATCATACTCACTTCATAGCTGTGATCAATATGCTAGTGAAGGGTGGAGGCTAAAATAACTGGCTAGGCTAAGGGGTGACTTGACTGACTTAACTTTGTGACACTTTGGCAAAGGGAAAGGAAATACACACTGTTATCAACTGTATCTGTACAATAGTTGAAACCTCATTGAACCGCCAGTGTTGGAACACATCAATGTTCACTTCCAGAGTATCTGGGTTTCAGATATTTGGGTCTAGCCAGTTTTGGCTAGCCAGTTTCGTTTTTGAGTCGACATGACCATGGCCCCATGGGGGTTTGTAACAAAGTGTGCTAGTAGGGTCTGAGTGGCTTGGTTCCCCATGACTTGATTAAGCAACTAAGGTATTCCAGGGAGTTTTTTCCCTTGTCAATTATACTTTGCTTAAGGCGATATATAATCGATGAGGTTTTCTCTCGCTTCCTCCAAAGCTAGAATGCCCGATTTTGAAAATCTGAGCCGCGGGGGGTTATTAGAGTCCAACTAATATGTATAAACCTACTAGACACTATTAGAATAGGTTTTGGTCATGTCCTAAGTCTCTAGGACCCTCGGAAAAAATTTTGAAAAAATTTTACCGGACTCGTTGGATTTGGGGTTTTTTAATTATTTTTAAATTTTAATTAAATTTCTCTATAATTTAAATAGAGAAATTTGAGTCTGTAATATGTCAGTCATCCGGGGTCCGAATTTAGTGATTGATGGCTCGTTTCATAAGCCAAAAATCACACATGACCCATGGACTAGCTAAACCCAACTTTCGGATGTCAATTCAGCCTCATAATTAATATTTTCTCTAAAAAGCCATTTATAGAGAAATTATTAATTAAATTAATATTTTTTTAATATTTTGGAGAAATCCAAAACTCTCCAAAATAATCAAAAATGAATAAAATAAAAGGCTAAATGACATGGCAATAGACATTTATGAAGATTCCAATCAACTCCAAGTGGTTTCAATCAACTATCCAGTCACCAGCAAGAGATCTCCTCAAGCTAATTCGCCCTCTTCCATGCAAAACTCGATTTAGTGAGTTGTCAACTGTTAAATGGGTTGGTTGATATGCATTCAAGTCTAAGGTAGGCGCCCTCATGACTCATCAAATCCCAAGCTTGGCTCTCTTTGCAATCTCAAGTTAGCACCTACCACACTCCCACATGCCAACACACGCCCTCCTCTACCAACCCACTCGCCTCCCTCATCAAGCTCACGCATCTACCTCTTCCACACGTGGATCCTAGTTGTAGTTTTCCCATTTGATGGGTGATACTTCCCATGCATCACCAAAGGCGAGTTTGCCACCTATCCACTTATCACCTACCAACAAGTTCGAGTTAGCTCTCCAAGCTTGGTTTTGATTGGAATTTTAACTTCATGTCTATTGGTTTTTGGCTCTCACTCAAGCCAAGTTCGACCTGGGGTTTTAGCTAGTGGTTCTATTATAAAGAGAGGCCCATTTGGGTTATTATCTCATGGAGAATTTTGGGCAAACTTACTCTGCTAGATTGTAGATGTGTTATAGCTTTTGCTAATTCAAATAAAGTGACTTTGGAGGTCCGTATGATGTGTTGATCTTGTTCATGGGAATTGCTTCAAATTAATCAAGGTGATCTTGTTCCATGTTTTCGCTTACATGTTCATTGTTTTGATCAAATTTGTTAAAGCTTAGAAGACTTTTTAAGTCCATAGGATGGGCATTTGAGTTCAATTTGTCCATTGATGTTGGGTTGTTTGTGATTTGGAAGTAGTGAATTGTAGTCGGAAATACTAACACTCTTCTAGTCTCTTTCAATTTTGCATACTATATTTGATCAAACTTGTTTGTAAGTAATACATTTTGCAGATCTCATAGGTTTGAAGAGGAGTTGGAACTCGGTTGTCTCCTCCATCTCTTCAAAGGACCCATTTTTTCCTAACATTCGTGCATTGCAGGATCTCCCAAAGTCGATCTCATAACATCAAAAACTTGGCAAGAAGTGTTAAATTCAAGGATCCATCCACTTTTCAAAAAGACTTTTAAATTGGTTACTTTGTCACCTTAGGGTTTCTTTTCTTCAAGCCCTCTTTTTCTCCTTGAATCCCTTTGATTTGATTTGCTAGCCCATTCATCCCTTGCCCTAGTCTAGCCCTACCATCCATCTTCTCTTCTTCTCCATTCGCCCTCCCTTCCTTCCCATTATCTTTGCCCTAGATCTACTTCTCCCTAAGCTTGCTTTCGTCCTACTTCATCATTCCTTTAAGCTCCTCTCGTCCCATCTCTTTAGCTACCTCCTCTTTCCTCTCGTCCCCCGTCTAGTCCCTCCTCTCGTCCTCCTTCTAGTTTAGGGCCTTCTCACCCCCATTTGCTAGCTCCTTCACCCTCTTCGTTTTGCCCTTAGGTTTTGCTCCTTTTCCCTTCTCGTCCATCCCCATCTTTAGCCCTAAAACACAACAAAACAAACACAAAATTGTTAGTATTAGTTAGTTGCATCATTTCAAAGTTAGTAATTAGATCTCATACTTTGCATTTACATAGTTAGGATCTAGTTTCTTTCTTATCATAGTTAGTTTTGCATTCGCATTGTTACTAGTTTAGATCTTACACTTTGTTATTTGGTAGTTTCATTTGCATCATTAGATCTCATCAAAAGATTAAACTTGCATTGTATTTCAAACTATCTAGTTTTATTTTTGCAAGCATTAGACCTAGTTTTAATTTCAAAGTTTGTTTTATTATCTAATGATAATGGGTACATGAGTTTTTTGGATTTTTATTTTGTTGAGAAGAGAACAAGTTATTGAAAAGAGAAGCAAGAAGAAGTTTTAAACCAAAATTACTTGGAGATTACCCAAAGAAAGAGTTTTGAACCAGGAAGACAAAGACATTATCATTCTCCTTTTGTAAAAAGCCACGAAGGCTCGTTTCATTTCATTTTTTTTTAAAGCTTCGTCAAAAAGGTTGAAATTCCTAAATATTGTACTCATTTAATAAAACTCTGATTTGTGGGGTCTTTAATCCCCCACCCCCAACTTCCCCATTTGGGGAAGTTTTGTAGTGTCTCTGATTGGTTTGATTTCCTAGCTTAGATCTCTGATATGCTCTTAGATTAGTTTCCATTTCAATAAACTGTTTAAAGTAGAAATCTCTTGGATCTCACCGATAGTGGATCAAGAGTGCTCTCTATTGAAGAGTTGTTTTTCTTTTTGTATCTTCCAATTTACTTACCCCCATGCTCTCCCGAGTACGGTCTTTGACCTGAAAAAGATTCTTGGGTAGATTAGACTTTATTTTCTGTTCAGTATTTCATTTTTCATTTTATCGTCTCTCTTCCAAGCCTTGACTAGAGTAAGCTAACTTTGGGATTGTATCCCAAAGGCCACATAACTTTGTGGTAGCTTATCGTTCCCCCATCAGCTTCTTGTGGACATCCAGCTAGCTGGAAGGTTTCCAAGACTGGTGGCTTCTAGTGGTTGACCTTGTTCGGAGGTTGATCCCACCTTTCGATTAGGATTTGTTTGGTAGAACACTAGATTTTTTCAGTTTTCTCATTTTATCTTGCAAGTAGTATTATTAGCAATATTTCATATCTTTCCGATCTATCACATGATTCAAGCATTTTAAAATTGAAGTATCTTGCTATTACAACTACTTTTTGCTTCTTAAAACGAACTAAAGTCTCTTGAACTTGGCCAAATCCAAGTCAAGGGCACTCTCTATCGGAGAGCATTATTAGTCTTGCATTGTTCCCTGCATAAGGCATTTTTTAAATTAGCAAGTCTCTTGAACTGTGGTCATAAGATCAAGTCAAGAGCGCTCTCTGTCGGAAAGTTGAACAAAGTGCTCTAAAAATAAAACTTTTCAACCCATACTTCCCTTTTAATTAATTGATCTTGGTCTTTGTCCTACACCCGTATGCTATGCCAACCGGAAACGGTTGGGCTAGTACTCAGAAAGGTGTAAGACTTGTTAAATTCATAAGTGATAACATTAATTAAAATTTTACCCACAACCCCAACCAAGACAAAATCACTGAGTACTTCCTAAAACAGGTGGTGCCGAGAATCCACTGTCAGACTTGAGGGCGGTCAAGCCGTAAGAACACTTGTTCTCTGAATCTGGGTGCTCCCGACCTATCATCTAAAGGTTGCCAGTGTTTTTCTTGGTCAAGGTTCCACTTCTTGAATATCCTTGTTCTTAGCCATAGTAATCAAGACCACTAAAATCTTAAATTTACCAAGATAAGCTGCAAAACGATCTCACGAACATTTCTTCTCGAAACACTTGTATCAAACGATTCAATCACTTATACATTTTTGACTCCATAAGGCACTGGTCCTTAAATCACATATTTATTTGCTTATTATCAATATTGGAGTACTTGTGTTAATTTTCATAAAGAGTGATTTATATCTGATTCAGTGTATCTCTTATCTTCTATTGCAACGTGGATTGCGTTATCTTGGTCTTATTTAAAGCATTTCTGTGTCCCTCACCTTCAAAAAACTCCTAAACAACACCCATCCGCATCACAACACTAAAATACATTTTAAACACACAAGAGCCTTAGACAACTCTTTTTTAGGAACTACCCCCCTTGGCTTCGTTAGGAGTTTGCCTAAACGGAGGAGCTGGGATTCAGGTGACAGTACCTGGCTCATTGCTTGCCCCCAAGGCCACACCTCTCTCACTTGTAGTGAAGAGACAGCTTTCGAAAGATTTCCACTGCTGGTGTGCAATCTGGCGGACAACACACACCATAGTATATACTGAATGAGCAACAACACAGGGAATGGCGGCGTCTCACAAATGGATGAGTTGTTCAAAGAGGGTTTATTCACCTTTAACAGATGCGCACAATCCATAATACAAATAAGGCCAGCAATTGTTTTGATATAGCATTTAAGTTCCATTGTTTTTTGGGCCTAAAGTTTCCATAGCCTTGGTCTATGTGTGTTTATAAACACATTGCATAGATTTTCATTTATTTTAGGGTTTCTACTGCAGGTGTGTTTTTAAGGCACTTGTTTACCTGAGCACTTCTAGGTGTGTCATGGACAGCTTGTTTACCTAGGTATTTACATTTCCAAAAGATATAACATTTTATTTTCATGGCCATTTTCATTTGGCATGCCTTTCATTCATGTGTGTTTAGAAACACATTGCATGAATGGGCTTTTCATACAAGATATAGCATTTCATTTTCTAGATTTTGTATTCATGGCAGCACTAAAAGTTTCAGGTTTAGCCAACACAACTTTAGTGACTAGGGGGAATTCCAAGGAACTCCAACTCACCATAGGTAAGTTTTGTCACCAACTCAGAGCCGAGACACAATAAACAGGGAAGCTCATCCAATACAGAGGCTACAGTGGGGGAAAGTCCTCCATGCCACTAGTCAAGTAGTAAGTCAGGGTGATAAACTAAAAGGTAGGCAATGGATGGATGCAGACAATGAATAATGGAGCCGACACTAGCAAGCCAAGGTATGGTGGAATGATCACCTCTATTCTCCCTAAAGAGGGTGAAACCAATGAGTATGAATAGTGAACTTCTAAGTCTGAGTAGAGACAATATAATATATATAATAAGCTTCAACCAAGTCCATATATCTATATGATCGCCAGATCATGACACTAGGTGCTAAGACATGCTATGAGAATAAGTATAAAAGCAATATAACCATAACACAATGATATACCTGCTGAGTCATATACCTGAATGCTCATCAACCTGTACCATCATTTGTCCTCTGAAACTGCTGCTGTAACTCTGGGCACTACTGACTGCTCTATACCAATGGTATAATGGCTACATCGGTCATCTCTCTGAGTGTCCTGAGACTCGGTCATGGCATGGGGAATATATACTGCTGCCCATAATCTGATAGTGATCCAATATAGATGTTCATCTCAGCATCTCAAATGTAAAGGAACTGGCTGAATAGTGTACTAGCATCAGAAAAATAATGTATGGTAGCCCGGCTACTATATATGTGATAACAGTAACAGTTCCTCACATTACTCAAGAAATTAATAATGAAAAGGAGTCTGTTGATTTAACTTTTGATTTAGGTAGTTGGTTGGCCAACACTAAGGTGTCAGTCTCGGTACTTGAACTATGTAAACTTCCTGGTTAGAGGGAGAAACTTTTGAAAATGTTAGAGCCTCATGCAGATGGTACTCCTCCTTCTATTCCAAAGCCCATAACATCTGAAAAACCTCCTCCACCTGCAAAGCATCCTACCCCTAAAAAGGTAACTTTCTCAGAAACTAAAGAACAACCTTCAACAAGTTGTGAAAATGATTTTGGGGATCCTCCTATAGTCCTACATACGAGGGAAACAAGAAAAGAAGCTCACCCGCCTTTCTACATATCATTGATGATAGGTGACCTTCTTCTACACAATTGTATGTTGGATTCAGGATCTGGTGCAAGCCTAATGACCAAAAAAGTTATGCAACAACTCAATCTAAAAACGACTAGACCTTATGGGAATGTATGTGCCATGGATTCTAGACCTGTCGAAGTTGAGGGGATGATTGAAAATCAAACCGTTAGATTGGCCAAGTACCCAGACATCCATGTCACCATGGATATCCTTGTCATAGACGTGCCTGATAAATGGGGGATGCTTCTTTCTAGAAAGTGGGGTGCTACTTTGGGTGGGTCAGTACAATTAGACTTATCCTATGCAACTGTTCCAGCATCCAAAAATTCTCTCGTCAAACTTCACTCAGAAAAAGAAAGAAGATACCATGTTGAGAATCCCAAGAAACCATCAAATGAATACATCTACAATACGGATGAAATAGGAACCTACCAGGTCAATTCCACCTTTTTAGAGCCTGTTCATAAGGAAATGAAAGATAAAAAAGTTGATGGATTGTGGAAAATGGAGTTTGACGGTGCTTTTTCTAGAGCTAGCAAAGGGGCTGGTATAGTATTGATGTCACCCGAAGGGAAGGTTTTCAACTTTGCATTTAGACTTGAATTTGAAGCCACAAACAACGTTGCAAAATATGAAGCACTTTTACTAGGCATAGAGATTGCTAAAGACATGAAAATAAAAAAGCTTAGTATTAAAGGAGATTCTGACTTAGTTGTGCAACAGATCAAAGGTAATTTTGCATGTCACTGTAAAAGGCTTAAAAGGTATAGGAATGCAGTGTGGGACACCATGGAGTACTTTGATGCATTAAACATAAAAGCAGTCCATAGGGAAGAAAATAGTACAGCAGATAGATTGGCAGTTGCAGCATCCACCTTCCAGCCTTCAGAAGAAATGTTGAACGGAGACTGTACCCTTGAAATAAATTATAGGCCATCAGTCACAGATAACATGAACCATTAGCAGGTTTTCAAAGATGATGAACAGATCCTAAGATTCATTCATGAATTTCAATGTGAACATATAGGAAGAAGGCAAGCAGTATCGAGAACATAGCTAGCCTATCAATCCGATATCACGTGGCTTTACCAAGCTAGAGAATATCTTTGATAGACAGGATGGGAAGAGAAATAACATTGACCAGATGAAACTAGGAGATTAAATTGAAATAAATATTGGAATGGAAGCAAATCCGAAAATTATAAAAATTGGAAAAGGAACATCAGAAAAGGAAAGGAATACGCTAATAAGCTTAGTAAAAGAATATAGGGATATATTCGCGTTTACTTATGATGAGTTAAAGGCTTATAGGGAAGATGTTTTCCAGCACACTATCCCTCTCTAACTTGAAATGCAAAATGCCAAACCCTTCCAGCAAAAACTTAGGCAAATAAATTCTAAGTTGGCCCCTATTGTCAAGCAAGAATTAGAAAAAATGCTGGCAGCAGGTATTATAGCACCCACTCGACATACCTCGTGGTGCTCCAACTTAGTTGTGGTCAGAAAGAAAAACGGGAGCATTAGGATATGCATAGACTTCATAAACCTTAACATAGCCTACCAAAAGGACAATTATCTGCTTCCCAACATGGAGACTCTCCTCCAAAGAGTCACAGGTTCTAAAATAATGTCTATGCTTGATGGATTCTCGGGATACAACCAAGTTGTTATCAAAGAGGAAGATAGGCACAAAACGGCTTTCACAACTCCTTGGGGAACTTTTGAATACTTGAGAATGCCCTTTGGTCTCACAAATGCTGGGGCCACTTTCCAGAGGGTCGTGGATTATGCCTTTAACGAATTAATAGGCAAGATCATTAAGATATATGAGGACGACTTGACTGTCTTTTCAAAAGAAAGATCTAGCCACATTGATCACCTCAGGAAAGTTTTCGAAAGATGCAGAGAATTTGGTATCTCCTTAAACCCAGCCAAGTCTGTCTTAGGGATAGATGAAGGAAAGCTTCTTGGTCATATCATATCGAAGGACGGAGTCAAAATTGACCCCGAAAGAGTAGAAGCAATAAAAAAGATACCCCTTCCCAAGAATGTCAAAGCTCTTCAGTCTTTCAATGGTCATATCAACTTCATAAGAAGGTTCATCCCGACTTTAGCCGAGCTAATGAAACCCATGCAATGGTTACTTAAAAAGGATGCTAAATTTCTCTGGGACGATGAAGGGAGGGCAGCCTTTGGAACCATCAAAGATGCCATTACTAGATCACCTGTCTTAGTCAGCCCTGATTACACAAAAGATTTCATGACTTTTTCATTTGCCTCAGAAGACACCATTGCTGGTGTGTTGCTCCAGAAGAACTTCGAATGGTTCAAGCAACCAATTGCCTTTATGAGTAGAGCATTACAACATTCCGAGTTAAACTACACAATCATGGGAAAACAAGCTTATGCCTTAGTCAAATCTTTGAAACACTTCAGAACATATATCGGCTATTCCAAGGTTATAGGGTATGTTCCCCATGCTGCTGTAAAAGACATCCTATCTCAACAGCATTGTTTAGGAACAAGAGGTACATGGGTTTCCAAAATCCAGGAATATGACCTTGAGATAAAGCCCACCAAGTTAATCAAAGGACAGGGGCTTGCTAAAATGCTCACTCAAAAGAATGAAGAAGCCATTGAAATGATTGCTGAAAATAACATTCCCCAGCCTTCCATGACTCCTACCCTCCAAGAGCTTCACAACATCTGGTATTCCGACATCATCTACTTCCTCCTCCACTTCAATTGTCCTGATCACCTCAAGGGTCACAAGTGAAGGGCTTTGAGACTTAAAACTGCTAGATATTGCCTTACCCAAGAAGGTTTGGGCTGGAGAAACCCAGATGGCATCATACTTAGGTGTGTAAATGAACAGGACTCCAAAAGAATCTTGACTGAGTTTCACTCGGGATTCTGCGGAGGGCACTATGCAACAAATACAACTGCTCACAAGATCCTAAGAGTTGGATACTATTGGCCCACCATCTTCGCAGATGTTCACAAACATGTCTAGTGTTGCCAAGAGTGTCAGCTTTTCACTGGTAAGCAGAAGTTGGTTGCACTCCCCCTCACACCTGTTGTGGTCCTTGCCCCTTTTCAACAATGGGGCCTTGATTTCATCGACAAATTCAAAGATAACTCCAGCAATGGATTTTGTTGGATTCTTAGGGCAACCGATTACTTCACCAAATGGGTAGAGGCCATACCTACTAAGAAGGCCGATGAAAACGTTGTTATAAACTTCATTGAAGAAAGAATCATCATCAGGTTCGAAATCCCTTTAAAGATAACAATTGATAATGCCAAGGCTTTCAGTTCTAGAGAAGTGAATGACTTCTGTTTCAAATACGGCATCATCCTATCCCATTCTTCCACTCGACCGATTTTACCAAGACTGAAGTCGGCAGTCAACTAAGCATATGGTCCTTGGCGTTAACCATGACTGGGTGTCATCTATGAGAAAAAACCCTTAACCGGTCCAGAACTCCACGTATCAACGGACAGGCAAAGAAAAAGGGTCAAAGTCACGTGGAAAATCGGCTGCCACTTCACCTGCCAAACTAGAACTCGGGTTTGGCACCTGTGGCTTTGCACGAACTGACTGGTAAGTGCACGGGTCTTTGTGACCTCCAATCAAAGCTTTAAAGATCGTCGTGTGTTGATCATCTCGCTGAAACCTGAGTTTCGGCACTGAATGGTGGAAAAGGGGAATGATACGAGAATCGTCGACCAGCTATATTAGCTGCTGTTATCAATTCACTTGAGTGCTCGACCCGTGAACTGCTCCCATACTTCATGTAAACCTCAGTTAGCGCGGAATTCAACTCGAGGGCTCGGCTGTGACCCCCCGATCAAACTCACTTTTACTGCTTGCTACTGTCTAGTCGAAGCCCGGGTTTGTATTGAATTCACAAAACAATCGGCTGCTAATAGCGTGAAGAGATGCATTCTATCTTGAGTCACGGACGGCGTGGATGGAGTTTGGCGTAACCGGCTGCCAGTTGCAACCCGTGAATAGCCGTCAACCTAGTTAGATGTCGAGTTAGAGCTTGGAAATCTGGCCCATTAAATCAGCAATAGACTCGTCTAAACTACTCGTCAATAACCACGAATTGTTAAATTTTCAGAATTTACTTCAATCTGATCTAGGATCTTAACTGAGAGAACATGTATAGCAAATCTACAGCATATCAATCATGGAGACAATAATGCATGCACACAAGAGACACAGAGTTTACTTGGGGAAAACCATAAAGGTGAAAAACCCCAATAACTTCCTCAGAGATAGATAGAGAAATGATACAACCAGAATACAAGAGATAGTCTTCTCCTAGCAGCAAAATGGTCAACACAACTTTAGTGACTAGGGGGAATTCCAAGGAACTCCAACTCACCATAGGTAAGTTTTGTCACCAACTCAGAGCCGAGACACAATAAACAGGGAAGCTCATCCAATACAGAGGCTACAGTGGGGGAAAGTCCTCCATGCCACTAGTCAAGTAGTAAGTCAGGGTGATAAACTAAAAGGTAGGCAATGGATGGATGCAGACAATGAATAATGGAGCCGACACTAGCAAGCCAAGGTATGGTGGAATGATCACCTCTATTCTCCCTAAAGAGGGTGAAACCAATGAGTATGAATAGTGAACTTCTAAGTCTGAGTAGAGACAATATAATATATATAATAAGCTTCAACCAAGTCCATATATCTATATGATCGCCAGATCATGACACTAGGTGCTAAGACATGCTATGAGAATAAGTATAAAAGCAATATAACCATAACACAATGATATACCTGCTGAGTCATATACCTGAATGCTCATCAACCTGTACCATCATTTGTCCTCTGAAACTGCTGCTGTAACTCTGGGCACTACTGACTGCTCTATACCAATGGTATAATGGCTACATCGGTCATCTCTCTGAGTGTCCTGAGACTCGGTCATGGCATGGGGAATATATACTGCTGCCCATAATCTGATAGTGATCCAATATAGATGTTCATCTCAGCATCTCAAATGTAAAGGAACTGGCTGAATAGTGTACTAGCATCAGAAAAATAATGTATGGTAGCCCGGCTACTATATATGTGATAACAGTAACAGTTCCTCACATTACTCAAGAAATTAATAATGAAAAGGAGTCTGTTGATTTAACTTTTGATTTAGGTAGTTGGTTGGCCAACACTAAGGTGTCAGTCTCGGTACTTGAACTATGTAAACTTCCTGGTTAGAGGGAGAAACTTTTGAAAATGTTAGAGCCTCATGCAGATGGTACTCCTCCTTCTATTCCAAAGCCCATAACATCTGAAAAACCTCCTCCACCTGCAAAGCATCCTACCCCTAAAAAGGTAACTTTCTCAGAAACTAAAGAACAACCTTCAACAAGTTGTGAAAATGATTTTGGGGATCCTCCTATAGTCCTACATACGAGGGAAACAAGAAAAGAAGCTCACCCGCCTTTCTACATATCATTGATGATAGGTGACCTTCTTCTACACAATTGTATGTTGGATTCAGGATCTGGTGCAAGCCTAATGACCAAAAAAGTTATGCAACAACTCAATCTAAAAACGACTAGACCTTATGGGAATGTATGTGCCATGGATTCTAGACCTGTCGAAGTTGAGGGGATGATTGAAAATCAAACCGTTAGATTGGCCAAGTACCCAGACATCCATGTCACCATGGATATCCTTGTCATAGACGTGCCTGATAAATGGGGGATGCTTCTTTCTAGAAAGTGGGGTGCTACTTTGGGTGGGTCAGTACAATTAGACTTATCCTATGCAACTGTTCCAGCATCCAAAAATTCTCTCGTCAAACTTCACTCAGAAAAAGAAAGAAGATACCATGTTGAGAATCCCAAGAAACCATCAAATGAATACATCTACAATACGGATGAAATAGGAACCTACCAGGTCAATTCCACCTTTTTAGAGCCTGTTCATAAGGAAATGAAAGATAAAAAAGTTGATGGATTGTGGAAAATGGAGTTTGACGGTGCTTTTTCTAGAGCTAGCAAAGGGGCTGGTATAGTATTGATGTCACCCGAAGGGAAGGTTTTCAACTTTGCATTTAGACTTGAATTTGAAGCCACAAACAACGTTGCAAAATATGAAGCACTTTTACTAGGCATAGAGATTGCTAAAGACATGAAAATAAAAAAGCTTAGTATTAAAGGAGATTCTGACTTAGTTGTGCAACAGATCAAAGGTAATTTTGCATGTCACTGTAAAAGGCTTAAAAGGTATAGGAATGCAGTGTGGGACACCATGGAGTACTTTGATGCATTAAACATAAAAGCAGTCCATAGGGAAGAAAATAGTACAGCAGATAGATTGGCAGTTGCAGCATCCACCTTCCAGCCTTCAGAAGAAATGTTGAACGGAGACTGTACCCTTGAAATAAATTATAGGCCATCAGTCACAGATAACATGAACCATTAGCAGGTTTTCAAAGATGATGAACAGATCCTAAGATTCATTCATGAATTTCAATGTGAACATATAGGAAGAAGGCAAGCAGTATCGAGAACATAGCTAGCCTATCAATCCGATATCACGTGGCTTTACCAAGCTAGAGAATATCTTTGATAGACAGGATGGGAAGAGAAATAACATTGACCAGATGAAACTAGGAGATTAAATTGAAATAAATATTGGAATGGAAGCAAATCCGAAAATTATAAAAATTGGAAAAGGAACATCAGAAAAGGAAAGGAATACGCTAATAAGCTTAGTAAAAGAATATAGGGATATATTCGCGTTTACTTATGATGAGTTAAAGGCTTATAGGGAAGATGTTTTCCAGCACACTATCCCTCTCTAACTTGAAATGCAAAATGCCAAACCCTTCCAGCAAAAACTTAGGCAAATAAATTCTAAGTTGGCCCCTATTGTCAAGCAAGAATTAGAAAAAATGCTGGCAGCAGGTATTATAGCACCCACTCGACATACCTCGTGGTGCTCCAACTTAGTTGTGGTCAGAAAGAAAAACGGGAGCATTAGGATATGCATAGACTTCATAAACCTTAACATAGCCTACCAAAAGGACAATTATCTGCTTCCCAACATGGAGACTCTCCTCCAAAGAGTCACAGGTTCTAAAATAATGTCTATGCTTGATGGATTCTCGGGATACAACCAAGTTGTTATCAAAGAGGAAGATAGGCACAAAACGGCTTTCACAACTCCTTGGGGAACTTTTGAATACTTGAGAATGCCCTTTGGTCTCACAAATGCTGGGGCCACTTTCCAGAGGGTCGTGGATTATGCCTTTAACGAATTAATAGGCAAGATCATTAAGATATATGAGGACGACTTGACTGTCTTTTCAAAAGAAAGATCTAGCCACATTGATCACCTCAGGAAAGTTTTCGAAAGATGCAGAGAATTTGGTATCTCCTTAAACCCAGCCAAGTCTGTCTTAGGGATAGATGAAGGAAAGCTTCTTGGTCATATCATATCGAAGGACGGAGTCAAAATTGACCCCGAAAGAGTAGAAGCAATAAAAAAGATACCCCTTCCCAAGAATGTCAAAGCTCTTCAGTCTTTCAATGGTCATATCAACTTCATAAGAAGGTTCATCCCGACTTTAGCCGAGCTAATGAAACCCATGCAATGGTTACTTAAAAAGGATGCTAAATTTCTCTGGGACGATGAAGGGAGGGCAGCCTTTGGAACCATCAAAGATGCCATTACTAGATCACCTGTCTTAGTCAGCCCTGATTACACAAAAGATTTCATGACTTTTTCATTTGCCTCAGAAGACACCATTGCTGGTGTGTTGCTCCAGAAGAACTTCGAATGGTTCAAGCAACCAATTGCCTTTATGAGTAGAGCATTACAACATTCCGAGTTAAACTACACAATCATGGGAAAACAAGCTTATGCCTTAGTCAAATCTTTGAAACACTTCAGAACATATATCGGCTATTCCAAGGTTATAGGGTATGTTCCCCATGCTGCTGTAAAAGACATCCTATCTCAACAGCATTGTTTAGGAACAAGAGGTACATGGGTTTCCAAAATCCAGGAATATGACCTTGAGATAAAGCCCACCAAGTTAATCAAAGGACAGGGGCTTGCTAAAATGCTCACTCAAAAGAATGAAGAAGCCATTGAAATGATTGCTGAAAATAACATTCCCCAGCCTTCCATGACTCCTACCCTCCAAGAGCTTCACAACATCTGGTATTCCGACATCATCTACTTCCTCCTCCACTTCAATTGTCCTGATCACCTCAAGGGTCACAAGTGAAGGGCTTTGAGACTTAAAACTGCTAGATATTGCCTTACCCAAGAAGGTTTGGGCTGGAGAAACCCAGATGGCATCATACTTAGGTGTGTAAATGAACAGGACTCCAAAAGAATCTTGACTGAGTTTCACTCGGGATTCTGCGGAGGGCACTATGCAACAAATACAACTGCTCACAAGATCCTAAGAGTTGGATACTATTGGCCCACCATCTTCGCAGATGTTCACAAACATGTCTAGTGTTGCCAAGAGTGTCAGCTTTTCACTGGTAAGCAGAAGTTGGTTGCACTCCCCCTCACACCTGTTGTGGTCCTTGCCCCTTTTCAACAATGGGGCCTTGATTTCATCGACAAATTCAAAGATAACTCCAGCAATGGATTTTGTTGGATTCTTAGGGCAACCGATTACTTCACCAAATGGGTAGAGGCCATACCTACTAAGAAGGCCGATGAAAACGTTGTTATAAACTTCATTGAAGAAAGAATCATCATCAGGTTCGAAATCCCTTTAAAGATAACAATTGATAATGCCAAGGCTTTCAGTTCTAGAGAAGTGAATGACTTCTGTTTCAAATACGGCATCATCCTATCCCATTCTTCCACTCGACCGATTTTACCAAGACTGAAGTCGGCAGTCAACTAAGCATATGGTCCTTGGCGTTAACCATGACTGGGTGTCATCTATGAGAAAAAACCCTTAACCGGTCCAGAACTCCACGTATCAACGGACAGGCAAAGAAAAAGGGTCAAAGTCACGTGGAAAATCGGCTGCCACTTCACCTGCCAAACTAGAACTCGGGTTTGGCACCTGTGGCTTTGCACGAACTGACTGGTAAGTGCACGGGTCTTTGTGACCTCCAATCAAAGCTTTAAAGATCGTCGTGTGTTGATCATCTCGCTGAAACCTGAGTTTCGGCACTGAATGGTGGAAAAGGGGAATGATACGAGAATCGTCGACCAGCTATATTAGCTGCTGTTATCAATTCACTTGAGTGCTCGACCCGTGAACTGCTCCCATACTTCATGTAAACCTCAGTTAGCGCGGAATTCAACTCGAGGGCTCGGCTGTGACCCCCCGATCAAACTCACTTTTACTGCTTGCTACTGTCTAGTCGAAGCCCGGGTTTGTATTGAATTCACAAAACAATCGGCTGCTAATAGCGTGAAGAGATGCATTCTATCTTGAGTCACGGACGGCGTGGATGGAGTTTGGCGTAACCGGCTGCCAGTTGCAACCCGTGAATAGCCGTCAACCTAGTTAGATGTCGAGTTAGAGCTTGGAAATCTGGCCCATTAAATCAGCAATAGACTCGTCTAAACTACTCGTCAATAACCACGAATTGTTAAATTTTCAGAATTTACTTCAATCTGATCTAGGATCTTAACTGAGAGAACATGTATAGCAAATCTACAGCATATCAATCATGGAGACAATAATGCATGCACACAAGAGACACAGAGTTTACTTGGGGAAAACCATAAAGGTGAAAAACCCCAATAACTTCCTCAGAGATAGATAGAGAAATGATACAACCAGAATACAAGAGATAGTCTTCTCCTAGCAGCAGAGCCTCCTCCTCCACAAGTGCGCCACTCTCCCAAGTGTGAGTGAGAGAATAGAATGTGTAAAATGAGAGAGACACACTCTCTATTTATACACTAACTTGACTTGACCTTTACTCAACTAGGTCGGCCTCAACTTAACCACTTAACATAATGCTGACTGGGCCGACGCCCACTAGGGTGCTATAATAACCCTTTGACCCACATGGCCGACCCCCAATAGGGTAGTCTAATAACCCTTTGACCCACATGACTTATACAGGGCCGACCCCAACAAGGTGGTCTAATAACCCATCAAGTAAAAGTTACAACACTTACAATATAAATGACAACACTTCCGTATAGAGGAATAATAACATCTCTATAGGAATACAATATACATATATGTGAAATACATTCCGAAGTTACATATACATCAACACTCCCTCTTAACTAGGAAGGTATTTCTCGACACATGTCTTCTAGCACAAGTCTTGTTCTCTAGATCATCGTCACTGCTGCTGCTATCTCAATCAATCTCTGAATCTACTCATCATAGGAAGTTCTACAGAGCCAATCCTTTTTCATATTGGATGTAGGCCCACCACCTGCAGGTCTTCATCATCTGTGCGAACGGTCTAATAGAGGTGACCTCTCAGGACTAATTTTATGTGTGGATGCAATACCGGAAAGAGTATCCCAGGAACATTTATGTGCCTAAGCACGACCGGAAAGATCTCCCAGGACTGATTACATGCATCTCCTCCACAATACCTTTAAAGAGCATCCCAGGAACATTTATGTGCCGCAGCACGACCGGCAAGATCTCTAAAGAGCATCCCAGGAACATTTATGTGCCACAGCACGACCGGCAAGATCTCTAAAGAGCATCCCAGGACTTATTACGAGCACACAGCTCAACCTCTCGGATCTCCAGGACTGATTACATGTGGATAGACAAAACCTTTAAAGAGCATCCCAGGAACATTTATGTGCCGCAGCACGACCGGCAAGATCTCTAAAGAGCATCCCAGGACTAATTACGAGCACACAACTCAACCTCTCGGATCTCCAGGACTGATTACATGTCTCCGTAGTAATACCTTATCCCAGGACTGATTACGAGCACACAGCTCAACCTATCGGATATCTGATGACTGATTACATACTACATAGCAATACCGGAAAGAGTACCCCAGGAACATTTATGTGCCGTAGCACGACCGGCAAGATCTCCCAGGACTGATTACGTGTTATTTGCACAACCTGCCACATATCATCTCTGACCTCCAAGTATCAACCTGATACTCATGATCCAACAGATCATCATCGCACGAGGCATCATCCTGATGCCCATGATCATACTGATCATCATCACTTGTACCATCCTGGTACATATCATCTGAAGAAACATCCTGAAGCTCATCATCATGATCATCCTGATCATACAATGCATCCACCGGATGCATACCAAGTATCTAGCTGATACATATCATCATACATGATCCACCTAATCATACAGTGTATCCACTTGATACAAATACAAATACATGATACATATCAACATACATGATCTACCTAATCATACAATGTATCCACCTGATACATATACAGATACATGGTCCAAGCATTCAACATGATGCATATACAAAATACATACAAATGATCCAACCGATCATATCCAGCATCCAACATGATGCGTACATACATATACATATAAATGATCCAATTGATCATATCCAGCATCATCCTGACGCATATACAGAGCAGTAACTGGAGCATCGTCCTGATGCTCATCATCCAGCACTTACATCCACAGCCATGTGAAGGATCCTCCTTCCAACATGCTTGGAATGGATTCAGCAAATGTGTCCATCACTTCTTCCTCGAAGTGTCATCGATCTGAAGAACACCAAGCCTCTCTCTGAAGTACTCGAACTTCACTCTGGCTAGTGGCTTCCTCAGCACATCTACAATTTGCTCGTCCGTCGCAACATACAGGAGCTTCACCACTCCTCTCTGTACCATATCCCTGATATAGTGATATTTAATCTCTATGTGTTTCGACCTGTCGTGGAATACCGGGTTCTCGGACAGCTTCACACAACTCTGGTTGTCACAAAAGATACCAGTAGCCTCCAACGGGAGATCAAATAACTTAGACAATAGCTTCCGTAGCCATATTGCCTCACAACTAGCTAAACAGGCTGCAACATACTCTGCCTCAGCTATACTCAGTGCTATGCAGGACTGCTTCCTGCTAAACCAAGAGATCACACCTGATCCCATACTGAAGCAGCACCCAGAAGTGCTCTTCTTATCTGCAGCACTGCCTGCTCAATCTGAATCAACATAACCCTGTAGGTTAAACTTTTGATTCGCATCATACTTGAGCCCATAATCAACTGTACCCTTCAGGTACCTCAGAATATGCTTTACAACAACCAGGTGAACACTCCTCGGATCTATTAGGAACTGGCTCAATGTGTTCACCGCAAAGCAAATATCTGATCTCGTGTTTGTCAGGTACATCAAGGACCCAATCATCTAACGATACATAGTGACATCAACAGGTTCAAATGAAGCATCACACAGAAGCTTCAGGTTCGATGCCATAGCCTCGCAGTCCATCATCCCGAACCTCTTCAGGATCTCTACTGCATACTTCCCTTGTCCAAGGAAGATTCCATCTGCACTTTGCCACACCTCCATGCCAAAAACAAATAGTGCATCATCCCCGAGTTCTTCATCTCGAACTCGACAGCAAGCTTCCGCTGCATGTCGGCAATCAATCTATCTTCACTTGTAATAAACAGGTCATCCATATACAAAAGTAGTGTATCACTGGATTGCCTTCCTCAACCTTGTAGTAAAGGTTGGAATCCGCTTTACTCTTGGTAAAGCCCAAACTGGATAGAAAGTTGTCTATCTTACCAAGTTCTGCACACATATATGACTACACCATTCAAGAAGGCTGTCTTGAAATCTGTGTATCTTCTATTTCATCACTTTTATATTTCTCTATGCTGCCATCTGTAGCATGCTTGATCTGATAGATCCATATGGAAGTCATAACAAACTTCCCTTCAGGTCTTGGGACTACATCCCAAACATCATTCTTCATGATCGACGGATCATGGCATTCTTCCCATATCCTGGGAACTTCAATATCTTCAATGGATAATTTTGTTGTTGAACAAATGTTGTAGTTCTTCTTTTGTAGGTGATGGCATACGATCTTTCCTACACAACAAGTTAAATTGCATGATTAGAAAACATCTCATAGTTTTCAGAACAAATTCTTACACATAAAGAAATATGTCATACAGTCATGCAATTATCTTAGCGAATGCTTCAATACAACATTTATCCATATCCCGTAACTTTCTAGATGCCTTCTAATCTCTACCAGAACATTGTTAAGAGTGTGCACAACTCCCAACATGTCAGCAAAGAGGTTTCATTCTAGATAAGTAGCAATGGAATGTTGTACAGTGCCATAGGCCACTTACCCATGCATATTAGTAGTATACTGTTCATCAATGCAACTATTCTAATATGCATAATACACAACCTAATTCAATGCTGTAACTTGAAAATAGAAATTGCATGCACTTTTCCTTTTAAAAGTAACTTCCTAAGACTTAAACTCAAGACCTATTAAGGAATAAAGCAACTTTGAACCAAGTGAGCTAAATTAAAAGGTATGTAAAATATGGGAATGAGGAAGGGGGCTTTTTTTTTTTTTTTTTTTCTTCTTGCTCGGTTTGCGTGCTTGCCCTTTTTCTTGCAAAACAGACCACAAAACGAAACAAAAAAAACTTTTCCACACTTATGGAGTTAGATCTTGTTAGCTTGCCCGGAAAGTCTACGTTTTCTCTCTGTTTCTGATTTGCTAAGATCGCGCAAGGTGCACGGCAAAGAGCATACGCAGCCAAGAAAAACCCTTTCCCTTTCTGTTTCTGATTTGCCGAGATCGCTCAAGGTGCACGGCAAAGAGCATACGCAGACGGGAAAGCAACAATCCAAACCCAAAAAAAATCTAACAGTAAAAAAAATGAAATATGAGATTTTTTCTTATTAAAAAACGAAATAAACAAAATGCGTCACTGTAACATTATACCTTCAGATCTGATGAAATACACGTTTCTGGAGCAACCGGGAACCGTTTTCGATCAAACGAAAACTATTTCCCAATGGAAACGACGCTCCGGACGCAATGGAACACCTCCCACAACCCAGAAATGCACAGAAATACCAGAACTAGAAACCCTTTCGAGTTTCGGCAACAATAGTTCAAGATCTAGATCACAGCCGGAAGCGGCACTTTATAAAAGCTCTGATACCATGTTCGGGTACACAGGGTACTACCAAAGGACCGAACACCAAGAGAAACCACTTCACACAAACAGATCACAGATCAACACACCGATGTTTTGACGTGGTTTAAACCCTCTTGAGGGAAACACTCCACGGCCCCGGCCAAATAGCTTCTACGGGACAATTTATTATGCAAATAAAGAAAGTTACAAATGAGCTTTTCATAATCGATCAACTAAACAATGACCCTCCATGCTCTTTAAATAGAAATCATGGACCAATCGGGTGTTAAGCCACGGATCAAGGTTAGGTTTGATCTAAGAGAAGTTGAGCCGTCGGATCACTCTATGTCGGAAACATATCGTGACCGTCGGATTAAGTATTTACAAATGCATACTAATGCATACTAAAGAAACACACTATCCCTAACGGATATATTACACAAGTTGATCTTAACTAACTCCTAAGTGTCTAAATATCCTAACACAACTCAGAGCCGAGACACAATAAACAGGGAAGCTCATCCAATACAGAGACTATAGTGGGGAAAAGATCCTCCTTGTCACTAGTCAAGTAGTAAGTCAGGGTGATAAACTAAAAGGTAGGCCATGGATGGATGAAGACAATGAATAATGGAGCCGACACTAGCAAGCCAAGATATGGTTGAATGATCACCTCTATTCTCCCTAAGGAGGGTAAAACCAATGAGTATGAATAGTGAACTTCTAAGTCTGAGTAGGGACAATATAATATATATGATAGGATCAACCAGGTCCACATATCTATATGATCACCAGATCATGACACTAAGTGCTAAGACATGCTATAAGAATAAATATAAAAGCAATATAACCATGACACAATGATATACCTAATGAGTCATATACCTAACTGCTCATCAACCTGTACCATCATCTGTCCTCTGAACTGCTGCTGTAACTCTGGGCACTACTAACTGCTCTGTACCAATGGTATAATGGCTACATCAGTCATCTCTCTGAGTGTCCTGAGACTCAGTCATGGCATGGGGAATATACACTGTTGTCCACAATCTGATAGTGATCCAATACAGATTCTCATCTCAGCATCTCAAATGTAAGAGAACTGGCTGAATAGTGTACTGGCACCAGAAAAATAATGTATGGTAGCCTGGCTACTATATGTGTGATAACAAGTACCTGGCTCATTGCTTGCCCCCAAGGCCACACCTCTCCCCACTTCCAGTGAGGGAGACAGCTTTCGAAAGATTTCCGTTTCTGGTGTGCAATTTGGCGAACAACACCTGGAAAACCAAGGATCGTTTTTTTTGCCACCGGAATCGCGAATTACCAAATCACTCCCGGGAGGAATCGATGAGGAATCGCAATTCCGGGATCGATTCCTCCCAAATCACGAATTGGGAGGGAAGCGAGGGGGGATAGAGCGATTCCCAACTGCTTAGGTCTTAGCTATGGAAAGGACTAAGACTAAGCAAAATCACAAAAGATGAAACAAGATCAAAGAAGAGCAAACAAAGAGGAAGGCAAGGAAGAAGTAAGAAGAGAGTTAAAGGGCAAAAGGTAAGAAGAAGAGAAGGCTAGCAAGGAAAAAACAAGAGGAGGAAGAAGAGAGAGAAAACAGTGAGGAAGAAGAGAGAAAGAGGAGTGAATGACAGTCAAGAAGAGAAGAAAAGTTAAGGAGAAAGAGAGAGCCAAACTTGAGAAGGAATATAGCCTTAGAGATCAAACAAGTTTGTTTAGTAACCAAAGTTTTGAGAGTTTAGAAATTGATTTTAAATGGGTGAGAGAGAGAGACCCTTTTAGCTTGGTTTCTTGGTGAAAGATGGAGAAATTTGGAGATCCTGTAGACAAACTTATTAGTGAAAGATTGTTTGCTTGTGAAGTCGAGCTAGATGCAACTTAGCTCACACCCGTCTTCACCTTTGGTAATTCCTGTAAGACAACCACACACTCAAATAACAAATGAGATCAAACACTAGTATGCTAGATTAACCAAGACTAGATCAACACTGGTACAACCGAATACTTCTTGTTCATTTAAATCTTGGAAAAACATTACATAAATAATCAAGTTGAAGACTACAAATGATTATTCCTATGGACTAGAATAATAGCCTTCCTAAGCTAGTAATGACCAAAGCACTTGCATAAATGAAAGATGAGTTCAGAAGGATATCACCTCAATACAATAGATACATTCACCATAAAGCTCGAAACCACATGGACCTCAAAAGTCTTGATCTTTATTTCCAAAGTAAGCAAAAACAGTATTGCAATTCTTAGAAGAGGTCTCATACAAATCCACCCTCAACAATGGTGTATAGCCTTGCTTAAACAGACAACACAAGGTGCCTGTTATCACACAACTTGTAGTTGTCCCTAGTGGTATCCCATACGGGATGGTAGAGAAGATGGACAACTAAAGAGGTGACCCAAGAGATGCCACGGTTTCCAATGCAAGTTGGGAGTCACGTCAACCGAGGCACTCTTCACTTTAGCTCAAGATGAATCAAAACCAAGGGGGAGACCCTATAGCCAATCAAAGGTGATTGAACCAAAACAAAGGTTTCCATGGAAGTGTGAAAGTCAAGTTACGGAAACCAATGCAAGGTTAGGTGGACCTAAAACAGCTGATTCACAATGCTTGAACAGCTAATTCACAGGGTGGTTCTGGGAGCCTCAGGATGACTTTTCTATGAGTTTTTTAACTCCAACCTGTTAAGAACACGAAACAGACCAACGAACGAATGTTGATTAGAAATTATAATCAGAACACTTTAAGAGTGTTCTGATAATGCTACAAACTGTCAAAATCAAAACTGATGCAATTAGTAAGTAAAAAAAATATTTTTTGACAAATTTTTGGATCTTAAACTAACTTTTAAAATGAAATTAAGCTCTAGGACTGATATGAAACAAAACAAACCAGCAAGCTAATAAGAAAGTAAAATGCCTAAAAACAACTTAAAACTAAAACTACTTCTTGATGCAAACGAAGCCTAAAAACTAGATCTAAATGATGCAATAAAATGAGACAAAGAAAATAACTAGTAAGACAAGCTAGAGAGCTTGCCTTGCTAGGATCTTTGGCTGCCCTCTTTCAAGTTGCAAGCCAAATTACAAGCCTAACAATGCTAGATATTTCTTTTATAAGCACTTTTCCTCAGCAAAACTTAGATTTTTTGAATTAGGTGCAAGCTTAAGGAAACTAGATCTACTTCTTATGATATTAAAACTTGAGATCTAGAATAAAATAGAACCGTAACCAATTTAGATTAGAAAGATGGATCTTGAAGATGAACCCTTAGGGGTTTGAGCATTAATTTTGGGCAATGGAGTTGTTCCCTTGAAGGACCGAAGAGATGGAGCTTTGTTCAAAGATTTTAGAAGACGAGCAAGCTAACATGCTTGGTACTTCCTCCAGCATAGGTTACCTACAAAAAGATCTCACAACACTTGTACAAGGAGATTAAAAATAATCGAAGATGTAAGTTCAAACAAGAATCTATATATCTTTGTTAATCCTTCTACCATTCAACAACAACAAATAATCTATAAAACATTATCTGATGATCTTACTGAAATTAATTTCCTTCCAAAGACAGATCTATCTCGACAATATATAAGACATATGAAATCAATACAAATTACCTCATAAGCAAAGCTTAACACATCATGCCTCCACAGAACACTTCAGGACTAACCTCCAAAGCCTTATTTTATTACTCAAATATTCGGAAAATTATACAACAATACCAGAGCAGAGGTTCCACCTTCAGATGGTTTACAATGGACCTCAGCTCCTCAATAAATAGCACAAGGCAAGTAGCCTGGGTGCCAAAACCCTAAGGAGACAAAGCTCCTTGATTGTAGAGCAAGCAAACTCATGGCCAATAGATGCATCACCACACTTTGGAAGAAATCACTCGAAAATGGAAGCTACCATGTTGAAGGAAGATGCTCACGTGAGGAGGAAATCGAAAGGTGAGATGTTTTCATTCCAACGTTCGAGCTTTTCCTCGAACCAAAACAAACATAGCCGTGTGGGAGTCGACTAGCCCACGTGAAGGTGAAGGGCAAACCTAATGTTTCCAAGCTGCGTTGGATGATGCGTTGGAAGGTGAGCTCGACTGGAGATTAAATGGAAACTTATCCAAAATCTAAGATACAGCCGTGGAGAGAGCTAGCCCAAGCGAATGTAGAAGGCGGACTCAAGAGATGGCCCATGCTTACGTTGGAAAAACGAGTTGGTTGAGGTTGCAGTGGTTGATATAAATAGCAGCTGAAACATATGTTTTGTGCCACCTCCTCATGGTAGCCGCCCCCACTTCAACCTCACCATCATTAAATCCGTACGACCGTGAAGATGGAGTTGCTGGCCCACGTGAGGTGAATGAGATGCTTCCATTCCACGTTGAAGGGTGGGGTTGTGTTTGGACTTTACATCAAAGCCTTACCAAACGGTTGTGCCACATCATAATCAAGGAGTCGTCCCCACCATTCACTTATCATCCATTAACTCCGTACGGTCGTGAAGGAAGAGAGTTCACGTGAAGGAAGAGCGTGGCCTTAGCTTGAAATATTCAAATTTTGACTTTTAAGCCAATGTTTATCATATGCTTTAGCCTTTGGATGTAGTCACTCACCTTAATTGACTTCAACCATGTCATTTGGCATGTGCCAAATACCTATTTTTTAATATTTTAATTATTTGCCACAGTGCAATTTGTCGCAATTTTAGCATTAAAGTGCCAAAATGTAGCTCTGATAGGAAAAACTGCTCCACGAGGGTTTTCAATCACTCGAAACATAGGAAAACCCGATAGTAGGGTAAAGAGGATGCTCTGAGCTTGAAAATGAGCATCCCTGCATCAAACTCAGACTCCGGATCGCACTTTTATCACCATTTGAATTTTTTCAATTAAACCATTAAAAAATGGCTTAAAAATGCGAAAAAAAAAAATATTTTTCTCGGAATTGACTGAAACTTCAGGGGGTCCTAGTACATGACCAAACGATAAAATTCTAGCATCTAGCATTTATACATGTTACAAAATGGACTCTAATAACCCCCTAAGGCCTAATTACCACTTTGGACATTCCAGTGTTGGAGGTGCAGGAGAAAAACTCATCGATTATACTCGGCGAAAGGCAAAGCATAATCGACAAGGGAAAAAACTCCTTGGAATACATTCTTTGGTTGTCAAGTCCTAGGGAACCGAGTCACTCAAAGACTACCATGCTAGCACACTTATTACAAACCCCGTGGGGCATGGTCATGTACTACAAAACTTTAAAAAAGGGGCCTTGAATAGGCCAAACTTTGAACTTCTGAACTCTGATAAGCACAAGTGACTTGTGCGACACTGGCAGCTCACTGAAGTCCAACTAAAGTGCAACTTTAGGTGGTAACATCTGGCTCCAACTGCGGGACGTGTGCTTGATCTAGTCTTAAGGCAAGGAGAGCATACGAAAACACCAGAATCTCCGGTTTCTATGACCTATAAAAACATCTCAACTTGACAAAAAAAACTTTCAGTAGCACAAGTGTTTGCAAGAAACCAATTAACCGTAAGTTACTTTATTCAAAAGGAAAAAACTAACTAATAAAAAGAAAATGCAGAAAGTAAATGCTCACTTTGAGGAGCTTATTTCCTACTCTAAGAATAACATGATAACAATGCTAAGTAAAATGATAACTCCAATGCAACCACCTTAACATTTCATCAATACAAAAAAAATTCATCTTGTGTTTGGTTACCAGCCAAAACAAGGATACCTTATTCACGAGATGCAAACCTGCGAAAATATTGAGGATGGGAGGGTTGGATGGGAGATCATGACCATGCAGAATATCACCAAACTGCTTCCTCAACTGGCAGGTCCACTCGCAGGCTGCTTCTATCCAAGATTGGATAGGACTGATGTATAAATCTGTAGGATGGGGTAGATCAACCACACCACCATACTCCCTTAGAGGGCTTATCGAATGAAAACCCTCTGTAGTAACACAAGCCCTAGGCTGCTCCAAATCATAAGAGAATTCTGAATGTGAAGATGAAGGTTGTGATTGACGTTCAATTGACTGAGTCCCATCTAAATCTTCAATGCATAGTGTTGTCCGCCAGATTGCACACCAACAGCAGAAATCTTTCGGCAGCTATCTCCCTCACTGGAAGTGGGGAAAGGTGTGGCCTTGGGGGCAAGCAATGAGCCAGATACTGTCACCTGAATCCCAGCTCCTCCATTTAGGCTAACTCCTAATGAAGCCAAGGGGGGTAGTCCCTACAAAGAGTTTCACTAAGGCTTTTGTTATTTTTTATATGTTTTAAGTGTGGGGTGATGCAAGTGAGTGTTGTTTAGGAGTTTTCTTAATGATGAGAGATCACAATTTAAATAAATGAAATAAGCACAAGATAAAGCAATCCACGTTGCGATTACACAGTATGATTTGAAGAAAAAACCACTTTGTAAGTTTAAAGCAAGACAACCACGAAAATAGAAATGTTCCAGATAGATAATAAGCAAAATAAAATGATGCCAAGGACCAGTGCCTTATGGAGTCAAAAAATTCTTGAGTGCTTGGGTTGCTTGATACAAGAGTTCAAAGTGGTAATGTTCGTGAGATCGTCCTGCGATTAATCTTGGTTTATTGAATATTTTAATGATCTTTGATTATTAGGCTAAGGAACAAGGATATCAAAAGAGTAGATCAAATGGGAAAAATACTGGCAATCTCTTAGATGATAGGTCGGGAGCACCCAGATTCAGAGGATAGGTGTCCAATGTTTGAACCGCCCTCGAGTTTGACAGTGGATTCCCGGCACCACCTGTTTTAGGAAGCAACCTTAGTATTTGACACCGGTTTGGATTGGGGTAAAGTTTTAATTAGATTATCACTTGTAAGCTTAGCAAATCCAACACCTTTCTGAGTACTAGCCCAACCCTTTCAGGTTGGCAGAGCATACAGGTGTTGAACAATCGACCAAAGTAAATTAATTAATCGGGAGTGTGAGTTGAAGTATTTTATTATTTAAGAGCACAGTTCAACTCTCCGATAGAGAGCGCTCTTGACTTAGTCTTAAGACCAAAGTTCAAGAGACTTTTCTAATCTGATATGCCTAATGCAGGGGGAAAATGCAAGTCTAAAATGCTCTCCGGCAGAGAGTGCTCTTGACTTGGATTTGGCCAAGTTCAAGAGGCTTTGTTTATTTTACTGGAAAAAAGAGGCAGTTATGAAAACAATTATGAAGCTTAGATTACTGAAGATAAAAATATGATAACAAGATACGATAAGATGCTTGAAAATAACTGAAAGCAAGATTTAGTGTTCTACCAAACAAATGTTAATCTAAGGTAGGATCAACCTCCGAACAAGGTCGATCACTCAGAACCGTTATTCCTTGAGACTTTCCAGCTAGCTGAAACTTTGACAAGGAGGCTAACGGAGGAACGAGAAACTACCACAAAATTATGTGGCCTTTGGGATACAATCCCAAAGTGAGCTTGCTCTGGTCAAAACTTGGAAGAGAGAACAATGAAATAAAAGACTAATCTAAAGCATGAAATGAAAGATCTAACTTAACAAAACACAACACTCTTCCCCAAATGGGGAAGAAACCCAAAAAAGTGGAGGACTCCTCCACTTAAATTTTAATTAACTTGATTACAATTTGCCTTGGGAATTTACCCTTGAAGGACTTCGCAAAAAGGTAAGGACTTAGAAAATTACAACACTCTTATGAGTTTACAAAGGAGAGTGAAAAGATCTAGCCTTCTTGGTTCAATAAGTGGTTCAAGCCTCCTCCTGGCTTTGTGTTCCAAAATTTTGCTTTTGCTTAAGAGGATTTTCCTCTTGCTTTCCTACACATGAAACCAACTCAAGCACCCATTATTTTGTTAATCAAATCAAATGAAATTGAAAACTACTAAGTCTAAAATTGAAAACTAAGGTCTAAAACGTAAAAAGCATGAGATTTTAACTTGAAATCATTAAGATGGTAAAACGGACCAGCGAACAACAAATGCCTAAAAGATGCTAGGAATGAGATCTAAAACATAAAAAAACTTGAAATATTTTTTGTGTAAAAAATATATCTTTTGAATGAGAAAGAAATCTTACAATTTCAAGCTATACTAATGCAAAAAAGAGATCTAGAACAAGACTATCAAAATGAAATAAACTAAGATCTAACAATACTACCTCTAAACAAATGAAACTGACTATTTCTAACAATTTAAATGTTTGTTTTGTTGTTGTTTTAGGGCTCAAATGGAGATGGACGAAAAGGAAGGAATGGAGCAAGCCCAAAGAGAAACGAGAGGAGAGGAAGGGGAGTGAAGTAGTAAGTTTGAGGGGGAGCGAAAGGTAGGAAAGAAGACAATAATGAGGAAGAGCGAAAGGCAAAGAGGAGGGGCAAAGCAAGACTTTGAAGTGGAGTAAAAGGCTAGCAAGGAAAAGAGGACGAGAGCAAGGATGGAGAAGACAAAAGTAGGATGAGACTATAGGAGAAAGGCTAGAAAATCAAGGCAAAAAGACTCAATGAGAAGACAAAAGAGGCTTGAAGAAGGAAGCCCTTTAGAACCAAGGTAACCAATGATTGAAGTTTTTTGAATAAATTGATGGATCTCTTATGCACTTCTCAAGCTCAAACTTGAAGCACGATTCAATCTTTGAAGAACCCCTGAAATGCACACAAGTTAATAAAAATAGTGACGAAGGGGAGGAAGAAGCAACCTAGCTCAAAATCCCGCTTTGTACTTAGGAGATCTGTAAAACAAACCACTTCAACAACGATTTGATAAAGTCTAGTATGATTAACTAAAAAAGACAAGAAGAGCATAAGTATGACCGATTACTGTTTGCTACTTCCAAATCTTAATTAACCAAGCATAAATGAATAAGTTGAACCCAAATATTCATTCCATGGACTTAAAAAAGACTTCTAAGCTAGAATGATCTAACAATTATATATGAAATAGCATTAATAAAACAACATCACCTCATTGAAGGTTTAACAAATTCTCATGGACCAATGTGCACATCAATAGTCCTCCAAAGTCGAGTTTATTTCAAGATAGCCAAAGCTATGAAGTATTACAAAAATAAGTAGAGTAAGTTTGCACAAGAGAGCATCCTAAGAGAGCTCCAAGAGCCTCTCTTTATACAAATCTAAGAAGCAAAAAAACCTAATTCGAAATGGCAACCAAGGAGAGCCAAAACTCCAATCAAACCAAGTCGACTTCCAATCAAGATGAGCTTGGAGTCGAGATCTTCCCCAACAAACCCGATTTGAAGTAAAGAGGATGGGTAGGTGGCCTCCACCTTGGCAAGGCGCCCCCCATCCCTCTCCTTGGAAGCTCCACCATCCAACTCGCCATTGCCACGTGGAGGACATGAGCATCAAAAGAGAATGCGTGAGCCTTTATGAGATAGTCATGGAGCTTGGTAGGAGTTGTAACTCGAGTTCCATTGAGTTGTAAATTGAGAGGGGCCCATAATTTGAGGAAGGCACCCCACTTGCATTTGATTTCAAACTCAGCCATCCACAAAACGAGTGCCACATCACCAATCTCGTGAGCCATGGAGAAAAGGGCGAATTTCCCATGCTCACGTCATAACTTTTCAATCCATTCGTATATCTAATGTTTGATTTAACATGTGACTTTTACCTTTAAGGTGGTCATACACCCCATGCAAACTATCCTCATCCTTTTCCAAAGTTTAATTTGATCATTTTTTACTTATTTAATTTTTGGACTTTAGTGCATTTTGTCACTTCTTGGCAATTAAATGCCAAAATGATGCATTTTTAGCCAAAACTGCTCCTAGGGTGATGTAACTGCTTGGAAACTGAAGAATGAAGGTGCCAAGGTGAAGAGGATGCTCTGAGTGTCAAAACGAGCCTCCCCATGCACAATTCCGCCTCCGGATGAGGTTTTTATCACTTCTTGAAATTTTTTAATTAAACCATTAAAAAATGGTCTAATTTATGGAAAATTTTATTTTTCTCGGAATCCAACGAACTCCTAGGGGACCTAGTGCATGTTCATACGACTCAATTGAGATGGCTAACACGTAAAAAATCCTAGACACAAGACTCTAATAACCACCTTAGGTTTTGACCACCATGGAAAATACTCCAGCTTTGGAGGTTTGAATGAAAAACTCGGGGATTATACACCACTGATGAGTAGCGCATAATTCCTAAGGAAAAAACACTCTAGAGTATCCCCTAAATGGCTAAACCTACAGATAGCCAAGTCTTTTATAAAAGGACCCCGTTTAGACCAACTTTTTACAAATTCCCCATGGGGGTATGAACATGCAGTTATTACAAAATGGGGCAAAATTGCCCTGAAATTGACTTTTGAACTTCTGAATGCTGATGATGAACATGAATCATGTTCAATAAACCGGCGACTCATCGAAAGTTCAACTATTTGTACAAAATAGGTGATAACACATAGCACCTCCGGATCTTCATTACTAGTACTCATGTTTGGTTCTGACTGATCACATGAAGCACATGCATGCTTCTCTTTTATATCATGCTCTCCCAAGATTTTTGAATATACACTCCCCTCTCTAGATACATCAAAAATGGGTTTCTCAATGTATGTCGAGTAATTATCATAAGTATCTTTGGCAAAGATGGATAATTTTTTACTATTTGTATCATGTCCCTAGCTATATCTGTCTTCCTCATGGTCATAATAAACTTCTTTACAAGGCTCATCTTCAAAAAATTTACAAGAGAACCAGCTTTCCCTAATTTCATTACCATGTGGAGAGTCAAGAGGAGTATCATCATACACAATTCGGTCTTCGTCATAAATTTCTCTATAAGCCTCTGTATTGGTTTTTTCTTAAGGTAGATGTGAAGTACAAGTGTCATCATCCTCTTTGAAATGATCTTGAGATAGCTTCAAATCTTCAATGCTTTTCATCATGGCAATATGAAGAGGTTCTTCAATAACATCTTCCATCAATGGTTGCTTAAGAGTTTCTTCATCAACTTCTATAATGGCTTCTTCATGCTCATAATCCTCCTCTTCAGAAAAAGGGTCATAAGGAAGTAAGCCTTCCAAACCATCATCATTATACGCATTGCAAACTTCCTCATTTTCAATAAGGGCTTCTGTAATAGCTTCTTTTGGAGGTGGCTTTTTAGTACAGATGTCGTCATCTTCACTAAAGTAATCTTGAAATCTCAAATCTTCAATGTTTGTTACCATGGCAATGTGAGGAAACTCCTCAAAGACCTCCTCAATTAAAGATCCCTCATGAATGTCTTCATTAGACTTTGCAATGGCTTCCTCTTCAGGTAAGTTTGGAACATACATATGATCAACATTATCGAAATGGACCTGAGAACATTCAAAATCTTCCATATTTTCTGTTAAAGTGAAATGAGGAGGGTCATCAACAATGTCCTCAATCGAGGATGCTTCATGAAACTCTTTAATGGGATCATCATGGATCATGCTCTCAAAGTCAAATTGTGCTCCAGGGAGAATGGCACCATGCTTTTCAATAAGTTGCATAATCTCTTCTTTAGTGAGAGAGGCTATAGGAACCTCCACATATTCAATGTTCTCTGTCATGACAACACGAGGAGGCTCAGGGTCTTCCATGTGATATTCTATCTCGGGTAAGAAGTAAGCCAAGGATTTTTCAAGGAATCTTTCCACATTATCATCATCATACTGCCACTACTTTAAGAAAATTCTAAGGAAGCATGAAAGGGAGGTAATACATTTGTTAGGAAGGCCCTCAATAAACCAATATTAAGCCTCTCTTTCCAGAGTGCCCGCAAACATCTGCATCATATTATCTTCATACAAAACATTGAAGTTAGCCAAAACCTTAAGGAAAGACATGATGTGTTGGATGATTAGATCTCCATTTCCATAAAACATCGGCAAGTAACTTGATATATCCTCCTCACCATAGTGAAAGTTCGGAAAACCTAGGATATATGAAAAATTGAGGGGAGGATATGCACTAGCAATTTGAGCACCAGACTCTTCATCATCCATATCGGTGTCAAAAGCATCAGTCTAAAATAACCATGGAGGCCAACTTGTACTGAATCAAGGGATTTGTCAAAAAGATGAGCTCTTAAGTTTACTGTGTCGCATGGGCTCATCTACACACAACCAGTCTCAACAAATCTATGAGATACAAGGGTTTTATCCCTTCAATGGAGTCGCCATGTGAGAAAAATAATATGCATTAAAAACTCTCACAAAAATATTTTTTGTTTTACTTTGAAATTTTATAAAAAGGAAAAAAGGTTAGTGGAGTCGCCAGATTAAAGAATAAAGGTCTACTCTAAACACTCATCAAACAAAGTAAAAACAAAAAAAGAGAAAACAAAAATCGTGACTCGGGAATAGAAAGGTTTATCCCCGGCAACGGTGCCAAAATGTTGCCGCCTAACACACACCTGGGGAGAACGCGGCAGGAAACCTTCAAGCTGCTTGGTGTGTCCTTGGGGCAAGTGAGAGTCAAGTGTTGTCACCTGATTACTTGACTCCTCCGTCTAGGCTATAACAAATATAAAATAATATATTAATTATAATTTATCAATTACTAAGTGAAAGGGTGTAACCCTTCACTATGCACGCTTAAGCCTATAAAGGCGAGCATATATTAACATGTCGGCCTCAACTAAAATTGACTGGGCCGACTCCTCTAGGGAATTCAATAATCCTAATACAAATGACTCTAGGGGGATATAATGCCCCGACTTACAAAGGAGGATTTACCTCAATGACTCTACATGACCAAATGTAATAATGGCATCCCCAACCGGAGGAATAAACATCTCCATCGGAGGTACAAATAAAATACAATAATAATTACAATATAAAATACAAGTGAATATCTTCCAAAGTTACAATTACGTTGTTACCAACTTATTTGTACCATAGTTGGATTATCTGAGGAGCCGCCATTTGACAAACATGATGAATGTTTGTACTCCAGTGTATCAGATGATCCGGCATTTGTGACTAGCCAGTTTTGTTTTTCATTTGACATGACCATGGCCCCATGGGGGTTTGTAATAAAGTGTGCTAGTAGGATATGAGTGTCTCGGTTCCCCATGACTTGATTAAGCAACTAAGGTATTCCAGGGGGTTTTTTTCCCTTGTCAATTATACTTTGCCTATAGCCGAGCTATAATCGATGAGGTTTTCTCCCGCTTCCTCCAAAGCTGGAATGCCTGATTTTGAAAATTTTAGCCATGGGGGGTTATTAGAGTCCAACTGATGTATATAAGCCTATTAGACACTATTAGAATAGGTTTTGATCATGTCCTAGGTCCCTAGAACCCTTAAAAAAAATTTCGAAAAAAATTTACCGGGTCCTCTGGTTTTGGGTTTTTAATTATTTTTTAAATTTTAATAAATTTCTCTATAGTTTAAATGGAGAAATTTCAATTTGTAATATGTCAGTCATCCGAGATCCGAATTCATTTATTGAAGGCTTGAACCTTAAGCCAAAAATCATTCATGATCCCTAGACCAGCTAACCCTAAGTTTCAGACAATTATTTGGCCTCATAATTAATATTTTCTCAAAAAATCAAAAAATGAGAAATATTAATTAAAATATTCAAAAAATAATAAATTGGAGATAATTTAAATCTCTCCAAAAAAGACCAATTTGAATAAAGTAAAAGTCAAAATGACATGGCAAAAAGCATTCATGATGATTCCAGTCAATTCCCAGTGCATTCAGTGAGGCATCCAGTCACAACTAGAGATCTTCAATCAAGAAATTCACCCTCTTCATGTGCAAATTCATTTTTGTGATTTGGCAATTGATTAATGGGTTGTTGGATTTTGAAATCAATGCATGTGGGGCTCCTTCCTCAAAATATGGGCTCCTCTCAAGTTGCAACTCCTTGAAACTCAACTTATGTGATTGTATATTGCTCCAAGCCAAGATTTGATTGGTTTGTGATTGGAATTTGGAGTTTTGTCGAGTGTTTTTGGCTCTCCTTATGCCAAATTCGAATTAGGGTTTTAGCAGTTGGTTTTGCTATATAATGAGACTCTTTTTCCTCGTTCCTCATGGAGATTTTGAGCATGAACACTCTGCCAAAATATTGTTGTAATATCTGTTTAATATTGAATAAAGTTTAGACTTTGGAGGTCCATGCTGGAGCAATTGAGATGTTCTTCACACTATTGGTGATATCTCTTTCATCTTGTTCATTGTTCATGTAATTTCATTATTAGATATATGTTTTAACTTTGATTAGAAATACATCTTTTGGTTTTTGTATGCTTCATAACAAGGTTTTTGCAGAGGTTTCCCAAGGTGAAGAAAGGCTTAGTAATTAAGTCACTCTTTACTTAACGGTGGTTCTTGGCATCTAATCAATCTATCTTGCAGGTCTTCAAGGTTTTCTCTTCATTTCAAGAGAAGAAACTTTCAAGTAGGAGTATTTGGCCTCTTCCTTCATCAACAAACTTCATTGGTTACTTGTCCCTTAGGCTTACTTCTTCTAGCTTCCACCTTTGCTCTTTGAAACCTTTTTGCCTTGATATTGATCCCTCTTCTTGCTCTCGTTTTTCCATCCTAAAGACCTCTCTTCCTTTCGTTTTGCTCCTCATCTTCCATTCGTCTCCCTTCATCTTCCCTCCCTCCATTCCTTTTGTTTTTCCCTCATTGGCTCCTCTCGTCCATCCTCCAAAAGGTGCCCTAAAACCACAAAATACACAAAAACGAATTGCTTAAAGATTAGTATTTGTTAGAGTTAGTTTGCTTAAGTTAGCATTAGTTAGATCTCAATTTTTGCATCTTATTTACAAACAAATGCATTGGAAAAGTTAAATATTGGAGCATTCTAGATCTCATCTTTTTAAGTATAGCTTGCACTTGTTAGACTTTTGTTTCCATTCAAAAGATAGAATTTTTTCATAAAAAATATTTCAAAAAACTTATGTTTTAGATCTCATTTCTAGCATTTTTAGGCATCTTTTGTTCGCTGGTCCATTTTTCCATATTAACATTTTCAAGTTGAAATCTCATGCTTTCTACAATCTAGGTTTCATTTTTTCAATTTTATACTTAGCTAGTTTCAGGTTTTTATTATTTTATTTACTAATGTCTAATGGTTATATGGTTTGAGTGTAATGTAGTACTTGTAGGTATTTGAAGAAGAGAGTTAAGGAAAACAAGTTTTGAAGAGCAAAGAGCAAAAGAAGAGCAAAGAAGACAAAAACAAGGAGAAGTTGAATCCAAAGCACATTTAAAATCAAAGCAAAAACTATCAATCTCCTTTGTACAAGCTATTTCATCAAGCTTCTTTCAATTGTTGTTCTAAGTTCTTTCCTTATCAAAAGACCTTTCAAGGGCTTAAATCCCAAAGGCATTTGTAAAAGTTTAATAAGAAGTTAAGTGGAGGAGTCCTCCACTTTTTTGGGTTTCTTCCCTATTTGGGGAAGAGTGTTGTGTTTTGTTAAGTTAGATCTTTCATTTCATGATTTAAAATAGTCTTTTATTTTACTGTTTCTCTTCCAAGTTTTGACTTGAAGTAGTATCCTTGGGATGAAATCCCAAGGGCAGGACCACATAACTTTGTGGTTACTCCTCTTTCCCCGTTAGCTTCCTTGGTCGAAATTTCAGCTAGCTGGAAAGTTCTCAAGGACTGGCGGTTCTAGTGATCAACCTTGTTCGGAGGAAGATCCCACCTTAGAGTAAAATTGTTTGGTAGAACACTAAGTCATTTTTTTTATTTTCATTTTGCAAAGTAGCATGCTAATCGTCTTTTATATCTTTTGAGCTATCACATGGTTTACTTTCACAACTGCTCTTACTTTCAATAAAATAAACAAAACCTCTTGAACTTGGCCAAATCCAAGTCAAGAGCACTCTCTGTCGGAGAGCATTTTAAACTTGCATATTCCCCCTTGCATTAGGCATATTAGATTAGAGAAGTCTCTTGAACTTTATTCTTAAGACTAAGTCAAGAGCGCTCTCTATCGGAGAGTTGAACGGTGCTCTTAATTAATAAAATACTTCAATTCACAATCCCCTTTAATTAATTTACTTTAGTCGATTGTTCAACACCCGTATGCTCTGCCAACTTGAAAGGGTTGGGCTAGTACTCAGAAAAGTGTTGAATTTTGCTAAGCTTACAAGTGATAATCTAATTAAAACTTTACCCAATCCAGATCGGCGTTAAAAACTGAGGTTGCTTCCTGAAACAGGTGGTGCCAGGAACCCACTATCAGACTCGAGGGCGGTTTAAACATTGGACACCTATCCTCTGAATCTGGGTGCTCCCGACCTACCATCTAAGAGGTTGCCAGTATTTTTCCCATTTGGTCTACTCTTTTGATTACCTTGTTGGTTCTTATCCTAATAATCAAAGACCACTAAAATTTATAATTTACCAAGATAATTTTCATAACGATCTCACGAACAGTACCTTTCAAGACCCACACATTCAGCATCACATCTTTTCTTTGACTCCATAAGGCACTGGTTATTTAAAACTTATATCTTGATCACAACCATTTGTCCTTGTGGTTGTTTTATCTTGTGTATGCTTTATCTGATTATGAAGTCTTGAAGAATACTGTAATCCTGTTATCTCATTTAACAACGTGGATTGCATTTTTATCTTGTGTTTATCTCACTTTTTAAATTGGTCTCATCACAATAACTCCTAAACAACACCCATCCGCATCACTTCACCAAAAAACTTTAAAATATAAGAGCCTCAGTGAAACTCTTTGTAGGGACTACCCCCTTGGCTTCGTTAGGAGTTAGCCTAAACGGAGGAGCTGGGATTCAAGTGACAGTACCTGGCTCATTGCTTGCCCCCAAAGCCACACCTCTCCCCACTTCCAGTGAGGGAGACAGCTTTCGAAAGATTTCCGCTGCTAGTGTGCAATCTGGAGGACAACATACGTTAACACTACTTTTATTTCTGCCTTAGTGGCTCTTTGGAAGAGTTTATGATGTTCATTGTATATACCCTTCGAATTTTTCGGTCTTCTGTTTGTAAATACTTTTCCATAAACTTAAGACATATTTTAAAAAAAAGGAGCATCATTAATATTAAATGATGGTAGTTAGGTAAATAGGTAGCACAACTACCTATTCTATGGAATCTGAGGTGATGCAGCTCATTGTACAAAATTACTCCATTTAAATAAAAATGATATATTCCACATCTCTTGTATATTTTGTGTATTCATTTTTTGACATTCGGCCCATAAATGATGATTTTAAATGAAATAATAATACATAGCGTGACTTTAAAATGAAACCTGACAAGAAATGACCCCAATAAGCATGAAGAATTGTTTTAAACAGGTTGTTGAGGCCTGTGTTAACTGTGAATGTCCATTACTGTTCTTTCACGCAGTTCTATTCGAGCTAGCTTCATTTACTTCCAGTTCCCATTAATGCATGAGCTCATTTTATTCCACAATAAATTTGATGGAGTACAAGTTATGGATATGAATAGTTTTCTCTCAACTGACTTGTAAAGTGACTGATTGACCATAACTATTCAGTTTTACATTAGATCAACAATTGTTAGTAATTTCATGTAGCCCATGTAAACAAGGGAAAAGCATCAGCAATGAAAAGACTTCAGAAACTTTTTACATTTTATACTTGATAATGAAAGAGAGAAAAGAGAAAAGAGCATTACAACACTCAGTAAATTGTTATAACCACTAACTTGCACTGTGAAAGGGACAGATTCTTTTATAGACAGGTTGGTTGAAATCAACCATCACATGGTTCTCTCGTAAACTAATTAACAAGTGTCAAATTTGTATTAATATCATCTAATTACGTAGAACATAATGTAACTGGGAAGGTATACAAAATGCCATACCTGGCATAAGCTCGCCGTGCTTCATCAAACACAGGTGAAGGAGTTATAAGAACCACACGAGATGTATCTGAAAGATCCTGAATAATTATCTCTACTTCAGATAGTATGAAATCAAGACCACAAGACAGCTGTCAAATAAAACATCGAAAGATATGCAGAGAGAGCCTCCATGAGCTAAATGAGATCTGTAGATATGACAAAAGGCGATAGATAGATAGATTACTAACATCTACTAGCATCCAAAGCAGCCAATGGTACACAGTTACATCATCCGACCATCTGGGAATGCACTGGGAGACAAGGGCCCCATGCCCTTTACTTACTAGTGTAGTAATTAAAGTTAATGTTCACTATAGCCCAATTAGGATGCAATATAGTAAATTGTAGGCTTTAAAACATTTCCCACCAGACACTTCGGAAATGCATTACTAAAAATGAACTCACAATGGTCATTAGAGTTTACAAAAGAGAATTATACAAACATCTTACCATGACCAGAAAGACAAATAATCTTAATTTAGAGCTAGGAATAGCTCATATGAAACTATGCATTGGTAAAAAAATACATTCTTAATAGAGATGCAACTCATTCCATCTGCAATAAAATACAGACATATCCTGAAACAGCTAAACTATCTCTAATTGGACAGCCATTTGTCACACTCTGTTCAGAAAATAGGTACTACATAGCAGTAGACCATTCCTGGTTGCACTTAATGAAACATCACCTTGAGATACCAAAATAAAGCTAATTGAATAATGTAAATTATTAATTTAGATGAAAGATGTCAAAAATCTTAAGAAATAAATGAAGTTGAGTGGTGTTGCTGCCGGAACACGCACCTGGGGGTTATCGCGGCAGAAATATTCAAGCCGCTTGTTGCGCTCCTTGGGGGCAAGTCTCGAGTTGAGATACTGTCACTCAAGAGTCAACACTCAACTCCTCCGTCTAGGCCAACTCCTAACGAAGCAAATGGGAGTGGTCCCTAAGAAAAGAAAACTATGGCTTTTATGCTAAGTTATGAAAATGGAATTAATTCTAGGAGTTTGAAAAGATTACTGAAACAAAAAAGCAACAACACATGTTTTAAGATTGCAGTAGAGAATAATATTAACCATGACACAGTTGTTTAAGCAAAAGATAGTAAATTGATAGACCAGTGCCAAAATAGTGTAAATTGAGTCTATTGAAAGGGAAATGTTGTGCGAGTGCTTCTTGGTCAGTTTTAAATTTTAATTATTATGGATGAGTAGATTAGCGGGAAAGGGAATTCCCGATATACCGTGAGATACTTGGGAATATGTCCGGATTTTACTTGATGTGGTTTTGCACAGGAACGTGTGGGCTAGATGGAGTCGTAGGGGTGTGTCCAACACTACACCAAACGAGGGTGCAGCCTGATGGGGCCCTACGGTCACTTTCTAGTTATTCCCGCTTTCCTTGCAAACTTTGCCCACAAAAAGGTAAACTTCGTCAACGTCGGACTTCCGTTATGTTTGAGGGAAATTGCTTTTACTAAGGTGAGTTGTTCAAATTAAGATGTTTGAAAATTAAAGAGTGTTACAAATTCGTTTCTGATTTCCCAGAGATCAGGCAAGGCCTACAAAGAGAAAGAGCATACGCAAGCTGCAACAAAATTATTCATTCCAATTTGAGATTGTAAAAGAAGCAAACGTAAAATGTGAAACTAATTACTAAAGCAAGGAGTCTCTTTTTTGACCATCCAACACCGGTGTGAGGAAGAGAGCATACTTAGAGAGAGAAATGCTTGGTTAGTATTTATTTTGCATGCGAAATAAAAGAAGGAAAAACAAAACTAACTATGCAGCCCGTAAGGATGGAGTGTGTGTTTGTGTTGATGAAATAAAGCAAACATGTTAGAAAAATCACACCATGAAAAAAGAGACTGCGAATCTCCACAAGGGGATGGGGTGTGGGTGCTGGGTAGCCCACTTGCTTTTTTTTTATTTATTACTTTTTACAATAGTCTCTAAAAAATGCCTTGGATCTTTACAGAAATAGATCCAAAGGCTTACAAAACATTTAAAGAAAACTATCGGATGAAGCCGAAAGGCTCCGGGATGCTCCAGATTGGCTAGAAGTTCAATTTTTCACACAAAATGCCTCCAAACCTGGTAAAAATATTAAAAAAACGAGTTAATTAGTAGCAAAAAATGCCCAAAATTACATTAAAAGTGCCTTAAATTACGGTTGATTCTGGCGCCACCAGTAAGAATTTCCCCACTACCTGAGTATTTCTCAAAATGCCGGTTCGTTGGTTTATGGGAATGAAGATTTTATTATGGTTATCACTTGTAAGATTAACAAATCCAATCACCGTTCTGAGTAATAATCCAACTTTTTAGGGTTGGCTGAGCATACTTGGTGATGGAAAGTAACGAAATAAATTTTAGAAAGGGGGATGTGAGTGGCGAATTTTAATTAGAGCACAAGGAAAAACTCTCCAACAGAAAGCACTCTTAACTTCGTCTTATGACAATGTTCAAGAGGCTTATGATGCACGGAATTAAATAATTGTACTGGAAATAAAGTCTAATCTACCCAAGAATCTCTTTCAGGTCAAAGACCGTACTCGGGAGAGCATGGGGGTAGGTAAAAAATGAAATAAAAGCAACTCTCCGACAGAGAGCGCTCTTGATCCACTATTGGTGAAATTCAAGAGATTTCTACTTTAACAGTTGTATTACTTGAAAGATAAAACTTTTTAAAACAAAAAGTAAACAACTAGCAATTAGTGATAAAAATTGAACTAATCTAGCAATTAGTATTCTAAGAGCAAAAGGGAAACTAACTAACAACTCAACCAAGCAAAGAAGGCTACAAGACTTCCCCAAATGGGGGAAGTGAGTGTGGGGGCTTAAAAAACCCCACTTGCAAACTTTATTATAAGAGTACTGTTGTCTCCCAAAACTGACATGCGTGTGTTGAAGCCCAAAATGTGAACACACCAGCCCGATGACAACTCTCGAGAGAGAGAATCCAATCTCACCACACTCCTCTCTCCTCACTTCAGGTTGGCTCTTCTCCAACTCAAGGGTGGTATCCCTAAGATAGGATTGCTAAGGCAGGTGCAACGGCGGGCAAGGTGAACTGAAGAGGCTGCCTTAGGAAACGATTGTAATAGAAAAATGTGTCTTGATTGGGTGATGGGAAAGATGGGAGGATCAGTCCTCAAGGAAAGGCCAGTGCAAGTATATCTGAGGGGCGAATGGAGTCAAAAGAGAGCTCAAAGTGGCCTTGTGTCATATGTGACTGAGGAGGAAAGATTTCATGATTGAGCAAGCCCTGCTCAGTCTAGTGTTTGACAAATCGGAAAGAGTACTTCTTCCTCTCTAGCTGCGGGAGGTGCGCTATGCAAACCAAAGATCAATATTACACAATCAAACTAGATTAAATGCAAAGATCAATACCTGTGTATGCACGCTCACAAAGGGAAAAAGAAAGCAGATGCTAAGAGTTCTTCACCAAAGGGAAAAAGAAAGCAGGCTGCTAAGAATTCTTCACCTTCCAACGTGGTGGATTGTCACCCTTCTACGGCCTCTTACACAAAGAAAAGAAAATGCAGAATCTGGAAATGCTCACACTCAATTAAAATATCACAAGATCACCCCACAAAAATGCTTAGTTTATCCAGAAAAGCCCATAATATTTTTCATTAAGCTCACGGGAAGAAAAGCTCCCAGGTTTTTTCCATATTTAAAATGAAGGAAAATGGCTCCTTTATAGGCCAAAAACCTCTTATGAAAATAAAGAAATAATAAAATAATGGAGAAAAAGTTGGATCCTAGATCCACTTTTCTTTCCCTTCGAATCTCCTAGAAGCTTACTGCCCCCCTCTTTATTAAAAGAATGCCCTATTTAACCAGCTATTCCAGCCCAACAAAAATGTGAAGTGGAGCTCCTCGGTGAATTAGCTGTCTCCACAGCCAGTTGTCAAACGATACCAACTGCCATCTCCAGTTTATTAAATGGAACTGTCTGCTTTTGCTTTTTTATTTCAATCTGTGGAACCACATACGCCCAGAACTCCGAGCTCCTAGTTGCAAAAATGATATACCGGTCAGACACGTGGATCTCTGTACTCGGCTGCAACGGCGGACTCGTGGAATGCTAGTTGTTGATTACGCCCTCCCTTTACATAGAACTCGCACACTGAATATGAAATCGGATGCCAGTGTGACTGTGGGCTCGTCTTTCATCAATCGGCCTTGATTCACTGTACACGCTGTATCTATTAACGCAATGTTATGACCAACAGCTGCTCAAAAGGAAAACACGGGTCACTGTGTGCGATCTGGCTGTCAATGGTGTGACCGTCGCTCAGCTCTAACCGATCTGGTGTCAGTTTTGGGAAGTAATAACCACGCCATCGAATCGATGCATGAACACAACTTAGCGGCTCATTACGATGCTTGGTCAATTTCCAACTCTTCGATATGTCGCTAATGATGATGGTATGTGTATCGGCTCCAAGGAAACAAGACTTCCAGAAATAGATGCGTCCAATAATGAGTCAAAACCAATCAACTCTTGCACAAGATTACTAAGCAATTGTTTCTCCCTTAGCGTGTTTTGAGGCGCAAAATCAACATCCAATAGAGATGTCGATTGATAAAAACTTTGCCTTGGGGTAGGCTTTTGATTTCTCCTTCTTCCAAAACAAACACCAAACACAAGGCGGATAATCGCCATTATTGATCTTGTAAAATCACTTAAAGATCCGGATGGCCAAGTTTTAACAATTGCGTTTGATACGACAAAGCAGCTCATCATCACTTCTTTCACCACGATTATCAGGGATAGCTTCCATGCTCGCATTTGAGCTTGAAGACCACAACCTTCATGTGCAGCAATGTAGGGTTGCAAAAAGACTATGACAAGGAGCCTAAGCAAGAACGACACTAGAGATGCTATGACTGGTGTTACCCAATGTATCCCTGATCCAGAGTGTTGAACACAGTCACCAGGTGGCAATTTAATTTGACGAATCATCTGGTTTTCCCTATCAGAAACTAACAACGCACATATAAATTACTAAGAACCAGCTTCTGTATTTGATTGCGAACTACCCTCCTCAATGCACTGTAAAAGATGATTGTGTAACCAGGCCAACGTTTGAGGAAAAGTTGTGGCTGAGATATTAACTACTATCATACCTTGTGATTCAAATGAACAAAGATAATCCTGAAACGTCTTCAAATTGCTTATTAAACTCTTTTGATCCTTGGTTAGACATTTACCATCAACTGATCTACTAGACACCCATTCCTCTAGAAGAGCCTTATGATCAAAACAGCGATCTTCAGTACACAATGGGAACAATGATGGGCTTTGTAGCTGATTTCTCACTTTTTGCCTTTGCATCTTGTCCACCAGTAGATGTTTTCCCTGCAGATTCACTGCCAATCCCTAGATTTTTATAGACTCCTGACATTCCTTGACATCTACAGGTGTGTTGCTCATCGTCTTGTTGAATGTAGGTATCTTTGAGTCGCAACTTCCTATGTCCACTATGGTTGCATCTTTAGGTTCTGGAGCATCAGAAACATCACCAACTAGGGCATCTTTTGAAGTGTTTTCTTCCTTTGCTTCTGTGTCATGATCAAGTGAAGTGTTCTCCAAAGAAGAGGAATTTTCTGCGCTAACATGTGAACCATTTGTTTCTTGATTCTCTTCATCCATTAGATAAATACTAGGATCTAAATGCACCCCTTGGTGATTGTACTCACACATTATGTCTGAAGGCGAATGTTTGAATGCTCCATGTCATCAACCACGATCTACAAAGCCCAGCGTTTGGATGCTTCTGCTGAAGCGATCTTAGGGTTCACGATCTGCATCTACCTTCACGCTCGCTTGCAACAGTTGACCCTGTCCTCAAGTGACCACCCATGCAAAAATGGGAGGTAACAAGTACAAATGCCTTTGGGATTGAAACCCTTTGAAGGACTTTGAGAGAAATAAACTTGGACAATACTTGAAACAAATTCTTAAGAGTTATTACAAAGGATAATGATTAATGATTTCTTGGTTTGGATCATCCTTTGGGTTTTTTGATGTTCTTCTTGGTTTAGACCCTTTTCTCTTCTTCTTGCTTTAGAACTTCTTAAGTTCTTTCCTCCTTCAAGTACCTACACAAAACGATTCAACTCAAGGCACCCTTTATTGTTAAGCAAAAGAAATATAAATCTAAGATCTAAACTTATAAATGAAACTAGATGGTTGAAATACAATGCAAGTTTAACCTTTGATGAGATCTAGATGCAAATATAATTACCAATGGACTAAATGCAAGATCTAACCTATCAATATACTTTAAACTAGAATGAGATCTATGAAAGGAAAAAGCATACAATGAAAAGAGATCTAACTATTAGCTTTAAAAAATGAAACAACTAACTTTTAACCAAATCTTATGTTGTTTATATGTGTTTTTTTTAGGAGAGGTAAGAAAAAGGACGAATGAGGAGAGCTAAAGGAAAATGAAAAGAGGAATGGAAGGCCAACTAGAAGATGGACGAGAGCAAGGAGGAGGAAGACTTGAGAGGGAGACGAAACTAGGGAAGGAGATCAAGAGTTGAGAGGAGAGAAACGAAAGGGTTGGGAGAAGAAACTTAAAGGAGATGGACGAGACTAGGAGGAAGCTTAGGAAAGAGGACGAAAGGAGGATAGAAGGCAAAGACGAAAGGAAGGAGGGTAGGGCAAAACAAAAGGAGAAGAGGGGTTTTGAAAGGAAAGACGAGAGCAAAGAGGTGGAGATCTAAGAGACGGTAAGCAAAACCAAAGAGATCAAAGAGCAAACAAGAGTGCTAGAAGAAGGAAGCACTAGATAACCAAGTAACCAAGATAAATTTTAGTTTAAAGGTTGATGGATGACAAAGAGCCCCTTGTGGCTATGTTTCTTCTTTTGGAAGTGGAAAGGCCTTGTAAATCCTGCACAATGAAAGCATTAGATGAAAATAGCTCTTGTTTTGTGAAGAGATGATAGATGCAACTGAGTTCACACCTTTCTCCACCTTTGGTGATCCCTGAAAAGCCACAAACTTCAAGATACAAGTGATATCAAATACTAGAATGCTAAATCAATCAAACATCTAAAAGACATTGGTATAACTAACTACGTCCTGCCCGCTCTAAATATTCAAAAAATCTTGCATAGATAACCAAATTAAAGACGATAAATGGCTAACCTTGCGTGCTAGATTGATAGCCTTCCTAAGCTAGCAATGACAAAATACACTTGCATAGAGAAAGAGTGAGGGTTAGAGAAATATCACCTCCCACAAGATGAATTCACAATGCTAAGAACTCATGCATAGACCTCCAAAGTCGCTTTTATTCCAAAATTTAAACAAATAGTAACTTTACAATATTTTGGCAGAGTTCTCTTGCCCAAAATCTCCATCAAGAATGAGGAGCCAAGCACCTCATTATATACAAAAACCATCCAACCTAAGCCTAAATTTGAATTGGCTTTGAGAGAGACACATGGCACCAAGCACTAATTCGTATCCCTAATCAAATCAAGCCTGGAGCTTTGACATACCACACAACTCGAATTTGTAATAAAGGAGAGTGGGGAGGTGGCCTCCACCTTGGCAAGGCGCCCCCCACTCCAACTTTGGAAGCTCCTCCATGCTAATGCGTGAATGCCAAGTGTAGTATGAGAGCAATCAAGGAATGTGCGTGAGCTAGCATGGGAGATCAAATCTTTAGTTGCAGTAATGGTAACTCGTGATTATCACCAAGCCAACAAACAACTTCCATGTGGAATGCATGAGTGTGAAGGAGATATGCATGAATGGTAGCATGACATTGCTTGGAGTTTGAAGAGGTGTTAACTCGAGTTTCAAAGAGAGCCAAGCTATGATGTGGCCATGAAACTAGGGAGGTGCCCACCATTCATTAAATGTAAACCACCAATCCAATTAAACACTTGCCATCTCACTAACTCGCATGGATTGCTTACGTGAGGGATGCTCACATCATCCTCCACTAATTCAAATTTAATCCAAACTTTAATTTCACATGTGGTTTATTACTTTAATATGATCGTACACCATATGAAATCAACCTTCAACCTTTTCCAAAGTTAAAAAATCATATTTTTGTCCTTTTTTATTTTTGTCAAAAGTGTATTTTGTGTTTTTCTAGCAATTAAATGCCAAAATGATGCATTTTTAGCCAAAACTCCCACAGAGGTGATGTAAGCGCCCTGAAACTGAAGAATGAGGGTGCTAGGGTAAAGAGGACACTTCGAGCGTCAAAACGACCCTCCCCACGCCCAATTCCGCCTCCGAATGAGGTTTTTATCACTTCTTGAAAATTTCCATTTAAACCATTAAAAAATGGTCTAAATTATGAAAAAAAATATTTTTCTTAGAATCAAACGAAACTCCTAGGGGACCTAGTGCATGTTCATACGACTCAATCGAGATGGCTAACACGTAAAAAATCCTAGACACAAGACCCTAATAACCACCTTAGGTTTTGACCACCATGGGAAATACTCCAGCTTTGGAGGTTTGAGTGAAAAACTCAAAGATTATACGCCACTGATGAGTAGCGCATAATTCCTAAATAGAGTATCCCCCAAATGGCTAAACCTAAGGATAGCCGAGTCTTTTATAAAAGGACCTCGTTTAGACCAACTTTTTACATTTTCCCCATGGGGGTTTGAACATGCAGTTATTACAAATGGGGCAAAATTGCCCTGAAAATGACTTCTGACCTTCTGAACACTGATGATGAACATTGAACATGTTCATGAAACTGGCGCCTCACAAGAAATTCAGCTATTGTACAAAATAGCTCGTAACAAGTCTTTTGCTAGATCCCACATGTGGGTATTACCAATTCTTCATTGATCCATTAGATCGACTCATTTGCAAACCCCCTAGTGCCTCTCTTCTTTAATTTTCACCATGTGGACCCCATTTGGACCAATTTCCTTATTTTAAGGGTGGGCCCCACTTGGACCTCCCAAATCAAACAAAAATTGACGCTTTAGCTAAGGGATATATTCGCCCTCCATAAAAGGCACATGCCAATTTCCTTTTTCATTTTATATTTATTTTTGATATTTTGGGTCATTTTGTCACATCATTAGCATTTATTTGCCATTTTGTCGCCCCGATAAGAAAAAATGCTCTAAGTGATTATTTAATCACTCGAAACATAGGAAACGTTGGCTCCGGGGTAATGCGGACGCTCTGAGCATGAAAACGAGCACCCCCACGCCAAATTTCGCCTCTGGATCACACTTTTATTACAATTTGAAATTTCCCAATTAAACCATTCAAAAAATGCCCTAATTTTAGGGGAAATTTTAATTTTCTCGGAATTGACTCAAACTCCTAGGGGACCTAGTGCATGTCCATAAGACTCATTATTGATGGCTAGCATGTAAAAATACATAGACACTTAGGCTTTAATAACCTCCCAAGGCTTGACCACCAAGGTAAATACTCCAGCTTTGGAGGTGTGAGTGAAAAACTCAAGAATTATACGTCACTGAAGCACAACGCATAATTCCTAAGGAAAAAACACTCTAGAGTATCCCCTTGACAGATAAACCTAAGGCAAACCAAGCCAAGCCTATTACAAAAAGACCATGCTTAGACCAACTTATTACAATTCCCCATGGGGGTATGGACATGCAAAAAAAGTTTAAAAAGGGCCCTGAAAAAGGCCTGATGGACTTCAATAAAAGGATAAAGAACATGTAACATGTTCATCTCTGGCACGCTCGCTTGAAAGTCTAGCTAAGTGCAACTTAGCTGGTAACACCCGTAATCAAATCTCATCTCATAATAAGCTAAAATTGATCAAGAACACTTGCAAAACATTTAATTTTCAGCAGCATTGTACTTTCTTTACATTTTTGGCATTGGTCTACAACATTATTTTTCGTTAAATTATTACATGTCGTGAATGTTTAATTTGTTGTTTGTTGCTTAATCAAAATTTGCAATATCTTGTTCAATCAAACTCTCTAAAAACTCCTAAAAAACTTACCCATTCATAAAACTAAAAATGCTTAAAATCCTTAGTAACTATAGGAACTAACACCCTTGGCTTCGTTCGGAGTTCTGCCTAAACGGAGGAGTCAAGATCAAGTGACAGTACTGTTATCACACCATAGTAGTTGGGCTACTATTTTTGCTGAGCAAATATCTGCACTTTTCAGAGCTTTACTTTTACAAAGTCAGCTATGATGAGCATATTTATTTGAGATCACTTACAGATCAGAGCAGTATGTATCAAACATTGAGTAGACCTTGTGCCACGGCTGAGCCTTGAGAGCTTAGATTTGATGACCGATGTGACCTATTGTTCCATACAGTTTCAGTTCAGTGCCCAGTTGTATTGTTGCAGCAGTGTTTCAGTGGTTCTTTATGATGACTATTTATGATGTGCATTGATATGACCATTTAGACTTATGATTGTTAACGTTGGCTATTATCTTGTTGTTTTAGTCATCTTCATAGCATTGAGTTGGTATATAACTCAGGATGTGGCAGTACTATTTAAATAATGAAATGAAATATCTTGGATGGTTTTATAAATATAAAATTGGATGTATTACTTGCACTCTAAGGTTTTCTGACAATATTCATTGGTTTCATTACCCTCTTGTCAGCATGGACATAGTCTTTCCTGACATCTTTGTCTGCTAGCCTAAGCACCACATTCACTTGACTCCATCCATCCATGACCTTCCTTATTTTGGCTTTCACCTTGACTTGCCTTCTTGACCTTTTGATATGGAGGAATCCCCCTTTCCTACCTCTGTGTTGGATCGCATCCACGTTTGTTTTGTGTCTCGGCTCTAAGTTGGTGACAGAACTTGCCTTTGGTAAGTTGGATTTTATGCCTAGATCATTCTGGTCGGTTGTCCCGATGTTTGGCTTTGTGCAAAATTCCCTCTAGTCACATGAGATGTTGTTGGCTAAAACTGAAAGCACATGTACTACTTATATTGGAAATCTCTTATTAAAGCCTGTGAACTTAAAATTCTAGAACGTGTTTCTCAACACACGATGAATAAAGGCTAAAGCAATGAAATGCTAAAATACCCCATGAAGGGTATAGAAAGGTCCAAAAAGCAATAGTTAAACAAATGCCATATCTAAATATTGCTGACCTTATAAATGTAAATATGCCCCAGATACAAGTTGCGATTAGTTGTGCTTTTTAGCGCATGTAAAATCCCAGAGGGGTCATATAGGCCAAAAAGGCCATGAAAGTAAATGAATGATCCTAATGAACTTGGATCAACTTGATGTAGACATGATGCCTAAGTTGAATAAACACTCTCTAAACAACTTATCCATTTGTGAGGCACTGCCATTCTCTTTGTTATTTTGTCCAGCACAGAGTGTAGCTCCCCCTCTCCCTGTCCAAAGTGTCACTTAGTTGAGTTGGTCAAGTGTCCTCTTTGCCTAGCTTTGTCCTTAGCCTTCATCCTTTGCTAGCAGTTAGACCATGTCCATTGGATGAGTATGTCTTTAAAGCTTTTGTGCAAGTAAACTGTAAACAATGTTGAAATATATATATGTATTAACTGTCACTGAATGATGTTTATACTTTAAGTTAAGCTGTGAATATGATTAAAGGAACATGTCTTAGTCTTTTGTTATAATCTAGTCTTTGGTTGTATTTTGATCTAGTCAAACATAGTTTGACCATGGTCATTCTTGGGATCCGTGATGAGATGGACCACATGTGCTTATTGATATTGATCTATGGTCCCACATACACCTATTGATGATTCCATATGTTGGATATATGCTTCAGATGATGATTGATGCAGTTGATCAGTTTTATTATTATTTTCAGATCATCATATTTTACACTGCCAGGTATGGTGGACCCTACAGATGACCCCACAGGTTATCATGAGGTGTATGAGTACTCATCCCTAGTGGATGTTGGTCTTCTGGATCCATTGGGACACTTATCTTTTAGTTTCGGGCACTTCTGAGTATGTTAGTTGCAGTTATCCACTTGTTGACTAGTTTGGGCATGCTGATCCAACCTGTCCAGTAGGAGCATTGGAGGCAAGTTGTGCCTAGAGTGCTACAGAGGAAGGGGGCGGTCCAGCCACTTGTTTTTACCATTATACCCCCCTTTCGAACATGATGGCACCTTTAGTTTGACAGCACAGGCACCCTAGAGGTAGTTTTGGGCACTTTTAGGGTTTTCAGGAGGATAAAAAAATGGAATAAAAAGGTCACTGAGGAATTCGATTTGGGCAACTAAGGCAAGGTTTTGGCACTTGGTCTGCTCTTAGGTCATCCATGGTGAATTCCCCTTCTTCCAGATCAGTTTGCACCAGTTAGTGGGGCCCACAGTGGCTACAGGAAGTCTTTTACTGCATGTCTCTCTCAGATTTTGGGGACAGGATTTGATCATTTGTGTTACTTGGACATGTCATAGACTTATATTTTATATTATTGTGCCATGGGGACATGCTAGTGAAGGAGATTGATGCCTCCTAGCCCCACCATGTGCTTTTAGTGACTTGTCTAGATCTTGTTGATGTGGCACATGTATTTTTAGCCACCCCCATGTATGACGTCACCCTCATTAAGTCACTTTAGGCTATGACGTCACCCTCCTTTTGAGTGATCCATGTGATATATTGTGTTGACTCATCTTAGTCGTTGATTAGATTGCTATATCTTTTGATCTCAACCACTGGTTTTAAAAAAGTGGTTTTGTGGTTTAGGGTTTTGGTCTTTATTATCCTATAAAAGGAGGAGACCCCACTATTGTAAAAGTTATCTAGAGATTTTTGGCTCTTGGCTATTGGAATAAAAATATTTTCTTGGGCATCTTGGATCTTGGAGTTGGAATGCTTGTGGTGATTGTAAATGCTTTTTCCTCTGCACTAACAAACATTGGTGGCCATCTTGGATTTTATCTTCACTAACACGATTTGCAGGCAAAGAAGACGTTTTGGAGGAGTGTGTATTGGTGGGGAGGCCTACCCTACTATCTTCAAGAAGACATTTTGGGTTACAGGGAGTTGTTTTGTCTTTGTACCAACAATTTCATGTTATTCATCTCTTTTGTTTCCATCTACTTCCATTTTTGTTAATTGATTGATCTTTGTGTCCTTGATTGACAGGAATAGGGAGGCCGAATTGGTTGAAGGAGGCAAAACGACATCAAGAAGGGCTTCATCAAGTTTGGCATTTGATCTTTGTGGGAAGTAATCCTCGTCACAAGCAATCTCCATCTTCATTTTCCAGGTACGCTCAAGGAGGTATGATATTCTTCTACCTTGACCATCTATTCTCTTAGATCATAAAACCCTAATTGATTAAAACTCTCATTTTTACATTTTTTAGATCTACTTGGATCTAACAAGCTTTTGGGGATAATTTTAAAGACCCACCTCTATAGCATCCACGGCAATTCGGATCTATAGTTTGGTGGTGATTGGCCTCCATTTGACCCATTTCCCAAGGCACATTAGCCTCTCCAAGGCAATTCGCATTCCCTTGAAGAGGCTAGTTTGGCTAGTTCCCAAAAGTGGGTAGGTGAGATTTTTGTTGCATTGAATAGATCTTCCTAAAACCTACCCCTAGTGCTTCACTCCTTTGATTTTCACCTTGTGGGCACCATTCCTCATTTTGAGGGTTGAGCCCCACTTGGGTCATTGGGTGATGCATTTTAATTCTTAGATCTATGGAGATCTAGCTTGCATTTGGACTTGCCATTTAAAACCCAATTTGAGAATTGCCTCAACTATCCCGATCTATAATTTGGTGGATTTTGAACTCCATTTGCCCCCTCAATTCAAGGCACTAATCTCCCTTGGGCAATTCGCACTCCTTGGGTTAGTGGCCTTTTGCTAGATCCCATATGTGGGTATTTCTCCTTTCATCGTCAATCCATAGATCCATGCATTAGCATACCCTTAGTACCATCTCATTTCATCTTTGACCTTGTGGGCCCAATTTGGACCGTTTTCCACTTTTTAAGGAGTGGGTCCCACTTGGCTAATCTTTATGGTACTAAGTCATCTTTTAAATCTATTGATTAAACCTCATAGGTGGCCCTTGTCATTCATTGGTTGAACCATATGTCACTTCATAAGCCTCTTCAACCACACCTTAACTCTTGGGTCCACTTAATCTTTCCTAGATCTAACTCACCATTGATCTCCTCATTTCATTTTCACATTTCCCTAGGAGTCTTTGGGTTAGCTAGTCCTCATAGATTGGCTAGGATCTCCCCCTTGGTCTTGATTCTTCTTGATCTAAAGCGAAGAGTGCCTCGGTTATCATGACACCTAGCTTGCATTGGGAACCATGGCATCTCTTGAGTCACCTCTTTAGTTGTCCATCTCCTCTACCATCCCGGATGGGATACCTTTAGGGACAACTACAAGTTGTGTGATAACAAGTACTTGACTCGAGACTTGCCCCCAAGGAACGCACCTAAGCAACTTGAAGATTTATGTTGCGATAACCCCCAAGTGCATGTTCCGGCGGCAACAAGCCCCAGATAATGACTCGGTCTGATCTCCATTGTCCGCCACCGTCCATGGGTGTGATGGAGTTACCACCCTATTGCCCTGTAGGGGCAAATGGCTTTACATCATACGAAGGATGAGTGCTCATCCCTTGCCCACTGACTAGCTATAGAAGTTCTATTTGATTTCATTTCAAATAGGCTTAGTGTTTAAAAACACAACTAATCGCAGCTGGCCTTGCATCCTTTAGATATAACATGTGTCCTTCCGATGCATTTTTTAGGATAACTGGGCTAGAAGACTAAACTACCTCTAATAGATTAGCCAGTCATCACATTATGTTCAAAGAATAGGTGCTCCATGGCAATGCACCTTTTATCCCAATGAAGTATTTTAATGGAAGTAATTCCACAAGATGAAACATGTTTAACACCCTTGAGAGACATAGAATAAATCGTTCCTTATCCAATGTCCTCCTATCTTTTTAATACATGGGAACATAAAGGAATAGTATAGTAAACAATTAAGATACAATATGAACTTCAAGACCCCTTTTTAATAAAAGTTAAGATAGCATGCTCTGAAGTAACAAATCAAATGAATCCGTAAGTGCATCACCATTCAGCCGGGATGGACACACAATTCAGTGAGCAGAACATCTTCAGTTATCATATTTTAGTATATACCAAGTGCAGATATTATACTTATACAAAAATATATTTGAGTAAATTGATAAGTGGTGAAGAATACAAATGTTCGGTCCTTTATTTATACATTTTTATTATTAAGACATGACCTTTTGTAAATGACTGACCATTTTTTATATATCTTTTGTGTTTTTAGTCAACTATTCATTATATCATAATATTATAATCTAGCCTATAAATTATCTACCCTTGACTGTATGAAGAGATACATTACAGCTAAACTACTTCTAACAGGTTATCCAGTGATCACATCCTGTTCAAAGAATAGATGCTCCATGGCAGTGGACCTTTCTTGGTTGTTGCGTTAAGAAGAATGGCCATGAGATATCCCAGTGAATCATTTTAATGAAAGTTATTCCACTAGATGAAACATGTTCAACGCCCTAACAGACATTAATAGATCATTCCTTATCCAAGGTTCCTTCTGTTTTCTTCAACACATGGGAACATAAAGAGATAGTATAGTTAACAATTGAGCTACAATATCAACTTCACAACCCTTTTCTAATAAAATTTAAAATAGCATGATCTGACAAATCAAATTGATTCAGAAGTGCATTGCCATTCAGAGAGGATGGACACAACATGCAGTGGGCAGAATGTCTTTGGTTATCATTATTTCGAACAACAAAGAACCACAGAAGGATCAGTCCAGAACTCTACTACAATTCTCCCTCCATTATGCACTTTTCCCAGTCCATTTCTAGCCATTGTTCAGAATATCCTTATATTTTCTACGTCAGAAAAACATGTACTCTCAATTATTCGTCTGAGTTTGATATTTCTAAATAACTGATTGAATTATATGGTTGAATGTAAAAGCATCAAATACTGGAAACATAAATACTAAAATTTGTACTAACCTTGATATGTGCACAAATTTGTCGAAGATTTGCTTTATACTCTGTGATTGGCACATTTTGCCCCATTCCACTAGGAAGGGGAAAGGCAGAATCATTGGATCCAAAGAATACTACTACTAAGGCAGGCTGAGAAGGATGATCCTATAAAATAAATAGCATTTTCTTAATGTCAAAAAAAAAACATTTACAGCTACACACAAAGAAAACTATATATATGTATATATATATATAACAGATCAACATAATAAGAAATGTAGAAACTATCCAATTTAACATCAGGATTCCATATCAACAGAAAACCACAAGATTTTAGCATAGTTTAGCAAGCTTCACATGAAAGGAATGTAACCTAGGAAGAGAAACTAGTCTCTTTCTAAATTTATTGTCTTATAATCTGTTGTGAACTGCAGAACACTATCAAAGCGAAGACAGGAACCACTACTATTCACCCTGTTACCCCTCATATTGTATGTGTTACACTCATGATTTTGATCACAAAGATTGAGCTTGCAGGATGATGCATTGGATGTACTGGGCTATGTTGTCCACCGAGATGCACACCAGCAGCAGAAATCTTTCGAAAGTTGTTCCCTCACTACAAGTGGGGAAAGTGTGGCCTTGGGGGTAAGCAATGAGCCAGGGACTGTCACCTGAATCCCAGCTCCTCCGTTTAGGCTAACTCCTAACGAAGCCAAGGGGGGTAGTCCCTACAAAGAGTTTACTATGGCTCAATGTGTTTTAATGTTTTTAGTGTATGGTGATGCGGATGGATGTTTTTTAGGAGTTTTGAAGATGAAAGATCACAAATTTACTTTAAATGAAACACAAAGTAAAATGCAATCCATGTTGCGAAACAGTATATGAGAGACTTTGGGAAAATAAGAAGCATCCACAGATAGATAAGTTCCAAATATAAAATCCAATGGACAAATGGCCCAACTTAGTTAAAGCATAAATATAAAATGACCAGTGCCAAAATGGAGTCAAACAGGTGTAGTGTTTGGGGATGCTGAAATGCAAGTCTCAAGTAACCGTTCGTGAGATCGTTGTGCAAATTATCTTGGTAAATTAGGAGTTTTAGTGGTCTTGATTATTAGGCTAAGAACAACAAGGTAAGCAAAAGACCGGAAAGGTATACTTTCAATAGCTTCCCCTTCTGATGGTATGTCGGTCCGCCCAGATGTCAAGGAGTGAGTGTCTAAAGACTTAACTACTCCGATGTCTAGACAACAAAAACTTCCGGCTCCACCAGGTTTAGGAACTTTTCCCACTACCTGAGTATGTCTCGAAAAAGCAACGCCGGTTCATTGGTTGTGGGGGTGAAAATTTTATTATGTTATCAAAAATTATCAAATCCAACACCTTTCTGAGTACTAGCCCAACCTTTTCAAGTTGTCAGAGCATACGGGTGTTAGATAGCAACCAAAATAAATTATTAAAGGGGGAGTGTGAGTTGAAATGTTTTAAAACTTATTAGAGCACACAATTCAACTCTCCGACAGAGAGCGCTCTTGACTTTGTCTTATGACAAGGTTCAAGAGACTTAGTTATTTTATATGCCTAATGCAAGGAAAATGCAATATTAATATGCTCTCCGACAGAGAGTGCTCTTGACTTGGGTTATTTCAAGTTCAAGAGGCTTAGTTCTTTGTTAGGATAGAAACAGATTGTACGCAAAGAAAATGCACGTTTTCCAAAGTAAAAAAGCAATGAAAAGAGAAATAAATGGAGAGAAAAGGCAAGGCCAAATCAAGCAACAAACCAAGAAATAAATAGCAAGGTGGGATCAACCTTGGAACAAGGTGACCACTAGAACCACTAGTCCCGAAAACCTTCCAGCTCGCTGGATGTCCGCAAGGATGCTAATGGGGAAAGAGAAGTACCCACAAAATTATGTGGCACTTGGGATCAAATCCCAAGCTACTTTCTCAAGGCAAAACTTGGAAGAGAATTATTCTAAGTACAAAAATTGAAAAATATATCTAGAAAATTGACACAAAACTAAGCTAAAGAATGCACCAAAACACTTTTCCCCAAATGGGGAAGAAGAAACCAAAGTGTGGGAGGCCTTATCCCACCTAGCCTTTTTATTAACTGAGTTACAAGTGCCTTTGGGAATTAAAACCTTGAAAGGTCTTTTGAAGGAAATAAACTACTATGGAAACAATACTTAGAAGCCCTTAATGGATTTTACAAAGGAGAGTGGTTTTATATCTTCATGGTTATCATCCTCTTCATTGATTTTGGATCTTCTTATTGGTTCAATTTTCCTCTTTGGGTTTTGCTCTTGATATTCTTTGAGTCTTGTTTTTTCAAGTTTTTCTTCTCCTCAAAAGTACCTACACAAGCTTAGATCAACTTCAACAAGGCACCCATTAGATGTTAGCAAAATAACAATAAAAACTTTGAAACTAAGTGGAAGCTAAAACTAATCTATATGCCAAATCCTAAATGCAAACTTTTAACCTTTTGAACTAAAGCTAGTATGGAAGTATAAGCTAAAATCTAACAAACGCAAAATATGATGAAAAGATGGCCTAATTATTAACTTTGAAACAACTAACTCTTAACCAAACCTTTATTGTTTTTGTAATATTTTGAAGTGCTCAAGGAGGGACGAGAAGGAGGGGGTTTGAGCAAATCTAAAGGGAGAACGAAGGAATGAAATGGAGAACAAAGAAGGCAAACGAGAGAGATGAGAGAGACAAGAGGAAGGGAAACGAGAGCTTGGAGAGGAGGAAAGACGAAAGGCAAGAAGGGGAAAAAAGAGACCAACGAAAGCAAGATGAAGAAGGTTAAAAAACGAGAGAGGAGAGGAGATTTAAAGGTGGACGAGAGGTATGGAAAGAAGGCAAAACAAGAGCTAGATGGAAAGGGCTGAGGGAAGAAGAAAAGGAAAAGAAGCTAAGGGTGAGGTGGACGAGAGCTAGGACAAAGGGAAGAAGGGATAGCAGATCAAGGAAAAAAGTCAAGAAGAAAAATGGAGGGCTTGAAGAAGATAGACCTTAGAACCAAAGTGACCAAGTTGATTAAAAATGTTTTGTTGATGAAATATTTGAGAAGAGCTCTTCCTAGCCTTCTTTAGATGAAATATTTGAGATTCTGTAGATCCTGCAACCACAAGGTGTTAAATCAAAGCTTGAAGATGAAGCATGGGTTTGATGTAACCGAGCTCTTACCCTTCTTCACTTCAGCAACACCTAATCACAACGCATACAACTCAACCAACAAGTGAGATCAACAATGCTAGTATGCTAGAAAGATCAAGATTAAATCAACAATTTGTATCACTGACTACTCATGCCCACTCAGATCTTGATAAATTTTGCATAAACAACCAATTTGAGACTACAAATGGCTATTCTACTGTGCTAAAAATAGCCATCCTAAGCAAGCAATTGATCATACACTTTGCAAAATTGAGAGATGAGTTTAGAAAAGATGTCACCTCAACAAGAGATGAAATCACACCAAAGAATGAGACCTCATGGACCTCCAAAGTCGAACTCTTTATTTCAATATAAAGCCAAAGCTTGTTACAAATTGTGCAGAGTAATCTTACATCAAAATATCCATGTAGAATGAGGAGAAAAGCCCTCATTATATAACAAAACTAGAGCCTAGTCTACCATAATTCGAATTGGCATAGAGAAGAGAGCCAGTGGCCTTGACACAATTCGAATTCCCAATCATATCCATGTCTAAAATCCAATCAATACAAAGTTTGGAGTTAATCCCACCAAGAAACTCGAGTTTGAAGTCTATGTGGATGGGGAGGTGGTCTCCACCTTGGCAAGGCACCCCCCATCCCATCTTTGGAAGCTCCTCCATCAAGTAAACCATTGCCATGTGGCAAACTCGAACTCCAAAAGAAGATTGACGTGAGGGAGATGATATATGTGAGCCTCTCCATGAGATAACACATGAGTGATAATAGGGATGTGATTCGAGTTACAAAAGGAGCCAAGCCTTGTGATTGCATGAGTTAAGGAAGGCACCTACCATAGGCTTTAATGCAACTCAACCACCCATTTATCATTTGCCACATGTCTAACTCGACTTTCAATTGAAGGAGGGCAAATTTCTTTGGAGAGATCCACTTGCGCTGACTGTACAGTTGACTGAAGTTGATTGGAGATGGCTGGAAACTTCATTAATGCCCAGTGCCATGTCAATTAGCCTTTTATTTTAATCCATTTGGATTATTCTGGAGAGATTTGGATTATCTCCAAATATTCATTTTTTAATATTTTAATTAATAATTTCTCTATAAATGACTTTTTTGAGAAATTATTAATTATGAGGCTGAATTGACATCCGAAACTTAGGATAAACTGGTCCGGGAATCATGAATGATTTTTGGCTTAAGGTTCAAGCCTTCAATCACTAAATTCGGATCCCGGATGGCTGACATATTACAAATTGAAATTTTTCCATTTAAACAATGGAAAAATTTATTAAAAAATTAAAATAATTAAAAACCCAAAACTGGAGGACCTGGTAAAAAATTTTCTGAGAGTCCTAGGACATGACCAAAACCTATTCTAATAATGTCTAGTAGGCTTATATACATCAGTTGGACTCTAATAACCCCCCATGGCTAAAATTTTCAAAATCAGGCATTTCATCTTTGGAGGAAGCGGGAGAAAACCTCATCGATTATAGCTCGGCTACAGGCAAAGTATAATTGACAAGGGAAAAAACTCCCTGAAATACCTTAGTTGCTTAACCAAGTCATGGGGAACCGAGCCACTCAAAATCCTACTAGTACACTTTATTACAAACCTCGTGGGGCCAGGTCATGTCAACTGAAAAACAAAACTGACTAGCCAAAATTGGCTAGGCACAAAGGATGGATCATCTGATACACTGGAATACAAACACTCATCATGTTTGTCAAATGGCGGCTCTTCAGATAATCCAACTATGGTACAAAAAAGTTGGTAACAGGCTACACGTGAGCTTTGGCTTAGAGTTGTTGCTCTCCTTTGATTGATTTGATGTTGGATTGCTGCTATAGCTATTGGATGAGATCTCTTCATGGTGTTTTGATGATATCTTTATCATGATATGATCTCTTTCTTCGTGATATTGGCCTATCTTGGAGGGTTTTTCTTGCCATTGATGCAATCAGTTAACACTGTGAATTTTATGGATTGGGAACCTGTTACCAACTATTTGGTACATTAGTTGGATTTCTTGTGAACCGCCAGATTTGTGAACATTTCCAATGTTCATCATCAATGTTCAGAAGTCTAGAAGTCATTTTCAGGGCCAATTTTGGCCCCTTTGTAATAATTGCATGCTTCATACCCCCTTGGGGATATTGTAAAAATGTACTAGCAAGACTATCTTATGTAAACTTGGCTTCCCAGGACTTAGCCACCAAAGGTGATCATTCCATGGTGTTTTTTCCTTGTCAATTATCCAATGCTAGATAAGCGTTGTATAATCGACGAGTTTTTCACCAGCTCCTGTTGGACAATTTGGTTGGCATTGATGTCAAAGACTCAATCCAGTCTTCAAGCCTTCAAAAAGCAGTCTAGGCTCATCAGACCTTGAATTAGTGGAGGACCAAATTTGCACAGAAATATACAAAGTTGGTTGAGAATTATACAAACAGTACAATTTTGTGTCAGTAGTATAAATTGGGTAAGAAATATGCAATTGATATAGAGGAAAAAACACTCTAGAGTATCCCCTTGATAGCTAAACCTCCCCTACGACATTTACATTTTTGGTGAATCACTTGTGTGGTTCACCTGGCGACTCCACCCCGCGACTCTACTGAGGAACAAACCCAACATATAAATCTTACAATCTTAAATCATGACTCTGTTGGGAAGGGAACCTATGTATAGTATTGGTAGTACGGCTGCCGTTACACCAAAACCTGCAGGTGATTGGTAAACCCACCGCCGCGAGATTTCAAGGATCCACGAGAGGCGATTAGTCCCTTGTCACGATACACCAGGGAGTGCTGACTACTTGCAATTTCGTGCAACAATCTCCCCCTCAGCGCGAGCCAAGTGTGTATCGAACTCGTGACCTCTAGCTCTGATACCAATTGTTGGTAGTACGGCTGCCGTTACACCAAAACCTGCAGGTGATTGGTAAACTCACCACCGCCAGATTTCAAGGATCCACAAGAGGCGATTAGTCCCTTGTCACGATACACCGGGGAGCGCTGACTACTTGCAATTTCGTGCAACATATAGAATCCACTGCGGAATCTTCATTTTTTCATTATGAACCCAGATGTTCTTCATAAGTTTTTACAAACTTCAAAGGAATTAAGAGAGTATAATAAAAAAAATCCAATAATTCGGTATGAGGATGATTACGAATCTAAGTATGGGTATGAACCTGCATATCAAAACTCTTATGATGCCCTCATTTGCCTCATCCATCTAATAAATTTTCTTCCCCAAATATACGGAGTGAACCAAATAGAAATTATCAAACCCAGCCAAGGCTTTTGGTTAATGATTCTAGCCCAACTCAAGCAAATAGAGCTTTTAGGAAACCCAAGCCATCCCCTTTTGATTTTTCAGAAATATATGGGGCACCTCATCTTATGCCAAATGGATACATCAGGAGGTTGCCTCATTTTAATGGAAGTAATGGAACATTTATTGAAAGTCATTTGGATGCCCTCTGGGACTATATGGAATCTCTAGGTGTTGATGGTGAGGATGCCTATATGCGAGCCCTTGGTGCGTCCCTAAAAGGGGATGCCTAATCATGGTTTGATCATTTAGCCCTAGGATCCATCACTAGGTATGACATGTTCATGGATTTGTCAATAAGTGAGTGGGGAGAAAACATTAATGAATCTATGGAAGAACAGTCAAACAATGAGTGTCTTGATGAAAACCAACTTGATGAAGATGATCAAGATCATACTGATAATGAAATAACTAATGATTGTCCTTATCAAATTGATTCCTTTTCTCCTGAGCCAATAGAGTCTCACGAGAAAATAATATATGACTGTGAGCAAATTTCAACTCCTCAGGATTATTGCCTCAACATTGACATAAGAGGGGAACTTATCAAAATCCGGTCATCGTTACCTGAAGAAGTCACAGATGAAGAGGAGGATACCAATGATTTCCATCAGGGAGCATCCATGGTTGAGTCTTCCATCAATGAATCCTTTGAAAATGCTCTTTTGATGCCTTTCAACAATCTTAGTGTAATTAATGATATTTCTGATCATGATATTGAAGAAGAAGAAAATAGGGACTGTTACCCCCCATTTTGGCAGGGGTGTCCACAGGCGCAGCAAGAAGGCATTTTTGCAAACCATCAATCAGAGTATGCTCAGGTTCTCATAATTGTGATCACTAATGAGGAGTTTGAATAAGCAGAAGGAGAATCTCTGGAACAGAGTACCAATATTGGTACGGATTTGAAAGTTGCAGCCATGGTGAAGCCTTAGCATTCTTATGAAAAGGGGAGATGTCATGCCTTGAGAAGCAGTTTTTTGGGTGAGTTTCAAAGTTTAAATCTATATATATATATATATATATATTGGATCAAACACAAAGCGAGACAGTGACATCTTTTGTGAAGAGTTTCTTAATGTGGGTTGGTCCAGATCAGTTGGCTCCACTAGAAGAAAGAAGGGAACCCTTTTGTTCGATGAGATGATGCATCTTAAGAACCTCCAGCAGAGTGAAGACTTGAGAAGCTATTTACAGATGGCTACAAGGAAAAGAGGCAAGTGGCACATGGCCGAAACTAAGAAATTTATGATGAGCAACAGTGAGGGCCTTTTGATGGATTCTTTGACCATTTCAAAATGAAGGCACTTTGTATACATATTGGCAATGAAGTTAACACTGATATTAAAATCCACAGTCAACACATACTTCCAAGCTGCCTAGATTCCCCAAATATAAACTGCTGGTGTATACAATGTGGAACTATGCAATAGACTATGACAACTTCTAGTTGCTTGTCCTCCCTCTAGCCCTTCCACACCTGTAACAGAACTTTTAATTGCGACTGTTGATTTTCAAAGGGATCTTGCATCCTGGAATATCTGTCCAATAAAAGGAGGTGTGGACTCGAAAGATTTGTTTCATCTGTACATTGTTCTTTGGATCCAAGAAAAACGCCTTCATCCGCTTGATTGGTGCAAGTTTGATAAGGTTCGATGGAGAGAAACAACCACGCAACACTCAACATCACAATTTGTTGAGGAAATGTACGAGCACATCAAAGAAACTCTAAATGAGTATGAAGTCATTGTAAAATCGCTGGCCTGAATACAAAGTTGATCTGGAAAATGCAATCACGATTATTGAGAAAGCAGTGCTAAAAGGCGATCAGCGCAGGCTTGGTTTTTCGGTAAAAAAGACATGCCCACCCACAATAAATTAACAGTTAGCTCAGGGTTCAGTGAGCTACGCACACAGCAGAGGTTGAAATTTAACAGAGGTCACGTTTTGGGCACTCCACGTTTTCATCAGCGTCCTCGATTCGTGGTATACACGAGCAATTTTTCCTCAGGTTTTTGATTTAGTTTTTCAGAATTTACTTCAATCTGATCTAGGATCTTAACTGAGAGAACAACATGTACAACATATCTACAGCATATCAATCATGGACATAATAATGGAAGCACACAAGAGACAATAGACACACAGAGTTTCACTGGGGAAAACCATAAAGGTGAAAAACCCCACAACTTCCTCAGAGATAGATAGAGCAATGATACAACCCAAGCATAAGAAATAGTCTTCTCCTAGCAGCAGCTTCTCCTCCTCCATAAGTGCGCCACTCTCCAATGAGTGTGTGAGAGAATAATAGAATGATGAAATAGAGTACCTCCCGCACTCTATTTATACTTGATTTGACTTGCCTAATAACCTTTACTAGGTCGGCCTTAACTTAACCACATAACATAATGCTGACAAGGCCGACCCCCAATAGGGTGGTCTAATAACCCTTTAACCCAAATGACTTATACATGGCCGACCCCAACAAGCTGGTCTAATAACCCATCAAGTATAAGTTACGACACTTACAATATAAATGACGATACTTCCATATAGAGGAATAATAACATATCTATAGGAATACAAACACTTCCGTATAGAGGAATAATAACATCTCTATTGGAATACAATATACATAGGTGAAATACATTCCGAAGTTACAATTACATCAACACTCCCTCTTAACTAGGAAGGTATTTCTCAACACGGGTCTTCTAGCACAAGTCTTCTTCTCTGGATCATCGTCATCGAATCATCGTCATCGTCACTGCTGCTGCTATCTCAATCAATCTCTGAACTACTCGTCATAGGAAGTTCTATAGAGCCAGTCCTTTTTTATACTGGATGTAGACCCACCACCTGCAGGTCTTCATCATCACTCGCCATACTGTGGAATCCTCAGGACTAATTACGTGCGTCAACAAAACCTCGAAAGAGCATCCCAGGCCTTTTACGAGCACATGGCTCAACTTATCGGATCTCCCAGGATCTTTTACATGTGACTGTCACAAAACGTTAAAAGAGTGTCTTGCCAAGCAAGATCTCTAAAGAGCATCTAAGGCCTTTTTCATCCTGTCCAGATCTCCAAGACTTATTACATGTGACCCCTACCATAAAACTTTAAAAGAGTGTCTTGCCAAGCAAGATCTCTAAAGACAATCTGAGGCCTTTTTCATCCTGTCCAAATCTCCAGGACTTATTACATGTGGTCCCCACAAAACCTTAAAAGAGTGTCTTGCCAAGCAACATCTCTAAAGAGCATCTGAGGCCTTTTTCATCCTGTCCAGATCTCCAGGACTTATTACATGTGGTCTAGCAAAACCGGTGTTACAAACATCGGCGATATATTGTCGATGTCACGATATATCGCGACATTTTCTCGGCGGCGATATTATTGGGAAAAATCGCAGAAAATATCGAGGTGATTTTTTAAACGATATTTTCGCGATGTTTTCGAAAAAATCACAAGTCGAACAACAGACATTGCCACCCGCTGGTTAAAAAGTTCGTTTAATGTTTTTTGGGGGTTTTTATTTGTCTTCGACGCTTCGTGAGTGAGAGTTGTTGCTGCTGCGCTGGAAGTGGAGTGAGTGAGGCCCGAGCTGCTGGTGGAAGTGGAGTGACTGAGAAGACGACCATCGTGGAGGAGAATTTGAAACCTATCGCCGTCGTGGAGGAGAAGACTATCGCCCTGAAGCCCGCGTTGTTGTTGGAGCTGTCCGCACTCCGCGTTGTTGTTGGAGCTAAGGTAAGTCCCGTCCCCCGATGTATTAGGGTCTGGGACTCTGCATGCTTAAAATTTTATTTTAAAAATTTAAAATTTAAAGAAAATAAACCCTAAAGTTTTAAGTTTTAACAATTAAAACTTAACCCGTATTAGGGCCTGCATGCCTTTAAGTTTTAAGTTTTAACAATTAAAAATTAGCAAATTAGCAAGGGTCCTGCAAAATTGCAAATATCCTATTCCTAACTCCTAATTTAGCAAGGGTTCTAACTTCTGAAATTTGAAATTACAAATTTACAGATTTACAAACTTAGAAGTTAGGAATCGGATATTTGAATTTTGCAATTTAGGTGTTAAGTAAATAACTAAATACTAAATAGTATCATGAATTATGTTAAGAGATTGGAAATATATATATTTTATTAAAATATTTCACTTTAAAAATTAAAAATTTAAATTGCCATTAGAAATTGACAATTGTTGCATATCTGGCTGCTTCAGTCATGAATTATGCTAAGAGCCTAAGACAGTGAAAATATATTATATTAATGAAACAAAATATTTTACTGAAACAAAATATTTCACTTTAAAATTGTTAACAATGAAGTTGTGAACACAGGTGAGTCGGTGACAGAGCCACTGTAAGTTACAATGGCTCTGTGTTATGCAATTTAGCATTGCTATTTGCTAATATAGTAATGTGCAAAGCAGCAACATGCACATTGCAATTTTTTTGAAAATTCTGAGGTTTAATAAGTTAATAAATTAAATTATTAATTATTAATTAATTTTCATGTTTTATCATTTTTTGTTCATCATTTTATGTTAAAAATCATTTTTTTTATGTTGCAGGTTCAAACTTTCAAAGTTCCAAACTAGTTTACAAAGTTGCAAACATGCCGAAGACTTTGGATCCATTATGGGACTATGCAGAGCCTGTTGATCCAAATAATCGCCAAAAGCTAAAATGCAATTTATGTGGGAAGGAGATGGACGAGGGGGATAAGTAGGCTCAAATACCACTTCGCACAACTTTCAGGGCATGAGGTGGATATTTGCAAAAACTCCACACCTGAAATTATTCATAGGGCCAAACTCGTAATTAAAAGTATTGGCAAGAAGAAAGATGAAAGGGAAGCTCTCACGCAGGAACTTGGAATGAGAGTGTCATTAGGATCCGGGACAACCGGACACACTTTATGGGGAGTGGGGAGTGAGACCTTTTCCTCATCTTCCGCCATGCCTTCAACAACATCTGATTTCTTTGTTTCAAGATCCGGGCCTGGTGGAAAACCAGGTATAAAGTCAAAGTACAAGATAAATAAGAAAAATGAAGCAGACAAACTTGTGAGTCGGTGCCTTTTATGGAGTGATATACCATTCCACTTTGCGAGGAACCCATTCTACGTTCCTATGTTTGATGTCGTTGCTATTGTTGGGTCGGGGTATAAGCCCCCCACTTATGAGGAGCTGAGAGGGCCCCTCCTTGATAATGAAAAGGTTGATTGCACTACTAGGTTGGAGGAGCTTCGAGGTTCATGGGAGGTCACGGGATGCACAGTGATGTCAGATGGTTGGACAAATACAAAGGGTAGGACCCTTCTCAATTTCTTGGTTCATTGTCCCAGGGGCATAATGTTTATAAAATCCGTGGATGCATCTACACATATCAAAGATGCAGCATTACTATGTGAGTTGTTGGATGGGTTCATCCAGGAAGTAGGACCGCAGCATGTTGTCCAAGTTATATCGTACAATGCTGCGAATTATGTGGCAGCTGGCAGTGTTATCAACTATATCTGTACAATAGTTGAAACCTTATTGAGCCGCTAGTGTTGGAACACATCAGTGTTCACTTCCAGAGTATCTGGGTTTCAGATATTTGGGTCTAGCCAGTTTTGTTTTTTAGTCGACATGACCATGGCCCCAGGGGGGTTTGTAACAAAGTGTGCTAGTAGGGTCTGAGTGGCTCGGTTCCCCATGACTTGATTAAGCAACTAAGGTATTCCAGGGATTTTTTTCCCTTGTCAATTATACTTTGCTTAAGGCGATGTATAATCGATGAGGTTTTCTCCTGCTTCCTCCAAAGCTGGAATGCCCGATTTTGAAAATCTGAGCCGTGGGGGGTTATTAGAGTCCAACTAATATGTATAAACCTACTAGACACTATTAGAATAGGTTTTGGTCATGTCCTAAGTCTCTAGGACCCCCAGAAAAAATTTTGAAATAATTTTACCAGCCGCGTTGGATTTGGGGTTCTTAATTTTTTAATTATTTTTTTAATTTTAATTAAATTTCTCTATAGTTTAAATGGAGAAATTTGAGTCTGTAATATGTCAATCATCTGGGGTCCGAATTTAGTGATTGATGGCTCGTTTCATAAGCCAAAAATCACGCATGACCCATGGACCAGCTAAACCCAACTTGTGGATGTCAATTCAGCCTCATAATTAATATTTTCTCTAAAAAGCCATTTACAGAGAAATTATTAATTAAATTAATAAATTTGAATATTTTGGAGAAATCCAAAACTCTCCAAAATAATCAGAAATGAATAAAATAAAAGGCTAATTGACATGGCACTGGACATTAATGAAGATTCCAATCATCTCAGTCATCAACCAAACCACTATCCAGTCACCAACAAGAGACTCTCCTCAAGCTAATTCGCCCTCTTCCCTTCAAAAGTCGATTTTGTGATGTGGCAATGATTGAATGGGTTGGTTGGATGGCATTAAAGCCAATAGTGGGCGCCTCCCCTAATCTAGAAATCACAAAGCTTGGCTCCCTTTCTAACTAGATGTGATCCCTACCATTGCTCACCAACAAACTCGCCATCCCTCATTAAGCTCACATCATCCCTCCTAAGCTCACGCCCTTGCCTTGTGTGCTCACGTGGATCCTAGTTGGAGGCTCTCCATTGATGGGTGAAGCTTCCCATGTTGCCCCAAACCTATGTCAACTCATCTACCACCACTCCAAGCCTCCTGATGACTAGTTTGTGATTGGAAATCAAGTTTTGTCAAGTGTTATTTGGCTCTCTTTGGCCAAATTCGAATTAGGGTTTTAGTATGTGCTTTTGCTATAAAGAGAGGCCCATTTGGGTTATTATCTAGTGGAGACTTTGATGCAAGATTACTCTGCACATTTTTGTAATAGCTTTTGCTTAATATTTTCAATAAAGATTTCGACTTTGGAGGTCCATGAGCTTTCAATCTTTGGTGTGAATTCATCTCTTGTTGAGGTGATATCTTCTCTAAACGCATCTCTTAATTATGCATAGTATTTGATCAATTGCTAGCTTGTGAGGGCTATCTTTAGCACAATAGAGTAACCATTTACAATTTAAGTTGGTTATTTATGCAAGTTTATCAAGATCTAAATGGACATGAGTAGTTAGTTATACAAATTGTTGATCTAATCTTGATATTTCTAGCATACTAGCATTGTTGATCTCACTTGTTGGTTGAGTTGTGTGGTTGTGATTAGGTGTTGCTTAAAGTGAAGAAGGGCAAGAGCTCGGTTGCATCAAACCCGTGCTTCATCTTCAAGTTTTGGCCTAACATTTTGTGGTTGCAGGATCTACAATAATCTCAAGATCTTTCATCTTAAGAAAGCTAGGAAGAGCTCTTCTCAAGTTTCCCATCCATCAAAACTTTATTTTACCTTGGTTACCTTAGGCTTTCTCTTCTTCAAGCCCTCCACTTTCTCCTTGACTTCTTTGCTTTGATCTGCTAGCCCTAGTTCCTCTCGTCTTAGCTTTAGTCTTCTTCCTTGCTCTTGTTTTCCCCTTACCTTTTCTCCTCTCCTTCTAGCTCTTGTCCTACCTCTTTTTTGGGCCTCTTCTCCTTCGTTTTTTGCCTCCTCCATCCTCCCTTTTGCCCTCTTCACCTTCTCTCTCATCTTACCTTCGTTTTAGCCTCCTTTATCTCCTTTCGTCCACCTTAAAAAAGTGCCCTAAAAACCACATCAAAACAACAATAAAATTGTTAGTAGTAGTTAGTTGTTAGTTGTTGGTAGGTTGCATTGTTAGATCTTAGTTTAAGTTCAATTTACTAGTTTTGTTTTAGATCTTATAATTAAATCTTAGTACACCTTTGTAGTTTGCATGTAGTTTAACTTTGAGTTTTTGCATTAGATCTCATAGAAGTTAGCATTCTAGTTGGCATTTTGGATCTAAGGCTTGCAATTGTTAGTTACGTTTCAAATTTTATTTTGATTTGATTAACGATGACGGGTATCTAAGCTTTGTTGTGTAGGTGCCTAAAGGAAAGATCCATAACAAACAAGGCAAAAGAATTGAAGAAGTGCAAAAAACCAAGAAGAAGACAAAACCAAAGATTTATAGAACCAATCTCCTTTTTTGTATAAGCCATAAAGGGCCATTCAAATCTTGATTCATAGTTGTTTATTTCCTTGAAAAGACCTCTTGAGGGTTTTATTCCCAAAGGCAATTGTAACCCAAGTAATAAAAAGGCTAGGTGGGATAGTGCCTCCCACACTTAGTTTCTCCTTCCCCATTTGGGGAAGTTTGTTCATGCATGCTTAGATTAGTTTCATTTTCAGTTCTTAGATTGAAATTTGTTTCCTGTACTTAGAATAATTTCTCTTCCAAGCCTTGACTAGAGTAAGCTAACTTTGGGATTGCATCCCAAAGGCCACATAGTTTTGTGGTAGCTTCTCGTTCCCCCATCAGCTTCTTGTGGACATCCAGCTAGCTGGAAGGTTTCCACGACTGACGGTTTCTAGTGGTTGACCTTGTTCGGAGGTTGATCCCACCTTTAGAATAAATTTGTTTGGTAGAACACTAAGCAAAGTTTCATTTTATTTTGCAAGTAGCATGATTAGCAATATTTCACATTTATTTTGAGCTATCACATGATTTAAGTATTACAAGTTGAAGTATCTTGTTATCACAACTGCTTTTTGCTTCTTAAAACGAACAAAGTCTCTTGAACTTGGCCAAATCCAAGTCAAGAGCACTCTCTATCGGAGAGCATTGTTAGACTTGCATCTTTCCCTGCATTAGGCATTTTAAATTAGCAAGTCTCTTGAACTGTGGTCATAAGATCAAGTCAAGAGCGCTCTCTGTCGGAGAGTTGAACAAGTGCTCTAAGTAATAAAATATCTCAACCCACATTTTCCCCCTAATAAATTTACTCTTGGTTGATCGTCCAACACCCGTATGCTTTGCCAACTGGAAACAGTTGGGCTAGTACTCAGAAAGGTGGAAGACTTGTTAAATTCATAAGTGATAACATTAATTAAAACTTTACCCAAAACCCCAACCAAGACAAAATCACTGAGTATTTCCTGAAACAGGTGGTGCCGGGAATCCACTGTCAGACTCGAGGGCGATCAAGCCGTAAGAACACTTGTTCTCTGAATCTGGGTGCTCCCGACGTATCATCTAAAAGGTTGCCAGTGTTTTTCTCGGTTAAGGTTCCACCCCTTTGATATCCTTGTTCTTAGCCTTAATAATCAAGACCATTAAAATCTTCAATTTATAAAGATAATCTGCACAACGATCTCACAAACAGCATTTCTTCAAGACCCACACTTTCAGCATCACAATCTTTATTTTTCTTGACTCCATAAGGCACTGGTTGTTTAAAAGCATATATATTGATTAGGACCATTTGTACTTGTGTTTATTTCATATTGTGAATGCTTTAGAAATTAATCAAGTCTTGAATCATTTTGCCATCCTGTTATCTTCTTTCGCAACGTGGATTGCTTATTATCTGTTGTTTATTTTCTCATATTTCTTGGTCTCATCACAAAAAACTCCTAAAACAACACTCATCCACATCACCCCTTTCAAAAAACATTTTAAACACACAAGAGCCTTAGACAACTCTTTTTTAGGGACTACCCCCCTTGGCTTCGTTAGGAGTTAGCCTAAACGGAGGAGCCGGGATTCAGGTGACAGCACCTGACTCATTGCTTGCCCCCAAGGCCACACCTCTCTCACTTGTAGTGAAGAGACAGCTTTCGAAAGATTTTTGCTGCTGGTGTGCAATCTGGCGGACAACAGGAAGGATGCTTATGGACAGGTATCCTTCTTTGTTTTGGACCCCTTGTGCTGCACACTATATCGACTTGATCTTAGGGGATATGGGAAAGATTGAGTTTATCAGGGATGTCATTGATCTAGTAAGAAGCATCACCAAATTTATATACAATCATGCTTCTGTGCTTAGCTTGATGAGGAAGTTTACTCATGACAGGGAGTTGGTTCGTCCCGCCATCACTCGCTTTGCCACTTGTTTCATCTCTCTTCAGTCTCTCCTTACTTCTAAGTGGGACTTGCAGACTATGTTCCTTTCAGCTGAGTGGCGTGCTTTATCGATTAGCACTAAAGCGGAGGGACTTGCCATATCCAAACTAGTGTCATACCGGGAGAGCTTCTGGGATGGGGTGAAGGAGGTGTGTGCTATCTGTGAACCTTTGGTAAGGGTTCTTCGCTTGGTTGATGGAGACAAGCCTGCAATGGGCTACCTATATGAGGCCATGGATAGGGCCAAAGAGGCCATTCGTGCCTACTGTGAGGAGAAGGGAGAGGATGGGCAAGCGAAGCAACAATTGATATGGGCGGTGATTGATTAGCGATGGAACAACACACTTCATCGCCCCATTCATGCTGCAGGGCTATTCCTCAACCCCGCATTCTCTTACTCCTGTGGCTTCCGGTTTGATGGAGAGGTAATGGATGGGTTCTTGGAATGTCTCCATAGGATGGTGCCAAGTGAAGATGATCGTTCAGAGATTTCCAAAGAGTTGGAAATCTATAAGAGGGCCGTGGGAACATTTGGGTTTGCTATGGCTATCAAGGATAGGAAGAACATAATGCCAAGTAAGCTTCACCTTGTTTCAAGTTCAACTTTCAAGAATGAAAAAAATTCAATTTATTTATTTCTTTGTTTTAAATTTTAAATTTTAAATGTCTTCTCTTATGTTTCGAACTTTCTCCAATTCATTGTAGATCATTGGTGGGAAACCTATGGCGCACGAGTACCGCATCTCCAAAGTCTTGTTGTTCGGATCCTTAGCTAGACATGCAGCTCTTCTAGTTGTGAGCGCAACTAGAGTGTATTTGAAAAAATACACACCAAGAAGCGCAACAAGTTAGAGAATTTGAAATTAAATTCGAAATTCATTATCTATTGTAATTTATGTCCCATGGGTAATTATAATTTATGTATTCTAGATTCTAATTTAATAAATTTACTGTCCTCATACAGGTTGAATACCCAACGCCTGAATGATCTAGTGTACGTATCCTACAATCTCAGGTTGTGGGTGAAGTAGCTTCAGAAAAAACCTGATGTGGAGGCCATTTCATTGGATGACATTGACACCACTACTGCGTGGAGAGTGGAGATTGAGGAACTTGTTATGGAGGCAGCCCCTGATTGGTTAGAGGATGATCATAATACACAGGATCCCCAGAGTGAGATATGGGAGGATGAGGGGTTTGGCTTTGAGAGTGCCACACCACCGGATCCACCAGTAGCACAGCCACCAATAGACTGTCCAGTTGCACATCCACCGGTTGCACGGCCACCGGTTTCACGACCACCGGTTGCACGGCCACCGGTTTCATGGCCACCGGTTTCACAGCCACCGTCTCAGCCAAAGGGACCCAGATATAAGGGTAGTGGTAGAGGACTTGATGAGGGTGACCTAGTACCTTATCATTCTTCTAGTTCTTCTATAGTACATCAGAGACCAGGCACTTCTAGAGGCAGAGGACGCGGCCAGAGTCCATGACGACCCCCACGAGCACCTGGGCTTTCTAGCTCTAGAGGCAGAGCCATTACTAGAGCGATTACCTTTACCCGTAGAAGGGGTAGAGAGAATCCATAGTTTACTTTATTTAGTCGATTTCATTACAGATGTCAGTTGACTCTATGAGATACATTGATTGTATTTTTTTGGTGATTCATGAGTCGGGGACTCAAGATCCAGGACACCATTCATTTTTGATGTGTGATGTCTAGACTTTAGTGATACGTCTTATTATTTATGCATCTTATATATCAGTTTTCTTTCCATATGCATGTGGCAATGTGTTTAAACTTTATTTGATGTTCTTGTTGCTTTAGATGTTTAGAAAATTGAAAAAAAATGGACACGATTCATTTTTGATGTGTGATGTCTAGCAATACGTCTTATACATCTTATATATCAGTTTTCTTTCCATATGCATGTGGCAATGTGTTTATTTGATGTTCTTGTTGCTTTAGACGTTTAGAAAATTGAAAAAAAATGAAAATTTTTGTATTTTTTTAAGTTTGCCAATATATTGTCGATGTTTGCCGACATTTTCGCCGATAAATCCGATAATTTCTTTTTGGACCCTCGGCGATATATTCGTCGACACGATATTTGTAACATTGAGCAAAACCTTAAAAGAGTGTCTTGCCAAGCAAGATCTCTAAAGAGCATCTGAGGCCTTTTTCATCCTGTCCAGATCTCCAGGACTTATTACATGCTACCCTTGCACAACCTGTCCACGGCCATAGAGTATCAACTTGATACTCACCATACATCGTCCTAATGTACATGATCATCCTGATCATCATCACTGCATCGTCCTGATGCATGTCATCTGGAGCAACATCCTAAAGCTCATCATCCATGATCATCATGATCATACAATGCATCCACCTGATGCATACCAAGTATCTACCTGATAGATATCATCATACATGATCCAACTGATCATACAATGTATCCACCTGATACATATACAGATACATGATCCACCTAATCATATAACGTATCCACCTGATATATATCAACATACATGATCTACCTGATCATACAATGTATCCACTTGATACATATACAGATACATGGTCCAAGTATCCAACATGATGCATATACATATACATAATCCAACCGATCATAACAAGCATCCAACATGATGCATATACATATACATGATCCAACCGATCATACCAAGCATCCAACATGATGCATATACATATACATGATCCAACCGATCATAACAAGCATCCAACATGATGCATATACAGAGCAGTAACTGGAGCATCGTCCTGATGCTCATCATCCAACGCTTACATCCATAGCCATGGGAAGGATCCTCCTCTCACCATGCTTGGAATGGCTTCCAGCAAATGTGTCCATCACTCTTCCTCGAAGTGTCGTCAATCTGAAGAACACCAAGCCTCCTTCTGAAGTACTCAAACTTCACTCTGGCTAGTGGTTTCGTCAACACATCTGCAACCTGCTCATTTGTCGCAACATACAGGAGCTTCACTGCACCATATCCCTGATATAGTGATATTTGATCTCAATGTGCTTCGACCTGTCATGGAACACCGGGTTCTTAGACAGCTTCACACAACTCTGGTTGTCACAAAAGATACCAGTAGCATCCAACAGGAGATCAAATAACTCAGACAGTAGCTTTCTAAGCCATACTGCCTCACAACTAGCCGAACAAGCTGCAACATACTCTGCCTCGGCTGTACACAGTGCTACGCAGGACTGCTTCCTGCTAAACCAAGAGATCACACCTGATCCCATACTGAAGTAGCACCCAGATGTGCTCTTCCTATCTGCAACACTGCCTGCCCAGTCTGAATCAGCATAACCCTGCAGGTTAAACTTTTGATTCGCATCATACTTGAGCCCATAGTCAATTGTACTCTTCAGGTACCTCAGAATATGCTTTACAGCAACCAAGTGAACACCTCTGGGATCCGTCAGGAACTGGCTCAATGTGTTCACCGCAAAGCAAATATCTGGTCTCATATTTGTTAGGTACATCAAGGACCCAATCATCTGACGATACATCGTGACATCAACCGGATCAGATGAAGCATCACATAGAAGCTTCAGGTTCGATGCCATAGGTGTGGCCATGGCCTTGCAGTCCATCATCCCGAACTCTCAAGGCTCAGCCTTGGCACAAGGTCTAACATAAGTCTGATAAAATACACTGCTCTGATCATGAGTGATCTCAAAATATAAACTCGTCATAGCCAAGATCTGAATAATCCAAGCTCTGAAATGTGCAGATATCTGGTAAGCAAGAATAGTAGCCCTGCTACTATGGTGTGATAACAGTACCAATACGTACTTATGCTTGATTTTCTATCAATGCATGAAACGCCTTGAAAGTTTGAAATGCTTCAGATTTTGTCTTCAACAAATACACCCAACACATTCTACTATAATCATCAACAAATGTCATAATGTACCTATTACCATTTGCAAAAGGAATAGGCATGGGGCCACATAAGTCAAAATGAACCAGTTCTAATTTTCTACATGCTCTGAATTTAGACTCTAGAAATGGATGCTTACTAAGTTTGCCTAGTATGCATGCATCACACTTGTTCCTTAGCTTAGGAATGGTGGGCAAACCAAATACACAATTCTTTCTTAACAATCTAAAATTGTTATAATTCAAATGACCAAATCTAGCATGCCATAATAAATTGGATGACATATTACCTTCTTCATGCTGAGAGATATAGGCAAAGTTCTGAACTCTTGCAAAAGACTCTCAACTTTAATAGTTGTCCATCTTCATAACCAGCCATGACGACCTTGTTGTCAGAGGATTTTCTTATCTCCACAATCCCATCAAACATGTGGATGGAATGGCCTTGTTGTCGAATCTTCACCAAGGATAGCAAGCTTCTCTACAACTCAGGAAGATAGAGAACATTCTTTAATATGAAATCAGGGAATCCAAGCAACTTTAGCCTAATTGAGCCAATTCCCTGTGGTTTGAGGCTGGATTTATCTGCAAAGTATACTATGCCATTCGCAATGTCATTCAGTTCTACAAAGCAATCTTTTCTAAAAGTCATATGAGATGTTGCACCAGTATCAAGCAGCCAACAATCTTTGTAAGGTGAAAGAAGTCATTTCATTAATTCCAAGATTACAATGTGCAACAATACAATGAGCAGAATCAGGGGTTTTACCACCCTCTCCCTCTTGGTTTTTATTCTTATCTTCTTTATTCTGTCTACCTTTGATGGAGTTCCAAGATGCTCAGCATTGATCTGTTTCATGTCCATTCTTTCCGCAGTGTGTGCACTTCACATCTGATCTTTTGCTAGAGTTGGTTCTTCCTCCTCTTCCTCTGAAATTTATTCTTCTTCTGCCTCTTTTGCTGCTATCTCCCCTGAAAGAGTCTTTAGGCTTGTTCTTTGCTTTATGAGCAAAGCAAAGAGATTTTGTAGTACTTTCACTTGTCTTCTTTCCAAAAGCTTTTTCTCTATCTGCAATCTTTTCTACTAGAACTTCAAAAGTGAGGTCTTTGAACTTGTCGCTTGCTTGCAAGGATTCAAGGTAGTTTGAGTGAGTGGGATAGAGAGATTTTACAAATGCTGCAAGTGGAAGGTCTGGTTTCATACCAGAGGCTTGAATCTTGTGGGTCATTATCTTTTACTTCAAGACTAAATAATTTTAACATTAATTGAATGACTTCCATTTCATGGTGTGAATCATACAGATCTTTTAGAGTTTTTAAGGCTTCATAACATGTCTTTGCAGGAAGAATATGTTGGCTCACCTCTTCACTGACAGTGGCAGAAATCATGGCCAATGCTTTCTTATCTCTGGACTGCCAAATAGCAAGTTCTTTCTCTAATGATGGGGGCTTTGGAGGTGAAGAGATGACACTGCCTTCATCGGTGATGGTGGTATTTCCTTCACAAATGCCATCCCACAAGTCATTGTAGACATATACAGCCTTGATCTTCCTCCACCATTCTGGAAATGTATCATTTCCGGTGAGTGTAGCACCAACAACCGATGCTATGGAATGCATCTTGAACCTGCAACTTATACAATTCTTGAAAAATATAGGGTGCAAGCTTAAAAGTCCTGCTCCTTTGATTACAAATTACAATTTTAATGCAGCAGCTCTCTATTCAATCTGCGGTGCTCTCATTTGCAGCACTATTACATACAAATTTTCTCCTCTCAAATAGAATGATTTTCATAAGTACATGGAGTCTCTCCCTCTCACAATGATTCTCAAAATGAGTCACACTATCACAAGGCAATTACAATGCTACAAGCGTAGCAATCTTAAATTTCAGACAACCTTTGGCTAATAATATAGCTCACATATTTACAAAGTATATACTTCCAAGCTTTAATAGTCTTTCTCCATCAAAAATTTGGGTTTATATTATTACCTCCAAGTAGTTCATTAAGACATTTACAGGCTGAAAGCAATTATTAGTTCCGGGTCGAGGTATCCACCACGGGTCACAGCTCGTAAGTCGCACTCCAGATGAATCGCAGCTAGTACGCAGCATTCACCACAGTCAATAGAGCCCACAGTTCACACAGGTCACAGTTCACGCTCATAATTTGAGAAGTCTCCACACATGGACGCAAAATGCAACACTTCAGAGATGGACACAGCACTCAACAATCAACGCAACCCACAAGACTCAGCTCGTGAGGCTCAGCACGCAGGTCTCAGCTCTGGCAAGGCAGCTCGAAGTCACAATACTTTGAATTCCACAGCTCCAGGTTGCAGCTGCTCTTACGATATGGCACTATATGGTAGCCCTTTCTCCAACGTATCTCTCCTCAAGGGCACATCTCTTCAAAGGTTGGTCGTAGCACTCAGCAGCGCACAGCTCCAGAATGAATCACAGCCAAAGATCTCGGCTCCACACAGCTCCAGAATAAATCACAGCCAAAGATCTCGGCTCCAACAATCATGCAATACGCATCTCTCCAAGTAGGTCCACGCAGATAAAATTATGGGCACAACTTTCAAACAGAATCAACACATCCACAAATGGCAGCACGTACAGGTCGCAACTTTGGCAGCTTGCATCTCTTCTCCAGCTCGATGGAAGATACCTCCACGCAGTTCTCCACGATGTGCAAGTTCGCAGTTCGCAACTCTTGTCTCAGATTGCCACGCAATCTCACTCTCACACAGACTTGTGTGCAGGAGGGTTCATGAGAGAGTCCACGCAGCTCTCAATGTTGCAGCTCTCACAGCTGCTCTCACCTTGTCTCAATGTCGCAGCTCTTCAAAGCTAGGACGCAGCCCTCAATCACACCAAAAACGTGTATGCAGTAATACACATCAAAAGAGAGAACACAGCTCTATTGGACGCAACAACCACACAAAACAACAGTTGCAAAATTAGGGTTCACTCGTGAGTGAATGAGCACTCAGCCTCCTGGAGAAAGCGAACAAGTATTCTTCACGCAAGAAGAGACGAGTAGTTGGAAATTAGGGTTACAGATGAGTCCCTTTGGCAGAGCGTAACCATCATGGGTGTAACAAGCAAATCAATGCATTGGAGCAGACAGACAGCAGGTGGCAGATCGCAGAATGCCAAGACTGTGAGAACGCAGAGGGCATTCTGCCAAGACTGAGAGAACGCAGACAGCAGAAAATGCATACAACAGACCTGAGAATGGCAGAGGAGCGCAGAGGGAAAAACACAGAGCTAAAATTGGCAAACTGACCAGCGCAGCAGACTACAGGAGTTATGGGAGAGGCTCTGATACCATATGACAGGTAATAACTCCCGGATTGTTTATTTCATTCATCAAGCATTATATTTGTACAAGGTTTTCTGACCTTTGGGATTCATATTCCAATGGTCCGTTGGAGTCTTCACGACTCTTTGTATTCTTCGGTTACAAACTACCCTAGGATTCTAACAAAAATAAATCTGTATTGATAATTTGCTTGCTGTTTTTATTTCTGCATTTTTATTTCTGCATTTTTATTATGCATTTTTCAGCACTTTGCACATAATTTTCAGATCTGGAATTAAGGCATACATAAACATTGGCACTCAAACCCTCGACTCAAGTACACTTCATAAGACCATAAACAGATCTGAAATTTGCTCACTTGAATCAATTTGGACAACTTGATCATAACACATTACAAGTTGATTCAACCACTTGGCAACCTACGTCCTTAAAACCAAAACCATAAAGAAAACTTAGTTGCCCTTAGGGCCAACTCCCTTGTGCAAGAAAAGAGCTAGCCTAAAGAGCAGAAGAGGAGAAGGTGTGGTGACATTGGCCTCCCTCTTAGTATCACTTAGCTAGAGCCTTGTGAGACTTTGCACCAAATGCGCTAGTTTTTGTGATAACACCACTAACTATGGTATCAAGTACAACAGAGATGTTGACTTTCGGCTTACAGAATATGCTAATGCTAATTGGAAGTGTACAAATGACAAGAAATCTACTTCGGATATGTTGCATTGTCTACTACAAAGGCCAAGTAAAGGGCGACAAGGAATACCATGTATGGAAGTAAGAATTCCACATTATCGTCTTAAGCAAGGTCATAACAATCTATCTGTGTGTCTGTGTGTCTGTGTGTCTTTATTTGCATGGTGAAGCAAGACCAATCAAAAACAATATAGATATGGTAAGTTTGTTGAGCCGAAAAGTGGTTACTTGGACCATGTCAGTTTAGGTCGGAAAAAAGAGCAATGAATGTGAAGTGGTGTTGACCATATTACCTTCACCTTCAACAACATGGAAGGTTTCCTACCACCTCACTTGAGGGGTCCAATAGGAAGATTGATCACCACTCTCTAGTTGCATGCATGCTAATCTTAGTCCAGGCCACTCTCCAAAGGACATTATTTGGTAGGCCCTTGGCATTGACATCTGCACTATTGATTCAGAGGACGTGCAGGCTAATTCCTCCTTCCCTGCAGTGATGACATTTTAATTAAACCGATGTTTCTTTACTAGCTCTCCTTCACTTTCCATGGTTTTCCTTCTTGACATAAACTACCTATACACTTATGTTTGTGTCATTTCATTTCATGTTGCTCTTGTAATCACTTTTCAGTTCTATTCATTTTTATTAGGGGGCTTTTTGCACCAATCTCTTTTGCTCAGCTATTCATGCTGGTTGTAATCACTAATCCCTTTGACCTATTTTTGTCTTTAATGGACATTATCACATTTTAATTTCAATTGCAATTTCAGCAGATTGTATCTCAACTATATGTTGCAAGGACAACAAAATTGATACGTAACATATAATCAAAAGAAGTCATATAATGTCAAAGAGAGGAACATTGGATAAGCAATCACAAAACGAAAAACTAGAGACGTGAAAAATAAAAAAGACATTTACTTCTTAATAAACAAAGGAAAAATATTAGCTATAAAATCAATATAAAATAAAAGCAAAGAATGAAAACATATTTTTTTGCTATTACCTAGAGGAATCAAATGCCATTGAACTTGTTTTAGGGGCCATAAGGCATTATCGTAGTTTCTCTGGTAATTTCAGCACATTTAATACAGGCCAATTTCTAACAAATGAAACCAACATAGAGGGTCAATAACCTAGTTTAAACCTTCTAATCCGCTTATTAAGAAAAACATTTTAGTTCACCAAACCAGAGTCTACTGATGCACATCACAATCAATAGGAATATAGTAAAAGAATATAAAGGGATAAACAAGATATGTGAAATATGAAAAACAATAGAATATCAATACACATTGATGGCAGTACCTTTGGGAAAAACTTTTGCAATACAGCGACAGCTCGACGAGTATTCCATCCAGTGTACCCCCTAACCAAAACATCAGCCTACAAATAAAAATAACTTGTCATCACAGGAATAAATGTATTGTATGACGTAACTTCAAAACAAGAATCAAGAAAGCCTCTTTGCTGAGCCTAAACTTTTCTCTCCATGACAATTTAGAGCATTTGCATTAAAAAAAGGATAAATGTGCAGGTGGCTTAAATATAAGAAAACAAGTAAAGCAATTTTATGAGTGTGAAAAATGGCATAATCCTTTTGATATAGTATAACACTTTACATATATATATGGCAATTACCAAAATGGAGGTATGATGCTCAACACTTGCTATATCTCAATTCAGGGGCCTCTTTATATCAAAGATGTTGCCCATATATAACAGTTGAAGGCAACAGCCTGCTAACTATTCATGAACATATGACGGTGGGAGAAGGGGATTTGAGCCTGTTACCTCACAAACCCTCACCTCTATATAGAAAGTCCTTATAAGTTCAAGTGAGGCCTTGGACGAACCAAAATGGAGGCCACTGTCACCTCACCACCATTTTCTACACTTTAGGCTGGCTATCCTCCAACGAGGGACCTCCCTAGTGTTAATGTTATTGTAACTGCGGAAGATATTCACTTGTATTTTATATTGTAATTATTATTGTATTTTTTTTGTACCTCCAACGGAGATGTTTATTCCTCCGGTCGGGGATGTAATTATTACATTTGGTCATGTAAAGTCATTGAGGTAAATCCTCCCTTGTAAGTCGGGGCAATAAATCCCTCTAGAGTCAAATGTAAAGGGGTTTTTAAGTCCCCAAGAGGAGTCGGCCCAGTTAGAATTAGTTGGGGCCGACATGTCAGGTGGTAAAATTAAAGTGGAAGTGAATGTATAAATAGAGAGCTAGGCTCTCTCATTTATTCATTCACTCACTCACCAAGTTCGCACAAGTGAAGAAGAGAGAAGCTGCTGAAGACCATCTCTATTTTTGGGGTTTACTTTTGTGACATTGTTTTGGTGATCATTCTATCTCTGAGGAAGTTGCGGGGTTTTCTCCTTTATGGTTTCCCCGAGGAAAATCTTTGTGTCTCTTGTGTTTATGCTATGCTTGTTATTCTCTCAGTAAGATCCTAGATAATTATAGATTAAAAGTTAAAAATCTAACACCTAAGATATGATTGCTTGAATTTTAGGCAATGAGTTATGTTACCAACTTATTTGTACCATAGTTGGATTATCTGAAGAGCCGCCATTTGACAAACATGATAAGTGTTTGACTCCAGTGTATCAAATGATCCAGCATTTGTGACTAGCCAGTTTTGTTTTTTGAGTCGACATGACCATGGCCCCATGGGGGTCTGTAATAAAGTGTGCTAGTAGGATCTGAGTGTCTCGGCTCCCCATGACTTGATTAAGCAACTAAGGTATTCCAGGGAGTTTTTTCCCTTGTCAATTATACTTTGCCTATAGCCGAGCTATAATCGATGAGGTTTTCTCCTGCTTCCTCCAAAGCTGGAATGCCCGATTTTGAAAATTTTAGCCATGGGGGGTTATTAGAGTCCAACTGATGTATATAAGCCTACTAGACACTATTGAATAAGAGTCGGTCATGTCCTAGGTCCCTGGGACCCCCAGAAAAAATTTCGAAAAAATTTTAGCGGGGGCAACAGATTTTTTATTTTAATTATTTTTTAAATTTAATAAATTTCTCTATAGTTTAAATAGAGAAATGTTAATTTGTAATATGTCAGTCATCCGGGATCTGAATTTGATGATTGAAGGCTCTAACCATAAGCCAAAAATCATTCTTGATCCTCGGTCCAGTTTATCCTAAGTTTCGGATGTCAGCTAGGCCTCATAATTAATAATTTCTCAAAAAACCCAGTTACGGAGAAATTATTAATTAAATTAATAAAATTGATTATTTTGGAGATAATCCAAATCTCTCCAAAATAATCCAAAAAGAATAAAATAAAAGGCTAGTTGACATGGCACCTGGCATTAAAGATGATTCCAATCAACTTCACTGAGCTTCAGTCAACCGTACAGTCAGCACAAGTCAAGTCTCTTCAAGTGAATTCGCCCTCCATGCATGCAAAGTCGAATTGGTGATGTGGAGTTAGAAATTAAATGAGTTTTGGTTGGTATGGAGTTGCATTGAATGGAGTGGGGGCGCCTTGCCTAGGTGGAGGCCACCTCCCACTCCCAACCACCATGATTGCAATCAAATCTAGGTAAAACTCCAAGCACCTACCTCAATCTCACGCTAGCTCCAAGTTTGCTCACGTCATACCTCGTTGGGAACTCAAGTTTACCACATGGCATGGTGTTATTCGTTGGAGATGTTACCAATGTGGAGATGAGGGGCGCCTTGCCTAGGTGGAGGCCACCTCCTCATCTCATTAACTCAACTCGACTTTGTAATTGGATACAACTCCAAGATCTTGCAATTCGATTGGTTGAAGACTGGATGTGATTGGATCTCGATTGGTGTTAGGTGGCATTTGGCTCTCTTATGGCCAATTCGACTTAGGGTTTAGGTAGTTAGTTTGGCTATTTAAGAGATGGCATTTTGGCCATTCTCTCATGGTCTTTTATGCAAAGAAACTCTGAGCAATTGTATTTGAAATTATATTTAATAAAGTTGTGACTTTGGAGGTCAAATTCTTGGGGGTTCTTGGTGGCCATGCTTCATCACATTCTTGAGGTGACATTGTGTCATTTTTTCATATGTTTATGATTATTTAGTTTGGATTTATATGCTTAGAAGGCTAACAATCTAGCACATGCATGTATATCTTCTCTATTCGCTTAAATCATATGTTATTTGCAGGTATTGCTAATGGTTTTGTGAGCTTTTGCATGTTCTCCTTCACTCCATCTTTGGCCAAAGATCTCTCTACTTGTTAAGCACTAGCAAAAGTGGAGTCTCTTGCTTCACCATCAACCACTTTAAAAAGCAAACTTCTTGGTTCTAAGCTTATATCTTCAAGCCCATATTCACTAGATTAGCCTTCTCATCTATTCGTTTTGTCCATCCTCATCCTCTACGAACCACTCCCCATCTTCTTGCCCTAGTTTTCCTCTTCCTTTCGTTTGGCTCTTTCTCATCCTAGCTCCCATCACTCCTTCATTCCCCTCGTTTCTCCCTCATTGTCTCCTCTCGTCCAAGCCCTTTTGATCCTCATTTTTATCTCTTAGATCCATTCGTCCACCTCTCCAAAGAGCCCTAAAACACATACAAAAAACAACAAAAACGATCTGATTAGAATAGTGTTAGCTTCTTTCTAGTTTGCAAAGTATCTTGTTAAGAGTTAGATCTCAAGTTTCTTTCATTTTCATGCATTGAAAAGATAGTTTAAAAGGCATCCTAGATCTCAATCCACCAAACTAGTATAGCTTGCATCGTTTTAGTCTTAGTTTCCATTTTAAAGATAGAAAACTTTTTCCATAAAAATTTCTTAAAATTTTTATTTCTTAGATCTCTTTCCCATCATATTTTAAGAGTTTGTTGTCCGCTGGTCCGTTTCCCCATACAAATATTTTCGAACAGAAATCTCATATTTTTTATGTTTTAGGCTTTGATTTTCAAGTTTAGACTTGGTAGGTTCCAAGCTCAGTTGATTTTTGACATGTAATGGGTGCCTGTTGAGTATTTTTCCAGCTTGTGTAGGTTCTTTGAAAGAGGAGACGAAATTTGTGAAGCATATTCGAAGAAGAGCAAGCACATGCAAGGAGAAGATCCAAACCAAGCAAGAAACCAAAACACAATCTCCTTTTTGTACTAGCCTTCAAAGGCTTCCAGGTTTTATTTGCAATTATTTGTTATCTTAAAGTTCCTCAGAAAAGACCTTTCAAGGGTTAAAATCCCAAAGGCAATTGTATAATTTTAATAAAAGTTTCAAGTGGAGGAGGCCTCCACTTTTTTGGGTTTCTTCCCCATTTGGGGAAGAGTGTTGTGGTTGTTTAGTTTAGATCTCTCATTTCTTGTCTTAGATTAGTATTTTATTTCCATCTTATTCTCTCTTCCATGTTTTGACCAGAAGTAGTATCCTTGGGATCCCATCCTAGGGGCAGGACCACATAATTTGTGGTTACTCTTCCTTCCCCGTCAGTTTCCTTGGTAGAGCTTTCAACTAGCTGGAAGTTCTCAAGTGCGGGCGGTTCTTAGAGGTTGACCTTGTTCGAAGGTTGATCCCACCATTAGTGTAAATCTGTTTGGTAGAACACTAGTTTTGCTTTCTGTTATCTGTAGAGGCATTATAATATCTTGTGGTTATCATTTCTTCAAGTCTTTTTTAAGTTTCATTTATTTCTACAATCTTTACAAACTGCTTCTAGTTTTCTTAAAATAAACAAAGCCTCTTGAACTTGGCCAAATCCAAGTCAAGAGCATTCTCTGTCGGAGAGCATCTTAGATTTGCATTTTCCCCCGTGCATTAGGCATTTTAAAGTAGGAAGTCTCTTGAACTGTGGTCTTAAGACTAAGTCAAGAGCGCTCTCTGTCGGAGGGTTGAACAAGTGCTCTTAGTTTAATAAAATATTTTAACCCACATTCCCCCCTAATTAATTTATTTTTGGTTGATTGTCCAACACCCGTATGCTCTGCCAACCGAAAACGGTTGGGCTAATACTCAGAAAGGTGAAGGACTTGTTAGACTTACAAGTGATAAGATAATTAAAATTTTACCCGAAACCAAAACTAGTATCAAATCACTGAGTTGCTTCCTGAAACAGGTGGTGCCGGGAATCCACTGTCAGACTCGAGGGCGGTCAAGCCGTAAGTACACTTGTCCTCTTTGCAATCTGGGTGCTCCCGACATACCATCTAAGAGGTTGCCAGTATTTGTTCATGGTTAAGGTTCCACTCTTTTGATATCCTTGGTTTTAGCCTTAATAATCAAGACCACTAAAATCTTTAATTTACAAAGATAAGCTGCAAAACGATCTCATGAACATTTATCTCGAACACTTGTATCAAGCAACTCAAGCACTCAAACATTTTTGACTCCATAAGGCACTAGTCCTTAATCACATATTTTATTTGCTTATTATCAATCTAGAGTACTTGCGTTAATTTTTGTATAAAGAGTGATTTATATCTGATTCAGTGTATCTCTTATCTTCTCTTGCAACGTGGATTGCGTTATCTTGGTTTTATTTAAAGCATTATTGTGTCTCTCACCTTCAAAACTCATAAACAACACCCATCCGCATCTTTTCACCAAAAAACACTTAAAAAACACAAGAGCCTTAGTGAAACTCTTTGTAGGGACTACCCCCCTTGGCTTTGTTAGGAGTTAGCCTAAACGGAGGAGCTGGGATTCAGGTGACAACACCTGGCTCATTGCTTGCCCCCAAGGCCACACCTCTCCCCACTTTTCAGTGAGGGAGACAGCTTTCGAAAGATTTTTGCTGCTGGTGTGCAATCTGGCGGACAAGTTACAAGGTGAGATGAAAGTCAATTCCAGCAAAATAGTTTATTAAGTTTTGTTACCCCCAATTTTTGCATGGGTGTCCACGTATGATCTTGATCACGCTATTAAGGGGTGGCATATTCGTGATCAGGTTGCTAGTTCTGAACTCTCTTTTGGAATTTTGGGCAAACTGTTTGTTTCTAAGCGAGATATACTGTAACAGCATGAATATTGAGAACCCTAATTTGAAGAGCTTGAACAGACAGAGATGGAGAAGTTGATAGGTATGTTTTCCCTGCAATGTTGGATCCTCTGGAGGATAGTTCAGTTTCTGTGAAGGCAGAGACAGCTTAATGTCATTAAGTATCATGGAAAGCTTGTACCACAGTCTGCAAAAAATTGGGTAGAGAGATATGAATTGGATACAAAAGCTACCTTGATAGAGTTACTAACAGTGCTATTTGAGGCATGTGGAGTCAAATACCAAGCGGATGAAGGACCTTTGTTTGACCAAGTATTCATGGAAAAATGCATAGATTATGTCATTGCTCTTTCATGTACCCCTGCAAGAGTTTTTGGACAGGTTACAACATTGGTCGGACTCCAGCTTGTGGCATCACTTGTTACTATTGCAAAAACTCTTGGTGGACAGCGTGAGACTACACAACGTCAATTGAATGCTGAAGAAAAGGAAAGATGGCCCTCGTTTAGAGTCATTGAATAAAACGTTGTCTGTGACGCATGAAAAGATAACTATGGCAGAGGAAATGATGTGTACAAGGCTTTTTCTGCATCGATATCAAGATGTAGATCCAGATATTCGGATTGCCTGTAGCAGAAACTATTGATCAATCGGTATGCAAGGAAAGATCTGGGGATGGCATTTCGCACCAGACAAGTGCAGTCGATCAAGCTATGGCAAAAGAAGTGAGTGCTATAAAGAAGAAATTTCAGCAGATAGAGATGCTTGAGATAAAGCAAAGCTGATATTCTAGCTGAAAAACTTGGCTCAGTTCATCATTTATTTGTCAGCAGCCATGAAACAATCGGGATTACCTCCTCTCGAGTTTTAAAGTTCAGCCTTCACCTCGTGCTATATGGCGATCAGAACTGGATCCAATTCTCATTGGAGTTGGCGAGTTTACTCAAAGCTCGGTCAATTGGGATATGTGGAGATCAATGTAGAGTTAAACATACCCTTGCGTGCCAAACCCGAGTTCTAATGTGGCCGTAGGTCTTGCAGCCGGGCCACTGCTAAACATGAAGTCGTGTTTACAAATCCAATAAACTTTGTTATTTTTTGCACTGAAACTCGGGGTTCAGCAAAACTTAAACCTGATCGGAGGTCACAAGGTTCTGTCTTGGCAGCCGAGTCGTAAATTGCCGAATGAAAGTGGATGTTCATTTTGCGAGTTGACAACCTTTTATGTGGATTATCGCGTGATCAGCAGTCGTATGCTCAGGTTTTCAGTTTCAACAGGAGGGCAACGCTTACGATGGATACATATGGTTTCATGGGTGTACAGGCTCGTGATAAACGCTGAGGGTCACATTGCGTTTTGGCTATCTGGAGGCTTCATCCGGCGGCCAATGCCTTTCCTTGTTTTCAGCGTTTAAACAACTGCGTGGGGATATCTTCAGTGTTACATGGAGTGTCTCATGGGTAGCTGGTTGGGTTTTTCTTAGTAAACGTGGCTGTTGTGTAACAGTTTCACTTTATATGCTGGGTTGCCCTTTATTTTGGTAAGAATTATTAGTGGGAATTAAAAGCCTTTTCGATATTTGATGGAGCTGAAAAAGTGGATCTAGGATCCACCTTTTTCACATATTTTATTATTTTTCTTCCTTTTTGAGAAAGATGAGAGGTTTTGGGCCTATAAAGAGGCCAGCCTCCTTCATTGTAATGATAGAAAAAAGTTGGGAGTTTCTTTCCCTTGAGCTTAATAGAAAAATATCATGTTGGGTTTTTCGGACACATTGGGCATCTCTGTCATGGTTGCGTGTTTCATTATATGTTGTAGAGTAAATCTAGCATAGAAGTCTATATTCTAGTCCATTGGGCAAGCATTTGCAGTTGTCAAGTTGTTTGTGGACGTTATGTTTTCAAAAGATCTTAGGAGTAATAGATTGTAGTCAATTAAACTTATATTCTCCTTGTCTTTGATTATGGAACGTACTAGATTAATCTCACTTGTATGAAGCACAAGGCCCCCTTGAGTCCTCTTTTGACTCCATTCTCCCTTCTGGTATACTGACACTGGTCTTTCCCCGAGGACTGATCCTCCCTTCCTTCCCATCACTCAATCAAAATACCTTTTTTGTTATAACTGTTTCTCTAAGGCAGCCTCTTCACTTCACCTTGCCCTCCATTGCACTTGCCTTTGCGATCCTACCTTAGGGATATCCCCCTTGAATTGGAGAAGAGCCAACATGAAGTGAAGAAGAGAGGAGTGTGGTGACATTGGCTTCTCTCTTGAGAGTTGTCATCAAGCTGGTGTGCTTACTTTTTGGGCTTTAGCACACGCATGTCAGTTTTGGGTGAGAACAAGTTTGATAAGTAAAAGTGGATGATTGGACAAGAGATTAGTGTCTCATCGATTGGGAAATGGAGTCAATTAAAGGCTAGAGGCTATCTTAATGGAAGGTAATGGTCATTGATGCTAAAGAGTACAAGCTACAACAAACCATCCCATTGTCGTATCAAATTGCAAATATGGAACTAGATACATTACTAAAGTAGATAAACCCTAATACATATGAAGATTATGGCTATCAAGAATATCATTTATATGCATCCAACAAAGAGTAGAGAAGATGTGCAATTATAAACCATATTCTATTGATAATATAAAGGAAACAAGAAGGACATTACCAATTTCACACTCCATAAGCATATGCCATGGTTGTTCAAGCAACATGAGAGAAAGCATTATGATCTAGAATATATCTTCACCCATCAAGTATTTTATTGAGCGTCCAAATAGACCAATGAATCTTCAACTAAGCTCCAAGGGGTATACCCCAAATCCAACAATGAAAATGAAAGAGAGAGGGCTCTACTTTATATAGAGTCTAGCTCAACTTCCTTTACAATAAAATAATAATTAATCGCAAAATTAATAGGAAACATTTGCTCCCACTGCAAAATTAATCGCAATCAGAATGTTGTTAGCACTTGCAACGCAATTTGGATAGCAGGTACACCAAATGGATGTCAAAAGTGCATTCTTGAATGGAGATTTGCAAGAAGAAGTGTATATGGCGCAACATTAAGGATGTGCGGTTGAAGGTAATGAAAAATTGGTCTATAAGTTTGTGAAAGCTTTGTATGGATTAAAACAAGCCCCTCGACCATGGTATGAAAAAATGAATATGTATCTTACGTCAAGAGATTTCAAGACAAGTGATTATGATCCTAATTTGTATATCAAAGGAAAAGGTGAAGACATTATCATTATGGTGGTATATGTAAATGACTTAATTCTTACAGGTAGTAGCCTAGTTGCCGAAGCGTCCCCCCCCCACGGTTCGAGCAGCAAACTTGCGCTCCGAGCAAAAGCGCTGCCGAAGCGTTTTTGGAAGCTCGCTTCAGGCAAAAAAAATCCGCTTCATGCCACTGTCGGAAGCTTTCTCGCTTCCGAAAGCTCCAAGCGCCAACCACCTCGCTTCGCCATCGAACCGCCAGCACTTCGACAGCGCTCTCACATCGAACCCCGATCGCTTCCGCGGGCAGTCCGTCGAACCCGCAAAACCGGCGAAAGAGTGAGTTTTTTTTTTTGTTTTTTGGCTATGTGGGTGGGCCCTAGGGCGTTTTTAGGGTTAGAGAGGGGAGATAAGGCAAAATCTCTCCCTCTTCTTCCTCATTGTTTCATCTTGGAGTTGGAGTGGAGAGGGAAAGGAGCTCTTGGAGTCTTGGTGTTGGCTTGGTGTTGGAGGCTTGGAGCAAAGTTGGAGAGCTTGAAGAGGATTTGAGAGAGCTTGGAGGAGACAACAAAGGGTTCCATCTTCTTGCAAATCAAAGGAGATCAAAATAGGTATGCCCAATGTGTATTTTTGTTGAAAATTGTTTACAAAATGTCTTGTTTATTGTTTATTGTTTATTGTTTATTGTTTATTGTTTATTGTTGTATTTGTTTCTTCTCCTACATTTTCCCATTCCCTCTTCCTCCTCATTCTATTGCAGGTTGTTCATCTAAAACTTGAAGAAAATGTTGTTCTTGTGGTATTTGCTTCCATTTTTGGTTCTCATGGTGTTGGTTGGGAATAGGCGTGTGAATGAAGAAGAAGATAGTGGTCATTCTCATAGTGACCCAATGAATGAAGGAGAGGAGGGTGGTGAAGGGGGTGATCTTGAAGCTGATAGTGGCAAAGCTTCATCAACCCCCTTGTGGAGGTTTGTCACAAAAGTTGAGGAGGGTAGAGGTGGTGGAACCTCTAAGTTTATATGCCCACATGGTTGTCGTCCAAATAAACCTTATAGCGGTTCATACACCCCTGTAAGGAGGCATCTTTGTGGGGTATTAGACAGTGATAATAACAAAGGGTCCCTTGGTATTACAATTTGCCCAAGGATAACACAAGTAGAGAGATAAACTACATTAAGATAGAGGAAATTGCACAAATAACGAATGCTAAAAAACAAAAGGTTCACTCTGATGTTTCTTCTAGCTTTGGGTGCCCATTTTCATCTCCTACTTCACCTGGCGGAAGGTCCTCAACTGGTAGTGGAAGTAAGAGAACCATAGAAGATTTCCTTGATATTAGTGGCAGGGAGGATGTGGATGCAAAAATGGTGAGGTTTCTTTATGCATGTGGTGTGCCATTCAATGTTCTCCACTCCCCTTATTGGCATGCCATGGTTAAAGCCATTAACAAAGCACCTGCTGGATACAAGGCCCCTGGGTATGAAAAAGCTAGAACTGTGTTACTTGACAAGGAAAAAGCAAAAGTCAAAAGAGCTCTTACACGGTTTACAGATGGGTGGGCAGATACTGGGGTATCCATTGTATCTGATGGTTGGACAAATGTTAGAAACCAACATTTGATAAATATCCTTGGTGTTTCGTCTAGTGGTGCAGTGTTTCTTGGAGCGCAAGACTCCTCATCAATCATGGCCTCTTCTCAATACATAGTAGACATCTTACTGAAAGCTATTGATGAGGTTGGTCCTACTAATGTGATTCAAGTAATCACTGATAATGCAGCGAATTGTAAAGGAGCAGGAAAAATCATTGAGCAGAAATATACTCACATCTTTTGGTCTAGTTGTTTGGTGCACACAATAAACCTTTTAATGCATGATATTATCAAGCACAAAGAATGGACATGGATAAATGATTTGTATAAGCGAAGGAAGAAACTCATTAAATTTATCACCAGGCATTCAAGGGTCAATGCCTTTTATTGCACTTACTCTAAGTTGCAATTACTTAAGCTTGCCAAGACTAGATTTGGTAGCTATTTCCTCACCTTCAGGCGCCTATTGAGGGTAAGACAGGGTTTGGGTGTTATGGTGATGAGTGATGAGTGGGATGAAATTAGCACTGATAGAGATCGCATGGATGCAGCAAAGGACACTATTCTTGATAGCTATTTCTGGACATGGGTCAAGTATGTTTTACAGTTCACCAAGCCAATTTATAACATGCTTCGGTTTGCAGATTCTGATAGAACGGTCATTGGGGAGGTGTATGAGCAAATGGACAATATGCTAGGACAAATTAAGGACATTGTTCAACCTAAAGACGAGAATTTGTATAATTTGATCCGTATAGAGGTGGAAAAACGGTGGGAGAAGCTAAATATTCCACTACATGCCTTAGCATATGTGCTTACACCAAAATACTATCATATATCATGGCTTTCAACCCCAGCACCAGGTGGTGAGGCAAAGAGAAAACCACACCAAGATCCAGAGGTTCAAGCTAGTTATATGCAAGCATTGGAAAAACTGTACCCAGATGTTGAGGAGTGTGATAGCATTCGGCTACAGTTGAGCCAGTACATCAGTTGCACTGGTGCCTTTGGGAGCAACCATGCAACTAGAGATCAAGGGAATTTGCCTTCTCTTCAGTGGTGGGACATGCATGGCACTAGTTGCCCACAACTACAAACTATGGCAATGCGGGTGCTTTCATAGGTGGTGAACACTTCTTCAGCATAGACGTGTTGGAGCACATACAGTTACATCCACAATGTCAAAATAAACAGGTTGAATGTACAACGAGCAGAGACCTTGGTCTATGTGCATTACAACTTGCGATTGTTGTCGCATTACTGTGATGATCCAACTATAGATAAATCAAATAAGATGTGGGACTACAATCCAGAGGAGGACAACTTGGAGGATGGAGCATTGGTTTTGGAGGAGTTGGAGAATGCTCTTTTGGATGAGGATGAGCGTGCTGAGATGCCACCTCCATCCAGTCACGGTGCGAGGTCCCATGGACGTGGCCCCTTCACTAGCACTCCAACAGTACCTGCATTAGAAGGACCTTCACAGTCACACTCAGATTCACATGCTTCATCTTCACTACCACCACGCATACCCTCACGAGGCAATCGTGGTGGTGGAAGTAGGAACTAGGAGAAATAGTTTTTTTGCATTTTACTAGATAGGATTTAAATCATAGCTCAGTTTAGAGTTTTGAACTTTTGAGACCTTTTAGTCTTCGTATGTCAATTTAATTTTCATTCTGGTACTTATAAGTTATGCTTCATGGCACATGGAGATAGCCATTTTTTGTAAACAAAACTATTTGGTACTTAATGATGTACTTCCCTATTTGGTACTTTACTACTTAATGATGTACTTGCATAAGTTAATGATGTACTTCCCTATTATATGGTTCTAAAGGTTGTATGTTTGTAATTGATAGAATCTAGATGGTTTGTATGTGTATTTGTAAAATGTATTTCAATTTTCAATTCGTAACTTTGTATGTTTATAATGAAATCATGAATTATGGAATTTAGATGGCATTTAATATATTGGAAGTAGCACAAACATACATGTTTCATAAATTTTACATCTAGTTTGGTATTCTACATGTTTTTTTGAATATATATATATAAACGCTTCCGAGACGCTTCGCTTCCGACCATTTTTTGAAAAATGCGCACTCCCGCTCCCACTTCCCGCTCCCGCTCCCGCTTCCCTCCCACGCTTCGGCAACATTGGGTAGTAGTAATGACTTGATTCAGGAAGAAAAAGATAGTCTTTGCAAATCATTTGGTATGACTGACTTGGGGTTATTACATTATTGTTTCAGTATTGAGGTTTGGTAGCAACCAAACAGAATTTTCATCTCACAAGCAAAATATGCTTCAAAATTGTTAAACAAATTTAGAATGGAAGATTGTAATCCCAACAAAAGGTAGTCTTTGCAAATCATTTGATATGACTGACATGGGGTTATTACATTTCTATTTTGGTATTGAGGTTTGGTGTTAGATTTTAATGAAAATATAGCAATATAATTTTCATCTCTTTCACCTTTGACTATGTTGTCCACTGAAGTTGCACCATGGTGGAAAACTTGTGAACCACAGAAGACTTGAACAAATTTTTGTTCACTTGCCAGAGTTCAGTGTTCATCAGGCAATTTTGCCCTTTGTAATAATTTGCATGTCCAGACCCTGCGGGGATTTTGTAATAAGTTGGTCTAGCATGAGTTTTTTTTATGAAAGGTTTGGCCTTTCTCAATGTTTGTTATCAGGGAAATACTCTAGAGTGTTTTTTTCCTTAGGGATTATGCATTACTGAAAAGTGACGCATAATTCGCGAGTTTTTCACTCACACCTCCAAAGCTGGAGTGTTTTTCTGATGACGAATTTTGAGGGGTTATTAAAACCTACTGGAATGTATTTTTGTAACATGCTAGCCATCCCGAATAAGTTGTATGGACATGCACTAGGTCCCCTAGGAGTTTGAAGTCATTCCGACAAAAATAATTTTTTCCGTAAATTAGACCGTTTTTTTGATGGTTTAATTGGAAAAATTCAAAATGTAATAAAAGTGTCGTCTAGAGGCGGAATTTGGCTTGGGGAGGCTTGTTTTGACGCTCAGAGCGTCCTCTTTACCCTAGCGCCCACTTCCTCCTTTTTCTGAGCAGTTACAGTGTCCCCGAGAGCATTTTTCGCTAAGGAGGCATCATTTTGGCATTTAAATGCTAAAAATTGAGAAAATGCACAAAGTGCCAAAATCAAAAAAGGACAAAAGTGATTAAATAAATCATGGGAAAAGGGTGGCATGGTTTGCTATAGGATAGGGTATACGACCACATCTAAAGTGATAAAGGCATGTGCTAACAAAAGAGATGAGAAATCAAAGTAATTAGAAGATGACGTGAATGAGGAGGGTGTGGGTCATCATTCACGTGGGCAGCTCCTCCAACCGAATGCACTCTTAAGTGGGCCCAAAGATCGTAAGGAATGAGTTGGCATGGACATTAAGGCATATACCAACCAAATTTGGAGGAGATCATGCATTAAATATTAAACCATGAGTTGGCCTCTCTTAAGGCTCACGCATTCCTTCCTTGAGATAGACGTTTTGGCATATATATCACGTTTTTGGTATGGGAGGAGTTTCCAAGGAAAGGAGGGAGGGCGCCTTCCTTAGGTGGCCACTCCCCCATTCAATGCAACTCCAATCCATCCTCCATTTATGGGATTTGGAGCTACCACATGGCATCTCAAAGCCCTAGCTTTGCTCTCCCTCACCAATTCGAATTTGCCTTGAGGAGTTTTCTATTTAAGCAAGGTTCATGCTCCATTTCTCCCAAGTGTTGGATTGCATAGAACCTTTGCTTCTTTTTGTAATACTGTTGAGGATTAATATATTGTTGAGACTTTGGAGGTCATTGGTGGCTCTTGTTCTTCATGCATGCTAGTCTTTGGTTGAGGTAACATTGTGATTTTCCATTTTTACTTTCATTTGCAAGTAAATCTATCTAGCTCGGTAAGGATCTTGGATCCTAATAGGGTAAGCATTCTTGTCTTGATTTGCTTATTTATATTGGATGTGTAGAGATCTAGAAGTACCAAATAATATTCAGTTGTATTTTTGCTCTTCACATTTCTTATCATTTGATCTACTAGATTTAATCTCTTGTATGTGTGAGTTTTCTTGGTTGTATTACAGGATCTAATGCCCTATTGTGATAGCGGATCTTGGCTTGATTCCTCTTTTTGGATAGTGGATCACCTCATATTTAAGCACTAACAATTTCTTGCAAGGCACTTCTCCTACTCCAATATTGCACAAGCGAACAAGCTTGGTTCTCTATACTTCTTCTTCCAAATTTTTCAAAGACAAACCTCTTTTCCCTTTGTGTTTCTATTGGAACAAGCATAAGTACTTTATTAAAGATCAATATCATTTAAAGTTTGTTTCAATTTTCAGATCTAGAGAGTTGAATTTACATCATATCTAAAGGCTAAGTCTAGATCTCATTTTATGCTTGTATGCTCTTCATTTTTTCCATAAATTTTTACAAGTATAAAGTTGTATTTTTTATGTAAATTTGTGCATTCTAATCAATGTTTTGTAGCACTTTAGTTCGCTGGAAATTAGCAGGTCTGCGTTTTAAAGTCAAAGTTTTGGAGAAATCAAGAGCCCTAAAAGTACAAAAAACTCTTCGGTGGACACCCAAAAATTTCTACTTTTCAATTTCCAAGCATTGTAAGCTCTTAGGTCCAAATTTAATGGACTAAGAAGCATTTAACTTTCAGCACTTTGTAAATTTTATAAACGAGAGCAGTAGGTGTAAACTTTTATAAGTTTATTGCTTGCTGGTTTATGTCAACTTTTCAGTGGTTTTCATTTCGAACCTGTTTTGCATTAGCTGAAAACTACTTATGAAAATTTCTAAGACAATTAAACACGCTGTAAAATCATACTAACAAGCAGAAATTAAATTTTAACATGCACACCATAAAATTTGAGACTCAAAAAATTTTGGCAACTGTGCCCTGGAAAAACCCCCACGGGGAAAACCAGTAAGAGAGAGAGAGAGAGAGTTTATTATTTCTTCAGTAAAAATATCATCACAGCACTACAATGAAAATATTACTTATCTCCACCACCTAGAATCTTCCTCGAAATATGTGCAACAGCAGAATCTCGATTTATGTGCTAGCAGCCTCGAAATGTGTGCCAACAGGACCTTGATTTCTATGCTGGAAAAACACAGTCCGTACTAGCTATACGGTTCTCGGTTTGTGTGCAGTGAACCACCTCGAAAATTGTGCTGAAATAAATTAGAAATCAGTACCTTGATTTCTGTGCTGATTTACTCCTTGAAATCCGTGCTGTACCTTCATGAAAAATAGTGCAGACTGTATCGGGAATAGTGCCCAGAAATACACCTCGAAATTTGTGCAACAAACTTGGTTTGTGTGCCCAGTCAATACCTCGAAAACCGTGCCTGGAAAAACATGGGTTTTGTGCCCAAATTTTATCCTTGGAAACCGTGCTGCAACTCGGGATGAGTGCCTAGAAATGTCCCTCGATATTTGTGCCCAATTTATGCTGTACGACAGCGTTGGGAAATGTGCCCTAAAATAAATGCTAAAGAAATCTCGTCAATTTCTGTGCCAACTTTCTCCTTGGAAATCATGTTGGTCACTCTCTCTTGTCTCTCTTCTCTCTTCACTTCATTTAGCAAAAGTGAAACTCAAAATGCCTCCCTCATGCTTTTTGATCAAACCCTAGGGTTTCCCTAAATCCAATGGATGAGATTGAATGAGATCAAAGGTGGAAATTAAATGCTCCATTTACTTTTTATAAATATTAATTTCCCTCACCCACTTAAATTTATCAAAAAGTGACTTTGAGATTATAAAGTCTCATTAAATGCTTTTACTAAGTCATTTAATGTGAGGGTCACCTTTTTCCCCTTCTAAGTGACTTTAGGCAAAAGGTCACTTGGGGAACACTTCCCTAGGTACAAAAACTAACACTCCCTCTTACCGAGGAAGGTGTTCTACACCACTCCCAACTTGTCTCTGAAGAAGACAAACTTGCCCCTCCCCAAAGATTTCGTCAGGATATCTGCTACCTGCTTATCAGTGGAAATATATTGCAACTCAACTGCTCCTCTCTGGACGTAGTCTCGAATGAAATGGTACCTGATCTCAATGTGCTTTGACCTGTCATGGAACACCGAATTCTCAGAGAGCTGAATGCAACTCTGATTGTCACAATAGATCACCATAGGTCCAAGCTCCTGATCAAATAAATCTACCAATAGCTTGCGAAGCCACAGTGCCTCGCAAGTAGCCTGATTGGCTGCCATATACTCAGCCTCGGCAGAACTCAATGCAACGGACTTTTGTTTCCAACTGAACAACGACACTGCTGCCGAACCCAAACTGAAACAACAACCGGAAGTGCTCTTCCAATCCCTCACACAACCTGCCCAATCTGAATCTGTGAAACCAACCAAGCTAACTCCACCCGAACCCCTGTAGTCCAAACCATAGTACATTGTATCTACTAGGTATCTCAACACATGTTTTACGGCAGTCCAATGTACACTCCCAGGCTCCACCATGAACTAGCTAAGAGTGTTCACCGCAAAACACAAGTCTGGCCTAGTGTTGACCAGATACATCAACGATCCAATGAGCTGACGGTAAAGTGTAGGATCCACCAACTTACCCTCAGAAGCATGAAGTTGCTTCCAGTTTGTGATCATAGGTGTAGACATCGACCTGCAGTCCTCCATCCGAAATCTCCTCAGAATATCAACTGCATACTTCCCCTGTCCCAGGAAAATATGTCCAGGCTCCTGCCAAACCTCCATCCCCAAATAGTAATGCATCAACCCAATATCAGTCATCTCATACTCAGTCGCAAGGTCTCTCTTGCAATGTGCAATGAGACGCTCCTCTCCGGTGATAAACAAGTCATCAACATATAACAGAAGAATGAGAGGATCTCCACCAACCACAATGTGGTAAAGGTTGGGATCAGCCTCACTCTTCTGAAAGCCCATCAAAGTCAAGTATGCATCGATCCTAGAGTACCAAGCTCTAGGAGCTTGCTTCTGTCCATACAAGGCTTTCCTCAGCCTACACACATGAGAATCTCTCCCATGAATCTCGAATCCCTGTGGCTGCTCTAAGTACACCTCCTCCTACAGAAGACCATTGAGAAATGCGGTCTTCACATCCATCTGGTGGATCTTCCAACCCATCTCTGCTGCTATAGATATCACTGCTCTGATGGAAGAATACCGAGCAACTGGCGCAAAAGTCTCATCATAGTCAACTCTCTCAACCTGTGAAAACCCCCGAGCCACAAACCAAGCCTTGTACTTCTCCACACTGCCATCTGCAGCATGCTTTATCTTGTAAAGCCACTTGGAAGTCACAACTGACTTCCCCTCTGGTCTCGGCACTATCTCCCAAGCATCATTCTTCATGATGAAATGGTACTCTTCCATCATGGCATCTCTCCATACCTGATGCTGAGAAGCCTCCTCAAATGTGGAAGGCTCAGAGTCACGAAGACTCGCAACAAAAGCCATACCCAATCTATCCGGCATCACTACTGTCCTGATCTCCTCCTGGGGTCTACCAAATGCCTCTGCTTCCTTCAAGGTATCCTGAAGCCATTTAGGCTTCCTCTTCCTTGAAGGCTCCTCCCAAACTGGTCTATCCTCATCTGAGGAACTCCCAGAAGCAGAAGGTCCAACACCCCGAGGACCAGTGCCTGAAGAACCTTTAACCTGTGAACCAGAACTTGAACCTGTCCCTAAAGTACTTGTCACCTAAACCACTGAACCTGTAGAAGTTGTGCCTGTACTCTGTGATCCAGTCACTCCGGAAACCTGTGCACCTGAAACCTGTATCGAAGAAGCCTGTGTCAACTGAGGTGTGGGAGCTGGTGGCTCCCGCTGCTCTATCTCTCTCGACTTCCTGAATGCTCTCTCCTCATCAAACTTCACCTCCCGCCTGACAACAACTCTCTTTTGGCCAGGTAGGTAAAGCTGATAGGCCTTCGAAGTTTAGTCATATCCCACAAATATGCCTCTCTCTGCAGTGGGCTCAAACTTCGTCCTCTTCTCAAAAGGGACGTGAGAGTAAGTCAAAGAACCAAATACACGAAACTTGCTCACCTCAGGTTTCTTGCCTGTGTACATCTCCTCATGAGTCTTCCTCCCCAAAGCACAGTGAGGACTCCTATTCTGCAGATAAACTGCAGTGCTGCATGCCTCTACCCATAGAAAGAATAGTAACCCCTGATCATGAAGCATCGCTCTCGCTACTCCCACAATCGACCTGTTCTTCCTCTCTGCTACTCCATTCTGCTCAGGAGTGTAGGGAACTGTCAACTGTCTCTGTATACCCTCCTGTCTGCAGAAAGCATTGAACTCCTTGGAGATATACTCACCCCCATTTGCCGATCTCAACATCTAAATCTTCCTCCCTGCCTGCTTCTCCACAAGGGCTTTGAACCCTTGGAAGACACTCAAAACTAAGGGTGACTTCTTGCTCCTCAAGAAGTAGAACCAGGTCTTCCTAGAGTAGTCATCAATGAATATGATATAGTACTCAAAACCAGTCAATGAGACTGATGACATAGGACCACAAATATTAGAATGGATCAAGTCAATCACTCCTGTTGCTTTGGTGTCACTGTTTGGAAAAGCAGTCTTGGTGTACTTTCCCAAAGCACACCCCCTGCACACATCACTCTGCTCAGTGCTGAACTCGAGTAAACCTGGAACCATGCTCCTCAACAATCTCAAAGCTGGGTGATGTAGGTGGGCCATCCTCTAATGCCATAGCTCACATAGCTCACTGCTACTGCTGTTGCTGTGTGCTAGAGCGTGTTGAGGCTGAAACAATAACTTGTACAGTCTTCCACATCTAAACCCAATGTCCATGGAGGTAGATACTCCTGTAGTCTTGGGGAATATCTATACTCTCCCAACTGAGAAACACACCCCAAGACCCTTGTCCTCAATGGTGGAAACTGACACAAGGTTCTTCTTCAACCCAGGGACATATAACACATCCCTCAGAGTCATGGGACTCATTGACTCCCTCTGAAATGTAATAGTCCCCCGACCAACTGCTCTAACAATGGTATCATCACCTAGTACAACCTCCACATCTGTACCTGTCTGTGATAGCTCGAAGAACAACTCTCGAGCACCTGTCGTGTGGCTTGAGGCTCCGCTGTCAATGTACCAAGTACTAGTGGTTGATGGACTCGTCTCATGGCCTGCCAACAATGAATGCTCCATCTGTGCTGGTGGCTAAAGAGGCTAAAGAGGCTCTCTCTCTCTCTCAATCTGTCCAGCACATACGGAAAACTCCCTCTGAAACCTGTCTCCAAAGTCATCAACCTCCGCTAAGGCTGCAGTCTACTGTCCCTTCTTCTTCTTCTTGTTTGGACACTGTGAAGCATAGTGCCCAAACGTCTGACAACCATAACACTTGATTTTACTCAAGTCTTTCTTCTGCCCACCCTACTGTTGCTGCTTGGCCCCACCCTTCTTGGGACCCTTCTTCTTCTTCCCCTTTGCTGTCAAAGCCACGTTCTCCTCATCTACCCCACTCTGTGATGAACTACCCTGTACGAGACCTCTCCTGGTCTCCTCCTGCACAAAGTCATCCCACAATCTCTCCCAAGAAGGTAGGTTCTCTCTACCCACTATGGCCTGCACAAATGCACCCCGGGGCTTTGAAGCCCCATTCACTGCTGTACGTACAAGCTCAGTAGCAGATACCACCTCGCCAACTGTTGCCAGTTCATCTCGAACTGCAGATATCCTAGTAAGGTATGTTGTCACTCCCTCTCCGCCATTCATCTTTATACTCTTGAGTTTCTCTTTGAGAACCATCTTCCGATTCTCATTGGTACTCTCATACGAAGTGGTCAAAGCAATCCACATCAAATGTGCCCTAGCCTTGCCTGAAATGTGAGGGATTATGTTGTCTTTAACTGCATCAAGGATTATCCTCCTAGCCTTACAGTCCTTCTTGTCGAAGGCTGATAGTGCTACTGCATCTGTAGCAGCAGGAATCTGAACAGGGTTTGCTGTAGTATTCCTAACCACTTCCTCCCATAGTTCATTCTCCTCTAATATCAGCAAAATTCTGGCCTTCCATGGCACAAAGTTCATTGTCCCATTCAGCCTATCCTCCAACTTAAGTCCTGTAGCCATCTTTCAGCCAACCCAACAAAGTGTTGCTCACTAACAGAAGAAAATCACTGAATTTACTGAGTTCTAGAAATTTCTGTGTCTGCCAAATATCACTGTTTTCTGCCCCCAGGCTCTGATACCATGTAAATTTTTCTGAGTTTACTGCTTGCTGGTTTATGTCAACTTTTCAGTGGTTTTCATTTCCACCTTGTTTTGCATTGGCTGAAAACTACTTATGAAAATTTCTAAGACAATTAAACACGTTGTAAAATCATACTAACAAGCAGAAATTAAATTTTAACATGCACACCATAAAATTTGAGACTCAAAAATTTTTGGCAACTGTGCCCTGGAAACACCCCCACGGGGAAAACCAGTAAGAGAGAGAGAGTTTATTATTTCTTCAGTAAAAATATCATCAAAGCACTACAATGAAAATATTACTTATCTCCACCACCCAGAATCTTTCTCGAAATATGTGCAACAGCAGAATCTCGATTTCTGTACTAGCAGACTCAAAATGTGTGCCAACGGGACCTCGATTTCGGTGCTGGAAAAACACAGTCCATACCAGCTGTACGGTTCTCGGTTTGTGTGTAGTGAACCACCTCGAAAACTGTGTTGAAATAAATCAGAAATCAGTACCTCGATTTTTGTGCTAATTTACACCTTGAAATCCGTGCTGTACCTTCATGAAAAATAGTGCAGACTGTATCAAGAATAGTGCCTAGAAATACACCTCGAAATCTGTGCAACAAACTCGGTTTGTGTGCCCAGTCAATACCTCGAAAACCATGCCTGGAAAAACTCAGGTTTTGTGCCCAGATTTTATCCTTGGAAACTGTGCTGCAACTCGAGATGAGTGCCCAGAAATGTCCCTCGATATTTGTGCCCAGTCTGTGTTGTATGACAGCCTTGGGAAATGTGCCCTGAAATAAATGCTGAAGAAATCTCGTCGATTTATGTGCCAACTTTCTCCTTGGAAATCATGCTGGTCACTCTCTCTTGTCTCTCTTCTCCTCTCTTCACTTCATTCAGCAAAAGTGAAACTCAAAATGCCTCCCTCATGCTTTTTTATCAAACCCTAGGGTTTCCCTTAATCCAATGGATGAGATTGAATGAGATCAACGGTGGAAATTAAATGCTCCATTTACTTTTTATAAATATTAATTTCCCTCACCCACTTAAATTTATCAAAAAGTGACTTTGAGATTATAAAGTCTCATTAAATGCTTTTACTAAGTCATTTAATGTGAGGGTCACCTTTTTCCCCCTTCTATGTGACTTTAGGCAAAAGGTCACTTGGGGAACACTTCCCTAGGTACAAAAACCAACAATGGGGTACCCAGCACCCACATCCCATCCCCCTTGGGGGGATTTGCATTTTTTCAAGTTTCGTGAATAAATTTTTCTAACTCACTTTTTTTTTTACACACTCACGATTTTAGTGCAGAGTGTATACTTTTAACTTGCATTTCATTTTTGCAAGCATAGCTTAGAAATAACACAATCGTTGCCACGAATTATGCTCTCGCCATCACCTAAAGGCCTAGCCGATTAGTGGTGGATGATCAGAAAAGTGACACATAGGCTTGTGATCTCTTTTATTTCATAAGTTATATCTTTCCTTTGTTTCTGTTTACAAATTTAAACACTCTTGAACTTAGCTGAAAAGCAAGTCAAGAGCGCTCTCTGTCGGAGGGTCAATGGTTACTCGCTTCTAATTTAAATAAACTATTTGCCTACACTGCGTAAGCTCTACCCACCAGTAGTACGTCTGAGTTGTGGGATACCAAAAGCAATTGGAAGCACTTTCTTAATTCTCACATTTAATTTAATCAAGTCACCTAATAAAATTAACTACCCACAACATAGTGAAAATCCAGCACTTCGAGACTAAATTTTGGTGTGGATTTTGCCTAGGGAAGCCGAGTAGCTGTACTCTGACCTTGGGGCACCGTTAGACTACATCCTTGTTAGTGTAGTGTTGAACACACGCTCAGGGTATTGACAGTCCGTCATGTTCTTGTACAGAAGCACCAATCTTTAGAACTCCGGACATTCCTCTCTGTCCCTTTACGGTATATCTAGAGTTTCCTTTCTTTTCCCTAATCAAGATTCATCTTAATAATTTAAAATCAACCAAGATACAATTGCACAACATTTACTTTTCCAGCATTTTAATTTCACGCTGTGTTTTGACTCCATAAGGCACTGGTCCTTGCACTTTTCATTTGCTTTTTATCAATATCAAGTATTTGTGCATCTTTATGTTTCACAGTGATTTATCTAAAACGTATGCTGGTGAAAGCTTTCTTAACTATTGTTCCAATTATAATCTTGAACCTTTAATCAAAAACTCCCAAAAACATTAATAAACAACCCATCACTCAACTGGAAGACCCTAACAACCTTAGTAACTTTCCATAGAGACTACCCCCCTTGGCTTTCGTTGGGAATTTTGCCTAAACGGAGGAGTCAAGAACCAAGAAACATACTTGACTCGAGACTTGCCACCAACGGCACACCGAGCGGCAGCATAGATTTATGTTGCGACAAAGATGGTGTGTAATCCAGCGGCAACAGACTACACATAAGAATCACTGAAAGAATACCATGCACAGAAACACAAGAGACACAATAGTTTACCCTAGAAAAACCTAAACTCGGGAAAAACCAGGCCAACCTTTCTTATTCAGAGATTCAGTACAAAGTACAAGTACATCAGATATAAAAGTGATCTATGACAAGAGAGATCACATAGGAAGTTGATATCAAAGAAAGAACCCAAGAAAAGCAGTCTTCTACGACCCTTGAGCGAACTTGCTTGAGTGTGCCAAATGAGGAGGGCGTCACCTCTTATTTATAATTGATTTTTGTTGACTTTTTCACTGGGGCCGATTTGTCAATTTTGTTCTAGGTCGACTTGTCATTTGGGATAATAAATAACAGTTTATTAATTGTTTTCTTGTGGGTTGGCTTGGCTAGTGAGGATACCTCACGTAGTTACAAACAACAACACTCCCTCTTAGCTAGGGAGGTATCATCACGTTGGAACGCATCTGGATATCGTCTAATCATCACGGCTTGTCTTTTACATCTCATCATCATAAGAAAGGTCTCTTTTGATCAAGTCCTTCTAACCAAAACAACTGTTACCACTGGAACCATATCATCTTTCCAATGATAATATATGATCTGCCTGATCAATTTGGTCATCCTAGACCAAAAGAGGATTACTTCCTCATGCACTTTATGAGTCTAAAACTAAAGGGAGACCACACTCCCAAGGAAGGCACTTCTTCCAAGCACGTTATCGATCTCAAATCAAAGGGAGGCTATACTCTCTAGGAAGACACTTCTTCCAATTTACCAGTCATTACAACTGGAAGGCGGTGATGACTACAACTAGTCCACCCCTCTGGGCCCATACTCCACATAGGAGCACTCTCGACATAGGAGAACCTCCCACACAGGGATCCACTCCACAAAGGAGTATTCTCCATACAGGAGAACATCCTGTTAGACACAATGCTCACTGAGAGGGGGGGGGTGAATCAGTGAGCCTATACTTAATCAAAATTCAACTTCTTCAATCACTAAAACTTAAATCATCATTTCACATTTACTTCAACAACATATTCATCAATGAGTTATATTTTAGTAATCATCTAAGCACATGTCATATAATCACCAACACATCACACACAAGAGACACAAGATATAGTTTTGTAATTTTTGTAATTGGTTCAACAGCCACAACCGTGAGATAATTCAGCACCAACTTAAACAAAAGGAGCACCAACTCTTTATCTAGGACCCTGCCTAGTTTTTCTTAGATCCTACTAAGAAAGGGATACAAGACCCTGCTTGTATTATTAGTCATGTCATTATTCACATCATCTCATTCATCATTTTGTCCAACTAGTCACCATGTCTTCATCAAATCAATCCATCATTTTTCTGTCCATGCATATCATCAGTATATCATAATTATCTTGGCACTTAAATAAATATCAGTTTGTCATGCCCAGCATCTTTATCATGCACATCAAACTGTTCATCTATATTTCAAAGATTAGCACTTCATCAAACTGTCCAGTCTGTCCCAAAACAAATCATCATGTCCTGCATTATAAATCATCAACCAGCTGTACATACACATTCTTACATCCCTGTCACATTACTTTACATTGCCCACAATCTTGTGATCACTGTCACATACATACAAGACCCTACACATACTCATCACATCTCATACATCAATGTCATCATTCTGTCCCAGACATTATTCTATTCATGTCATCAGCATTTCAGCCTTTTCACAACCTGTGATTTTTCACATATCAGCATTCAGGTGAGTACATTAGTATCATCAAAAACATGTCATCAAGAAATCTTCAATCAGCCCATCATTTGTCTTCATCAATCTGGTGTTCTAAGGCATCACCACTTTAGCATATCTTCAGCATTATGTAGCCCCAATTAAACTCAGACAAAAAGATAACTTCTCATGCTGCTGCTACATTATTTCTTCATCCAGCCCAAATATAAAAAGTAAACAAAAAATTACTTTACTGCTGCTGTTCTCTTGCTCACCGAACTGTCCTAATTCAGATGACACAGAAATTCATCTTCAAGATTATGAACTTCAAAATTTGACTGTGGCTACTGAAAATCTGAGCTAGAATATTACTGCAGCTGTCACCCGAAATTCAGAGAGCATAAAAAAACTTCCAGACTTTTCTATGGCTGCTCCAAAACAGAGATAAAACCTTTTTATATCAGCGAAATTAGCCTCAGTGAAGGATCCGAAATCAGAGATGAAGGTAAACAAAACAAATAATTTTTGTCCACTGTAGCTGCTACAGTACCCGAAAAAATCAAAGCTTCTTCTCCCAATTCTCCACAGCACAAATGAATTCGTTGATAGGTTATATATAGTCATTTTCCAGGGTATTTATCTGAGCCGACTTGTAGTTTTTTTTTGTATATTTTTTAATTTTATTTTTAATATTGTTTGTGGAGCCGACTTCACTTGAATTTACTTTATTATTATAACTTTGAATTATCATTTCAATGGTCAAACTTGGTGTTATTTAAGGCTTGTTTTACATGCCTTTACGGCTTGTTCTCCTACATATGGTGTGGGTGCCTTCGTCTTCTTTTGCCCTAGGGTCATCCCCAAAGGTTCCAAGGCCCCAAATGCCCACATCATCTTCATTTCTTCAAGCCTATTAAACCATCTAATGTGTGGGTCAAAAGACTTCTTCGAGGCCTTCTTTATCAAGCCATGTGCATCCACAACATTTCAAGGACTATATAAGGTCATCAATGAGAACCATCATCATCTTCATTAAGAGTATTAGGACCATCTCCAAATGACCACAGAATGGGTCATTTGCCCACTTTGGTGTTCCAAAGCCCAATCATGCCATTTAACACTTCTTTGGCATGTCATGGTTTGTCATGTCCACATATGTCATCTAATGCCCATATTCCTCTTGTCATCCACTGCACATATTCTTGCCATGCCATAAACCTTTAGTTTCAATCATCAACCTTCATTATGCCTTTGTCATTTATGGTTTGTCATCAATGACAACCATACTCAACACATCCCACACGGAGATACACTCCACAAAGGAGTCCTCTCCACACAGGAGAACGTTCCACACAAGCGTTGAAATATTTAACTCTGAATGTCCTTCCTCATGTTTTTGGTGTGTGTGTAATGAGGGGGGCAAAAGGGCTTTTGTTCCTTATGTTTTATTTATGTAAAAATTGACCTTATGTAAATAAAAAGAAATGTTTTGTACTTTATAAGCTGTGGATCATATTTAAGTGATGCATTTAATAATTAACTTTAATTATTAAAAAGTGCATTTAATGTGAACCCTCGATCTAGTAAACTAATCCTAGCCATTGGATTGGTAGTTAGGAAGTTAGTTACTAGAATTAAAGTATAAAATAATGAGAAGGGGCAAAGGGTGTAAAAATTTGAGGAAATGTACTAAAAACTCATTCAGACACTTCTTCAAATACTTTGCTTCATAAATGACTTAATGCTGCTCTAAGTTATTTAAAGCCAGAAATAACTTGAACAAAAAAATACTCAATGAAACAATCACACAATCACTGTAGAATGTGAACACATGTGTTTAGGGCCAATGCCCAGGGAAAAACCCCAATATGGGGAAAAACCCAGAGAGATGTATTTTTATTAAATGAGAGCAAAACTGGAATTTCTCACAACTCAGAAATTTATCTTTCCACTCAGCAAAATCATAAATGCAATTAAGAAGACAACTTATCTCAACAAAATCACTTGGAAAATGTGGCAATCAAGACCCCCTTTCACACGTGCTAACTTTCTCAGCCACACATGCCAAAAAGACTGTTGTACAACTTTGTGTATTTGACTGTACGGTGCTATCAGAATCTCGATTTCTATGCCAACAAAAGGACTATACGGAAATACTCAACAGAAGTACTTTTTATTAGTCTCGAAAATGGTGCCTACACGTGCTAGTATTCAAATCCTCGATTTATGTGTCGTTGGTACTATTGTATGGACTGTTTGCTGCTCTCAAATTACCTTGGGAACTGTGCCACTGACTTCTAGGGAACTATGCTCTCATAAAATGCAGAAATAACTTCTCTCTCTCTATCTCTTGATGTCTTTCTCTTATAATGTGTTTGTTTCTCTTTCACTAGACTTGTATTTGTACTTTACTTTCTCAAAAAAACCTAACTCAATATACTTACAAATACTAATCCATTAACTATCCTTTGTTTAAAGCTCTTATCTACAAGAAAGCAAGAAGGCAAAGCAAAAATTCCAAAGGCTAAAGTGAAACCAAGAAGAACTAAATCAAAAAGGGCACAAAAAACTTCATCTTCCCCCTTCTTCATCCCCATTCTTTTCCTTATGCCCTCAAAAGAAAAATTAACACCATTCATTTGTAAAGCATAAATAAAGAGCAAGTGGGATTACGGCTCCCACACCCTTCTTCCCCCATTTGGGGGAAGCCTGTATCGTCCTTTGAGTTCTTTTCATTTGCTTTATACCTACACAAGTTAAATAGTTGTTAGTTTAGATTAGTTTCAATAATTATCATTGCTTTGGCTTTGTTTAGTTAGATTCTAGATTTCATTGCTTTGATATAAAAGTGTTAAAAGGAACAAAAAGTCTCTTGAATCTCACTGAAAAGTGGATCAAGAGCACTCTCTGTCGGAGAGGCTTACTATTTTTTGTCTTAGTTAGATTTATTTTAATATAAAACTGCTTTAAAAAGAATCCAAAACCTCTTGAATCTCACTGAAAAGTGGATCAAGAGCACTCTCTATCGAAGAGTTTGTTTTACTTAGCTTGTTTTAATTTTACTTTTGTTTTAGCATTACTTGTTTCATAAAAATCTCTTGAATTTCGCCATAAGGCAGATCAAGAGTGCTCTCTGTCAGAGAGTCTATGGCTCTTATGTTCATCACCTAATAAATAAAATTGGAACAAACCTATTTACTGCACTACGTATGCTCTACCCATCAGCAGTCCTTCGGAGCTGTGGGATACCCAAAAACAGTTGTAGCTTATTTAATTTCCTCACATTTAATCCAACTTCAACCTAATAAAATAAACTCTCGCGAAAACCAACGAAAATCCGGCGTTGATGACTACAGTCAAAAGTGGGAAAATTCTGCCTGGGGATGCGGGAACCTCTGGGAAGAGACCTTAGAGCACCAATTAGACTACAACCTTGTTGGTGTAGAGTTGAACACCACTCTCGAGACTCCGTTCCATCCCACATGTCCTTGTACAGAGCCACCTAGACTGTATTCTGGACATATCTCATGTACCGAAAGGTATATATTGGAGATCCCCTTTCCCACAATAATCCACCTCACTTTCAAAATTTACAATAAAATTTACCAAGATATATTTGCAGAACATTTCCAAGCACTCCATGCATTCCAAAGACAGTGGCTCCATTGGCACTGGTCATTCAACAACGACAATTGTTCAATCCTTTTATTTGCTTATTATACATCTTGAAATTGTTGTCATTTATTTTATCATATCATGTTGTGGATGCTTCTTTAAATTTATAAGTTATCATAATATATTGTGGATGTGCTTTATCTTGCAAATCTATACTTGGATATAAATTTTGTTGCAAATTGCCTTAAAAACACCCATCCCAATCCGCAAAAAACACTTAAGAGCCATAGTAACTCTTTGTAGGGTCTACCCCCCTTGGCTTCATTAGGGGTTTGCCTAAACGGAGGAGTCAGGATTAGGTGACAGCACCTAACTTTTTGCTTGCCCCCAAGGCCACACATTCCCAAAAGTAGCTTTGAAAGATTTTCGTTGTTGTGTGCACATCGACGGACAATAATGACAAAATTGAAGAAAACATTTTTGTCCAAGAAAACATCTATGTGACAAGCACACTTAATGGTTGAAGTGTAACAAAATCAGAAGCATGTTTATGAACCTGTAGCAAAGATTGTTGTTACCTCAGACCAAGGAATTATGATGCAAGATATGAAAGAAGAATAGTATATCAATCAAGCTAGTTAAACCTTGGTCAAAGTCTAAGGGAACAAGGACATATGAATAATAAATTGCTTTCATGGCATTGAAGATTCCTTAAGAAGAGCAAGATACATGATACATCTTTAAGAGAAGTTTATGGAAGAAAACTAATGGATAAACTAATGAAGTGTAAACCCTGTCACAAAATATAGAAAATGTTGACAAAGGGGAGGAACATTGAAAGGGGGAGTCTATGAACTAATCATCCATATTTGTTTTCAAAAACTCGCTACAAGAAGGTAAATGAGGATGTTAACCAAAGTATCATAACACAATGGTTAAGCACCAAGTCCAGTTAACAAGGAGAAGAGAAGCAAAGAGCCAAATTTCTTAAAAGAGGAGATGTATTGGCAAGGGCAGTTGTCAAAAGGAAGAAAGATAGGAAATTCTTTATCAAGATGGTTACAGCAAGGGCATAACAGGTTATCCTTTGTCATTGTTGTCAAAGGGGGAGAATGTTTGGATGTTGCCATCAATGCCAAAGGGGGAGAATGTTTGGATGTTGCCATCAATGCCAAAGGGGGAGAATGTTGAATGTGGTTGTCATTGATGTCAAAGGAGTTCAGTAATGACAAAGGAATAACCAAGGACATGATGGCAGGGCAAACTCGGTGGAAGACAAAGGAATAACAAAGGAAGTTATGACATGGCATGTATGATGATGTGGCATGGTTGATGAAGATGCAAATCCACCTAATGGTGCTCTACTACCTTCATGATGTCATTATTACAATTTGACCTAGTTATATAGAGATTTGCCAGTTTGGAGAAATTCAAGAAATTGACCAAGTGTTGGAAATTTGGTCCAAGTTGCCTTGAGAAAATGCCTACCGTACATCATAGGAGAATGATAAAAAATATCTGAAAGCACCAGGCTGAAGCTTGTTGATCTATCTACCTAACCATGGTCTCAATTTGTCTTAAGAGTGTCTGAGGAGGAAGTTATAGGTCTGCCAAAACAGGGTTTTAGGCAATTTTGCACCAGTTCAGTAAAATGCCCACCTAGGGAAAATGAAGATGAGTCTGAAAGTGAAATCAGCTTAGTTGTGATTAGTGAGGTATACTACATCATCTAGTATCATTGGTTCAGGATTTTGGTGAAATAAAAAATCCACCTTGGAGATTGCACAAATTGTCTAAGTGTAAAAATGCGGGTAAAAATGCCTGAGTGACCTCAGTAAAATGTTCGCCAGTTCCTATGGTTGATGTCTTAAAATATTTTAAGGGTATGGGTCTTTAGACTGTTTATTGGTGCATCCAACCATATCATTGGTTTGTCCAAAAAGTCTTTGTAGGTAAAGATATCAATCTGCCAAAAGTGCCTCCTAGTTTGATTTGCACTACTTCAAAAGAATGCCCGCCGAGGAGAGAGAAAGAAGTTTCAAAGAATGAAATTGGTCCGGATCTAGATTTATCCCTCTTAATCTCTTCACATTTTGTCTCTCACATTTCCCTAGGAGGTCTTGAGTGGGTTAGCTAGCTTTCATAGGTTAGCTAGGGTCTCCCCCTTGGTCTTGCTTAGGCTTGATCTAAAGTGAAGAGTGCCTCGGTTGGCATGACACCAACTTGCCTTGGGAACTGTGGCATCTCTTGGGTCACCTTTTTAGTTGCCCATTTCCTCTACCATCCTGGATAGGATAACCTTTAGGGACAACTACAAGTTGAGTGATAGCATTTTTTGGTGGGTAGGTGGGCTTTTGCTAGATCTATATCATGGGTATTGCTCATTCTTTGTCAAATGATTAGATTCATTCAATTGCAAACCCCCTAGTGCCATTTCATCTTGATCTTCACCTTGTGGGCCCTATTTTGGTCATTTTCCTCATTTTAAGGGTGGGCCCCACTTGGATATCTTTACTTGGCATTAGATCTATCTGGATCTACTATCCTAATCCATAAGTGACCTTATCTTTCACTTGGTTGAATATTTGTCAATCTCATAAGCCTCTTCAACCAAGCCCTAACTCCTTGGGTCCACTTATCCATTCTAGATCTAGAACTATCCACATTGATCTCTTCATATTTCACTTTCACATTTCCCTAGGAGGTCTTGAGTGGGTTTGCTATCCTTCACAGGTTAGCTAGGGTCTCCCCCTTGGTCTTGTTTAGGCTTGATCTAAAGCGAAGAGTGCCTCGGTTAGTGTGACACCAACTTGCATTCGGAACCGTGGCATCTCTTAGGTCACCTCTTTAGTTGTCCAACGCCTCTACCATCCCGGATAGGATAACCTTTAGGGACAACTACAAGTTGTGTGATAACAGTACCCATTCTTGGCCTATTGTTCCTCAGCGACTATTGCCTCTACTAGTCCTCCAAACCGGTCTCGATGTTGGTTCACAGGGGTCTCGACTCTTCTGGAGTCTATAGGCATTCAAATGGACTAAATCCCTCCGTTTGGATATTCCTTGGATGCTCCAAGCTACCTTCTCCCCACCAGACAAGAGTTGAACCAGAATATCAAGGATGAAATTACAGGCAATTTATTCAAACCACTTGGGTTAACCCTTGGGGTAGGTTACGCCCAAAGATGGCCTTCTATGCTAAGCACTTCTTGGAGCTGAGAAACAGACTCATTGTTCGACCGCAATACACCCTCTACTATTTGATGCACATTCTTCGCATTCTGCTAGGCCAATTCAAAGTAGCTCTTACAAATTGCGGGTAGAGACCAATCACTAGATTGACCAGTTGGACAAGATCTACTAGCTCTACCACCTTCAAGAAATTGAGACTGAGGAGCACTTCATTTTTTGCAACCCCATTTATTACAGGATCAGAGGGAGGTTCCATTGCTTATTCAGGGAGTCCCAGACTCTCTCTAGTTTCTTCAGATTTACAGATCAGAGATGTTTGGCCCTTTACATAAAGGAGGCCTTCCAACTTCACTCTCAGTCCATTCGGCCACCTTCGAGACCAGCCTCCATTCAGCGTATCACCTCCTTTTTTTACAGTGCTCTCTTCTATCCAAGGCACCAAGAGACAAACGAATAGTGGCCTGGGCCACAATCCCAGATCAGTACAGCCTCGAAGGACCACCCACACTTCACAAAGACCTCAACAACACCACTAGTCCAAATCTCACAGTCAGCAGAGATCGTTGAGACCCCAGCAATGAGCCTCCTCCTCCACTCAGTAGCACAGTTTGTCATCCAGATCCCTTCCCAGCACTTCCTCTGTTCAGTCCTCTATCTTGAGCTTCTTCCATTCAGCCCCGGATGCTTAGGGAAACAGATCCAACAGATTGTGAGACACACACTGCATACTCATTGCTATCTTCCAGATCCAGATCTTGTATTTACCTGTTTTGTTCATCTTTCTTTCCAATGGGCCTCACGCCATGGAGCCTAGAGATTGTTTCTACAGGATTTAGTTCATTTTTGCTTTTCACATCCTATTTCTTATAGTAGCCGCTGTAGCACTCAAACTTTGTACTGACATCATTGTAACCAACAGTCCCTTTGACCTACTTTAGTGGTCACCTGTCAGACATTAATAAAAATATCTTATCTTATCTCTCCACAATGGCTCCGCATAATAAAGGGCTTAGCATACCTCAAGATGGACGTTGTTATTGTTATGAGCCCTTCCTAACAAAGAAAAAATTGGCCTACATGTGCATGGAATTCAGGTCCTTGAGGCTTACAACACATAGCCAAAAACTGGCTATATTTCCTTACTGTATTGAGTACTGCATAACTCACCTTTGGATTGGGCAGAGTAAATCCCCCAATTAAAATTGGCACTGATCTTGAGCACATAAACAAGACAGTGGTTTTGCCAGCAACTGGCTCTCATACATTTTTGTTAAAACTTGGACAGGCTAGGAATAGAACTAAGGACCTGCCCCGGGAGCTGGCCTGCTCCCATTCCATGATAGGCAACCTTGTTACTCAAGAACCACGTACCTGCGGATATGGGTCTTTAACCAAAACGCCAAACCTGGGCATTTCACAAGGTACCCATGTAACGTAGTAAAAATTCAACCCATGGATCTATATGTTGAACATGCAGATTGACATTTCAATAATTCGGAATCATCATAGTCCATGACACCGAAACCAACTCAGCTGTAACTGTAAAGGTTCTTTGTCAAATACATTTTCTATAATTGGTTGTGTATATACGTTTCACAGCGGAATTGTTGTCAACTGTCCATGAGCTCCTGGGACCTGACTTCGTGAATCCAAGGAAGCCATTGCTTCAATTCAGCTACAGTGTCGATTAAAAAATTGAGGGTATATTAAAATTTAAAATATATATATTCTATATGCGAATGCAATGGGATGGAAAGTTTTAAGGTACCTTGCGAGAATAATAATCTGCCAAACTGGCACCCCAGCCTCCCGGCTGGAAGGCATTTTCAGTCAGAGATGCTCCGAACAGCACGAACAGTGGACGTTGATGCCCTGCCATTTCCTAACGAAATACTCGCTCCTCCCCTCGCCTCCCCTCCCCTCCGAATCCCGATACCAATCACTCTCTTTTTACTTCACCCACCCCCTTATTATTGTTATTAGCTGTCGATCGTTCGTGGCTTTTTCGTTCCAGTTCCAATTCCATTCCCAATTTGGAGTCTTAGTGCTCTGCCTGCCACCTGCTCATATTGTTTCCTGCCACGTGCAGGTTTCAAATCCCATCAATCTAATCAAGGACGCCGACCATTCTTTCGACTTGACAGGGGCAGGGCCCAGTACCACACCCCCTAGAAACGACGACAAGATCGGTGGAGGAAACAAATTTACTTATAAGGAGAATATTAATGTGACATCAAACTCCGAGAGGATACGTCATGGCGAGTTGATTTAGTGAATCCATCAAAGTTGTAGAGCAAAGTGGGTACCCTTGTGGTTACTTAATTTCTTCTTCTTCATAGTGACTTCCCTCTAGGGATAAGCAATTGCATCATCTGGAAAAAAAAAATCAATCTAAAATGCATATCAGATTTACAAACAGATTTCTGGTTGCCTAAATATAAATATTTTTGTCGTTCACATTACAATAAAATAACGAGGTGAAGAACACTAATTATTTAATTATTTAGTACATCATTGAAGGAGTCCTACAATGGATTAATGATCTACTTACCACAAACAACGGCATGATAGCCTATAACCTCTGAATTTTCAAGTGGGAGCCAGCTTTGTAGGTTTGCATTTGTCTGGTGCATGTTTGATGTGCATGGTAAGTCTAAACCTCCTTGAGGGTTTCTGGCGATGATGGCGGGGTTTCTGGCGATCCCTAGGGTTTTAGGGCGAAGTTTTCTCACTTCAGGGAGGAGCACCAGGGTTTCTGGCGATGATGGCAGGGTTTTTGTCTTGGTGTGGTGTGGAAGCGGTGTGGAGGCTGTAGATGGTGACAGTATTGGCAGGGAATATTTTCTCCTGTGTCGGTTGCAGGTTACCATCCCCTTATTTTGACGGGAGAGTTTTTAACTTGTTGTGCCTGGGCTTTATAATCTAGGTATATTCCGTTCAAAAATGCATGAGAATAGGCCAAGGGGGAGGTATTGTTTTTTATGACTTTTACTTGGTCGGTGGCCTTACTACTCCCGGTGTTGCATAGGGCGGGTTTTGCTAGATGTGGCTATCGGAGATTTTGTTACTTGGGGTTCGTGTTAACCGTGTCGGTAGTGCTTTTTCTCTTTTGGGGTTTTTTTGCCCAAAACAGACTTACTTGTTTGCTGGTGTTTCTATTGTCCAGGTTCTGCATAAGTTACAGTACCGACATCTGTAAGTTTTCTTGCTTGTCTGCATTTTTGGTGGTGGTTTCGTTGGTTACCCTTTCTCTTTCTTCCGGTTTAGACAACATTTGCTTTGCTATGCGTGGGCTTACTACTCTCGACATCGGTAGCAGAAGTGGGTAACATTTCCAACTGGGGTTTTAGTGTTTGGTTGAGCCGGAATCTGGTAGCTATTTGTGTTGTTTCTCGCTGGTTTCGGGATATCACGCATTGTTTTCTGTGGCAATGGGGGAGGCTCAGAATTCGGCAGGTCCTAGTCAGCTAAATCCAACGGATATGGATTTCAGGTTCGAAGAAACCAGCATCATGAAACCGGATGCTTATTACAAGGAGATTCTAAATGGAAAGAAGGTGGTGTCGACAGGGAATGTGCCTGCAAAGGAAAATGTGGTGACAGGTGTCGAGAAAGGCCCTCTGACCAAAAAGGTTCGGGTGATGGATGGTGGCCTCACGGGTAGCCTGTCAAACACAAACCCTCTGGTCGTCGACCCAACCCCGGCCGGTTGTGGGAATGATTCGCGCATCCTGGGGGAAAAGGACCTGTTGGCGATGCCGCGCACCATCAAAAACAACAGGTGTAATAGCTCACTTAACAAGCGACCTAATGAACATTGGTTGAATGTGGAGCGCGATTTGGGGTTGGAGGAGCTTGTGGAGCTCAATATGACCTCCCTAGTTGGGAAATTCAGCTACAATGCCATGCATAGGAGGGACATCGTGAAGTGGGTTTCGAGAACTTGGGCACCCATTCTAGACTACACACCTAGGGTATCTATTTTTGCCAAGGGCTAGTTTGGTTTCAAATTCAAGGAGGAAGCCCATGCTTCATTGATATTGGAAAGGCTTTGGCTCAAAGGTTCAAGCAGCCTCATGCTCCAGTGTTGGTATATGGATTTTGACCCGCGGCGTGCAAGGATTAAACTTTGGCATTTATGGGTCTTGCTTCTGGATTTCCCCCTTGCTATGTGGAACATGCATGTGTTTGAGTTAGTTGGCAACATATTCCACATCTGGGTGCGGATGTCTTGAATGGTGTTGACAAGCGCATTGGGCGCATTCTGGTGGAGGTCGATATCTCCCTTAAACTAATTGACGAGCTACACATCAACTGGAGGGGGCATCAGTTGACCCAAATAATTGATTATTGGGGTGTTTCGTTCAAGTGCTCTAATTGTAAGGTTGTTGCCCATTTGTGGCGGAATTGCACGGTTTCTTCGGTCGGTCGGGAGATTCCGCAGTCCGTCGAGGATGAGGAACTTTGGTCTTCTGAAGATTGCAGTGATAAAGATTTGGATGTTGTGTGCTACGTGGATGGCTACTCCAATAGGGTCCCTCCTCCACTGTCGGTCCCCTCTGATTATCTGGGTAAGCTTCAACTATATGATCCATCTTTCTTTCATTCTTTGAATGAATTAGAGAAAGCCTTTATTATTTCACTTGAATTAAAAAAAGTTGATTTGGACCGCCAAGTTAATGTAAATGTAACCATTCCTCCTTCACCTTAGGTGCCCGATCTGGAAAATCCCATAAGCTCTGAGGGGTCTTTGCCAAGGGAAAATTTATCGAGTGATGGTGGGGGTTCGGATTTGTAGTCTCGAGATGAGACTATTCAGATATCCTCCAATGTGGAACCCAATCGTTCGGAGGGTCGTGGTCGAGAATCTGTTGTTGGGGACACCTTATCCCCCGAAGATCCTTCACCTAAGGAGCAGACTCTGGTAACCGATTCCACCCAAGATCTTGATTCTACTCCATTGGAGCAACTTCGATGCATTCATGTGCCCTCTTTTTCGGAAATTGTAAAAAAAAACACTCCCTATTTTCCACAAAAATCGTGAGGTTTTGTCGATTTTGGGAACCAATGTTGGGTTGTCCGGGATCAGTAACTTAAGAAACAAGACCTGTCATGGGGCTAGGGAGGGGGTCTTGGCAGTGGAGCTCTCTCCCCTAAAAACAAGAAGCGCCCGTAAGGGATCCAAACAAATTGCTCTATTATGTAAATCGGTGGACTCTTTGGGTAGCGGTCAGGATTCTCCCTCTTCGGATTCCAGGGCACTTATAGATATTAAAGTCCTTGCTAGGGTGAAGAAATTATCTGCCTCTCTCTAAGCATTCGGGGAGTGGGGAGCCTCCCAAAACAGTTATCCCTCCAACGCATTCTACTGGTTAACAAGCCAGATTTAGTTATGTTACAGGAAACAATGGTCTCTGAGGAAAAAACTTGGGTTTTCTTCACAAAAATCAAACCATTTTGGAAAATGTGTGCTATTAGTGCGGTTGGCCTGTCTGGGGGCCTACTTGCAGCCTAGGATCCTCAAGTGTTGGATCTTCACCCATATTTCTCTCAAGCTGGTATCCTTCTCTCTAGAAGGTTAGTTGGTTTTGTCTGGGAACTAAACTTCATCAATGTGTATGGGCCCTATTCTAATCGGCATGCCTTTTGGGAACTGGTCTGTGCTGATAACTTGCTCAATCTGGAGAATTTGATCATTACAAGGGACTTCAACTTCACGTGGTCGGTTGGTGAAGTGTGGGGTAAAAATGCTAAAACTGACCCATTGGGGTCGTTCTTTCAAAATATGTTCTCATATTGGCACTTGATTGATATGGAACCCACCCCTCTATCGCCTACTTGGAAGAATGGTAGGGAGGGGGGTGATTTTATTTCTAAGAAAATGGATCGCTTCCTCGTGGCCAAAGATCTCGTATCAAGCTTCACTTGTCATAGATCTTCGATTCAACAAATTCGTATTAGTGACCATCTTCTTAGTCTTCTCCATTTTGAGTTCAATGAAATAAAGGTTAGTTATCCTTTTAAATTAAATTCTACTTGGTTAAAAGATCAGGACTTTAGAGAGGAAGTTGCTGCTTTTTGGTCTAACTTGATTGTGGATCCAGGTGTGTCTGCAATGGACTGCTTGACAAAAAAATTAATATGTCTAAAATCCTTCACTATGCGATGGGAAAAAAGAAAAAAGTTTTTAATGATACAGACGCTCTCTAGTATCGAGAGGGATATTGAAGTCATTCTTTCAGCGTTTCTGTTGTCTTCTATCCCAGGCCTCGACTCTATCAAATTGATTGATCTGGAGAAAAAAATAGGATTTGCTAAGGTTTCAGGAGGAAACTTGGTGACTAAAAAGTTGTGCTCTATGGATCCAGGCTGGGGATAACAATACAAAAATTTTCCATAAATTCGCGGAATCCAGGAGGAATGAGAATGCTATTTGGGAACTCAATGATAGTGTTGGTGCAAAGATCTCCTCTGTTAAAGATTTGCATACAGAAGTTGTCCAGTACTTTCAAAATATATTTGAGGACCCAAAATCGACGACGCTACCTGAGCAATTCAAAGTGATTAAGGAATATCCCAGGTTATTCACTGAGGGGGATGCAATCTCTGCCCCGGTTACATTGATTGAAGTGGAAAATATCCTTAAGGGTTTCTCCAAGGAAAAGAGCTCGGGTCCAGATGGCTAGTCTGTGGAACTGTTTCTAGCCTTCTTTGATATCGTGGGGCAAGACATTGTGGATGTGGTGGAGGAATCCAGATTGGCTGGTGTGGTCTTGGATGTGATTAACTCTAACTTTTTGACACTCATTCCTAAGTGCTCTCATCCGGAGGACTTCAATGACTTTCGTCCTATCTCTCTCTGTAACTTAATTTATAAAGTCATAGCCAAGACCATTGTTGTGAGATTGAAGCCCGGATTATCAAAATACATATCCAAGGAACAATTCGGGTTTTTACATGATCGGCAAATTTTGGATGCGGTTGGGGTGGCTTAGGAGACTTTTCACTCTATCAAAGAAAAGCAGCTAGAAGCGATATTCTTAAAACTGGATTTAGTGAAGGCCTGCAACCACGTGGACTGGACTTTTTTTAGATTAATTCTGATTCAGATTAGCCTCCCTTAGGTGGTCAGTAAGTGGATTATGGGTTGTGTCTCATCAGTTAATTTTGTTGTTATTATAAATGGTGTGCCTACTGATTTCTTTAAAAGCTCACGAGGGTTGAGACAGGGTGGTCCTCTCTCACCCCTGTTATTTCTTTTGGTCATCGAGGATCTCAGCAGACTTATCCACTTGGCGAGGGGTGAGCAAAAATTTCGGGGTATTAAAATTGCTCCACATTCAGTGGTGACCCATACCCTATTTGTGGATGATGTCTTGTTATATGGTGGTGGATCGCTCACTAAGTGGTCTCATTTAAAGTGGACTCTTGATATTTTCTGCAAAGCTTCTGGAATGCTCATCAGTAAGGAAAAATTTGTTCTACTATTCTTAGATGTGGATGTGGATGTCTTTGAACAGATTAGGATCTTGTTTCCTTTCAATGTCCAACCATTAGAAGAGGGTACCAAATACCTTGGCTTCTTCCTTAAGCCAAATAAGTATCAGTTGCAAGATTGGCGGTGGCTATTAAACAGAATCGATAAAAGGATAGCCCACTGGTGTTGGAGATGGTTATCCCTGGGTGGTCGTCTTACACTCGCAAAATCGGTTTTCCAGAATCTAGCGGTGTATTGGCTCACTTTGTGTAATGTTCATGTTTCCATTGTGGATGGAATCCGTAAGCACATTTTTAGTTTCATCTAGGGAGGTGGGGATGTTAAGCGATATTTTCACCAGGTGGATTGGCAACAATTGGCTCAACCTTTCCATTTGGGTGGGTGGAACATTAAGAATATGACTCTTTTTGGGAAAGCTTTAAAAGCCAAAAGCCTCTGGCGGGTTTTATTCTCGGATTCTCTGTGGAGTGAGATCATACAAGATAAATACCTTAATAAGTGTTCGATGATCCAATGCTTTCGGAATGGGCTTCATAATACTAGAGGAGTCTCTAACATTTGGAAAGGCTTGTTGGGCTCATACAAGATTATAACAACTTGGCTATCCTAGACTCCAGGGAATGGTCGTCAGATTCGGCTGGGTGAAGACCCAATTCTGGGTGGTCCTTCTGTTTACTCGCTCTCTTTGGAACTCGGGTTCTTTTTGAGATCAAAGGGATATTACACACTGAACCAGATTGCTATATTCAATCCTTTGAGTAGATGTCATCATTCATGGATCTCAACAAATCAACTAGGTATTTCGAGTCTTCTAGGGGTTGAGTGGTCCGAGTATATTATTGGTCTCCAAAGAATCAATCTACAGCTTTGTGATGAACCCGACAACGTGGTGTGGTATTGGAACATAGAGCTAGGGGTGGTTACAGCTCAGCTGTCATATGATTCTCTGGTCTCGTCAATCGACCCCTTTCTTCATAGATGGTATAAACAGGTTTGGTCTCTAAACACTCCACTTAAGATAAAATGTTTTGTCTGGATGGTGCTCGATAACAGGATCCTGACCTGGGATAATCTTCTCAAACGGGGTGGCTGTGGCCCTAATCGATGTGCTTTGTGTGGTATTGGGGTAGAATCGGTCAACCACTTATTTTTTACGTGCCCTTTCTCTCGAGCTGCTTGGCGGGATTGTTGCTTCAGGGCTGGTGTTTCTTGCAGGTGGTCACGTGGTTCCTTTGTTGAAAATTTTGGTGTGTGGACATATTCGGCGGGGCATTGTTTATCACTTCCAGTATTTGCGGCCTGGGAAATCTGGAAGGCCCTCAACCAATTGATTTTTGAAGGGAAGTCTCCTCAGCGCTACTAGCTTAGTAGTCGCATTATGGCCTCCTACTTTGAAGCTACTGGCATCTCTATACTTGATTCACCTCAGACGATCCCCCATCTGACTCCTCTGGCTGAGGATACTTGGCCCTGGGGTTCATTTGATGGAGCCTCTCAATGATGCTTGCGAAGCAGTGGTGCGAGTGCAGTGATTCACTTATCTGCTAACCATATTCTTAAAGCTTGGTTGAATTGTGGTATGGGGTCGAATACTAGAAGTGAGCTCATTGCACTTTGGTTACTCCTTTTTATAGACAATGCCCGAAACATCCCATTGATTCATATCCATGGGGACTCCAGTGTGATCATTGGGTGGGCAGAGGGTGTTTTTTCACTCAAGGTTCTGCAACTTGATTACTGGCTCAGGGACGCGAGGCGTCTTATCAATTGCTTTGGGCATATCTCTTTTTCGCATATCTTTCAGGAATATAATTCTTTGGCGGATGATCTCTCCAAACAGGCTTTAACTTTTCCAGAAGGCACTATTTATGTGGAGGATTGGTGTGATAATGTCTTATTAGATCATTCCTCTGTGGCTTATTTATCCGGTTGAGTTTTTGCTAGATCATGATCGGGTTATCTTTCTTCATGCAAGTGTTTAGTTTTTTCTGTTATTGTCTCGGTCCTCGGGGTCCTTTGCTGGTGCTTTTGGTTTTGACATCCTTGGTGCACTTCTCTTTTGTGGGGGTCTTTGGTGCTGTGTTGTGTTGTTGGTTCCAGTGATGTGAATCTTTTTGGTTTTGTGTTTTTGATCACCATGCTATTTTGTGATCGTGGGGTTTATGTTGTGTATATGTTGTGTATCTGGTACTTTTTTTATGCTCCGGTTTGTGAGTATGTAATTCATGACTTATATGGGTTTATTTGGTTGAGGAACCTTGTAACACACTCTACTATTTTTAATATAAATGGTATGTCTTTTTTCTTGTGAAAAAAAAAACAATTGCATCATCTCTATTTGTTCTCTAGATATTGAATTTGTAAAAATGCAATGCTCTTTTTGGTCTCACTACTTCATGGAGGTGCAAGGGTAAGGGTAAATGTAATTGGGTAAGGGTAAATGTAATTGCTTTGCTCCTCCAAAGATGTGATCAACAATACTATCATAATAGTTGCTTCAATCCCTCCACTTATTGCTTATATTGTGGACAAATTTGATAAGGTTTTAGGGTTGAAAATCTCAAAGTAGGTGATGTCTAAGTTACTTTCATCTTACACCTTTAGGGTCATATGTCATTTCGATGGCTCTTGGCCTCTTGTGTTTAAGTTATTCTAGTGGATTCATTCCACTTAGACCAAACATTGTGACGTATATATATGTTCAAAAGGTGCTTTATTGTTCATTTTACAAACCTTTTTTATTATTAAAAAGTTCTTGAGGAGAGACCTTGGCTCAGGGTAGAGTGGAACTATTTGTTACTCCATGGTTCCCAAAATTCAACCTTACCTCTTTGAATGTCGCCATAATGGACCTTTAGGTTTTCCTCCCCAATCTAGGCACTCATTTGTGGTATTCAACAATGTTTAAAGATAATGGGAATGCCATGGAAAAATCTATAAAAGTTTCATTGATTGGATTCAAATGGGGCTATTAACATATCCTTGAATTTGTGCAAAGCTTAACCTCATTTAAGGGTTATTGGGGAAAAAAACTCTCAATGGACTCGGGGTTTAGATTATGAGAATACAACATTTTAGTGGTTGAATTGTCGACAAATAGGTCATTTATAATACTCTTACCCTCAAGTTCATACTCACCCAAAACAAAAAAGGGTCTCAAATCCAAACCAAAGGACTGGCAATCACCATAACCATTGTACTCAAATCATGTAATGATAGTCAGCGTATAAAAAATCAACAACCAACATCTCCATAGCTGGTTGTCCATGATATTCCAATTGAAGAACCAACTCTCCCCCATAAAATGGAGAAAAATACAAGTTTGCGGCAGTAAACCCTCAAGGATTGAAGATGTAAATGAAACCTTATCACAGGGAATACAGAGACCACATGAATTTGAGAACTCAAATTTTGATATGGATTTGACAATCCCTTCAAATCTCATAAAACAAGATTTAGCTCTATAGATAGCCCACTTGGAACCTTCTACAAGGGGAACAAATATATCAAGATGGATAATTGTTAAAACAAATAGACCAAAAAAGATCAAAATGAGGGTAACTGGTCCTCTTTTAGTGGGGCATTAGTCCTTGGGTTGTTTTCTTTTAAGCTATTTTGTGAAGGACCAACCTTCTTTTTGTATGATCTTTTGCACATTCGAAATATACTTTTAGGTTTCTTTGGGAAATGAAAAAGTGCGATTTTTCCTTAGAAAAAAAGCAATAATAAGTTAATGAGAGCCCACAAGAATAATTTGGAAATTGTTGGTGATGTTAGTGATCAAATAAAGGAGGATGTTGTCACATCATCTCGTACACTACACTACAAAGCTAATTGCAAGGATTGTAAAATTCCAAAGCTAATTTAAGGTTGGCAAAACAATCGGTACACATAATGCCTTGTAAATAATATTTATGTCATAATTATTATAAATAGTATTAATAAAATCAAGAAACTCCAAAGCAGCACATCCCAGTTGTGGGTTGCTTCCATTGAATATAAGTGATAGACAATGCTTCATAAACCATCTTTATGTCATAATTGATAGAAACAATAATAGACAAATATGAGAAACTCCAAGCAACACAACTCACAAGTTCAACTACCTCTAATGAATAAAAGGAATAGATAGTGTCTTATAAACCATATTTTTTATCATAATTGTTATAAATCATAGTTAACAAATTTGAAAAACTCCAAAACAACACATCTCACAAATCAACTACCTATGATGACTAAAAGGGACTCACTTATCAATAAATAGGTATAGTTAGAAAGGTATTTCGAAAATGCTACAATTTCTTCATGATTCATTATCCCCTCTCCTACATTCCATTTCACCCAAAAAAATTGCTAACATTGATGGTTACTCTTAACTCACTAAGGGCCATTAAACTCAAACTTGGTATTTGTAGATAAACATTGATCCTACTATGCTCCAATCAATTTAGACCAAGTAAAGTCTTCTTTCGTTGTCATGTGATGGGTAAGGGGTTGTATTTTATTTAGGTAAAAATACCATGACACACCTTGAGAATCATGACAATCTAAGCAAAATTGGTGCACATGATAAGAGTAGAAGAGGAAAGTGTGCCTAGCTTGTGACTAGATTCTCAAGGGACTATGTGCCCATGTCCTATTTCAAAAATGACAATCATGTCATCCTATGACTACAACGATGGACAAGCTTGGGTACAACAATGAGCATTCTTCAAGGAAGAATAGATGCAAAGTCCATTTGCATAATGTTGCTTTAATGAATAAAGGATTCATCTTCTTGTTCATCAATATACAAATAAACACAGGTATGCATGAGCAACCGTGCCTTGAATATAGTTTAAACATAAGCATGTAACTATGTAATATTTTGGGCATATTTTTCTCAAAAATATAGTGATCCATCCCAAGGCTCAATTGGCGCCATCGACTAGTGCCTAGTCCCAGACGACTCCTTGGTCGAAACTCAATCGCATTGAATCCGTCGACACTATGGATCAGTCGATCCATCGAATCAATCGACATTGCAAATTAGTCGGGCCATCGACATAGTCAACTCACACAATCTTTTGTAAGATTCATTCATCATACATGCTCCATAGCATTTGATGAATCAAATACATGTCAGCCAATATTATAAATATTTAGAAGGTACCGAGAAGACACCATCAAAATGGCAATGGTGTCTCTTCATCTTCTTCTAGCCGATAGATGGGAAGAAGAAGGTTGATCTCCTTGATAAAATTAAAAATGCATCTTTGTAATAGAAATGTGGCGGGTAAGCACCCAAGTGTCCCTCGGATCTGCATACATACATGTAAGCCCAAATATGAAAGGGTTCCTTGTTCTTGATTGCACTAAGATAGGTCCTAAAAGAGAAGGCTCGATTGGTTCCATTTGACTCCTTCATTCGACCTCCATCCATGTAAACGAGTCATCGACTCAATACACTTTGATATAGGGCTTGCTTATAGACTTAAGAGGACGATGTCCTACAGGCGACTACTCAATACCATTGGAGTTTTCACCCTTGGGGTTTCTCCATTATTGATTCTTGACTTGCATTTTCATGTGATGGGTATTGTCTATTACTTTCAATCATTTTTGATTGGTTGTTATCTACATCGGTTTTCTTATTGAGTTTATTATTATTCACTTCTACCATAATAGAGATTGAATCATTCTATTGACTCTATTTCCCTCCTGTCGAATACCTAGGCAACATGGATCATTAGTATCGGAGCACTCTACCCTACTCTAGCCTTGCTTAAGCACTATTCGCATAGTTAGCAAACATATTCCTGTTTAAAAACTCTCTAAGGTCCAATTATTTAACTTGCCTTTACCTTTGAACTTCGAGTATTTATCTACTCAAAACCCTAGACCGAAGATGGCAAGTGAAACGGATGATGGAACTCCTTGTAGTGAAACTGAGCAACCTATAGAGCAATCACTCGCTCGATGGAGAACTGAAATGTATGAGCATTTCAATGAGATCCTTGCTTGACTTACCAATTCATTGGGCTCAACTTCGGTAAGCAACCCGATGAGATATTCCTTTGACAAGGTTATCCCTTTCAAGGTACAAATGAACTTTGACATACCGAATTTGGAAGGAAATATTGATGCAAAATCTGTAGACAACTAGATGCAACAATTAGACTCATATTTCTCCGTGAATCATCTTTTTGAGGCTGAGAAAGTCACAATTGCATCTCTACAGATGTCGATGTCTATCCATTGTTGGTGGGAAAATATTTCAACTAAATGGGAAGAAGAAGTTCAACCCATCGACACATGGTTGAAATTTGTTGAACATGTCAAGATGTAATTTTATAAACCTAGGTACATAGAACAATAGTATAACAAATGGCAGCAGTTAAGACAATGGAAAGATCATATTGTACATAGTTATAGTAATGAATTCCATTGACTAATGGCTCAACTTGGTGTTAGGGAGGAAGAAAAGTTACTTGTTTTGAATTATATCAATGGAGTAGCTCCTTATATCAACATAGAGATGGAATTCCTCACTATTTCCACTCTCACAAAATAATTCCACTATGCCATCAAGTTTGAGGAGAAATTGAAGGAAAACAGGTCGACTTTTCGACAAGAAACCTCAATCAACTATTGACTCTGACAAGTCAAAACGGTCTACTTAGACTACTTCATGGAAGCAAGATCACAATAAGAATCCTTTTAACAAAGACAAGGGAAAACACAACACACAACACCCCACGGGGAAATTGTGTGATTACCATAGTTCAACTTGGCATGACGCATCTAAATGCAAAGCTTAGAGGACATTCTTGACATAGATGTCTACCTCTGACTCGGGCTCAATCGATAAAGCCATCATGGAATCAAATCCAGACTCCTCGAATATATTGGTATTGACTTCGACAACCCTCACTAACTCAATAATCGTTGACAAAGAGGAAAGAGAAAGACTATTCCATAATAGATATGGGTATAGAATAACCCATTGCATCTGATTGTGGACAACGGTATTTAAAAAAAACTTTGTCTCTGAAGACATTGTGGAGAAAGTAGGTCTTGTTACTACTCCACATCCACAACCTTAAAACATTGATTGGATGAAGGATGGACACGAACTCAGGATCACTCGACAATGCAAATTTGCCCACTTCATCAAGCCTTTCCAGGATGATGTACTATGTGATATAGCTCCACTCTAAATAGATGATGTACTATTTGGGAAACCCTACTTATGGGATAGACACAGAAAATATCAGTCTATACCACAAAAAGTGATTGTCAAAATACAAAAGCAATGGTATGGCATTCCTAAACGGCAACCCACGTCGACGGTCGAAATAGTCTTAGCAAAACAAGCCAAAAAATTGATCAACCATGCTTAAAAATTCATATTGATGATGATCAAACCTTAGCATTCCAAGAGGATCACAATAACCAATTGACTCTCCATCGACCACAACTCTCGACAGTAGCAACAAATCGATATAGTAATTGAAGAATACAAAGATTAAGTTGGAGTACCGCTACATTGCCTGGTAAAACACTACATTGATCTTGTTCTGAGTTCTTCATTATCATGTGCATCTATTTACGAAATGTATGTTTTAGAGAATGAAGATATCTATAGAAAAATTCAAGACTTGATCGACAAAGGGAATATTCAACCCAACTCCTCTTCTCGTGGAAGTATAGTCATCCTAGTCCATAAGAAAGATGGGACATGGCACATGTGCATTGACTACATGAATCTCATTAATATTTCGAAAAGAATCGATATCCTCTTCCTATGATAGATGATTTGATTGTTTTTTTGAAAGATGCTAAATTCTTTGCCAAACTTGACCTCTAGTTGGGATATCATAAAATTCCCATAGAGCCCTCAGATGTACGGAATATCGCTTTCAAAACCAAGGAAGGTTTATTTGAGTGGTTAGTCATGCCTTTTGGTTTAACTACCACACTTGCAACTTTTATGAGATACATGGATGATGTTCTTAGACCTTTTTCAAGCAAATGTATCATTGTTATATAGATGACACCCTGATTATCAACATATCATGGGATGAGCATTTGCAGCTTCATCAAGTCCCTAACACTCTCGGACAACATAAAATTTGATTAAACTTGGAGAAGTGCTCTTTTGCAATGAATATTATCAAATACTTAGGCTATGTGATTGACTCAACTGGCATTCAAGTCGACCCATAAAAGATACAAACAAGTCATGGGGGAATGGCCCGCTCCAAGAAACATTCATGAACTAAGGAGTTTCCTTGGTTTAGAAAATTTCTATTGTAGATTTGTGTTGGGATTAAGACACGTAGTTTGGATAATGAATTAGTTGACTAAGGGAGGTGGAAAGACAATTTTAAAATGGACCACAACACAACAATAAGCTTTTGAATAGCTCAAGAACAAGCTTTGCACAACTCTAGTGCTTTTCCTACCTGATAATTTGCATCACATTTGAAATCAAGACCGATGCATCAAACTATGCCATGGGTGTCATGGGGTCTAGTGGTGTTCCATTCGGAAACATTAAGTGATACGGTTCGCAAGTATTTGACTTGTGAAAGGGAACTACATACCATTGTACAAGCACTTAAGCAATGGAGACACTACATTCTAGGAAAAGAAACGATCATTCATATGGACCATAAGCCTCTACATTTCAGTCTATCACAGTCTAAGTTACAAACGATGAGACAACTCAAGTGGATTAGTTACCTACAACAATTTAAGTTGGTAATTAAGTAGCGGAAAGGCAAAGCCAATCCAGAACTTGATTACCTTATCCAGCCACCAGTCACTTCACTTCTTACAATGTTAAGTATGCATGGTTATGACCCCATTACATGGCCTCAACTGAATGAAGAATACATTAACTTCTCCATAGTGTATTGACAACTCCACACAGGTCAGTTGATTGCTCTTGACTACCACTTGAAGGATAATTTTCTTTACAAGCTCGGACAACTTTATGTACCTCTAGGTGAGCACAAACAGAAGGTCATTTGGGATGCACACTACAACAAAACAACATGACATTTTGGAGTGGAAAAGACTCTCATAATACTCCATAAGTATTTCTATTGGAATTAACTCAAGATGGATGTTGACAAGTATATCAAGTCATGCTTGGTCTGTGTCGTCACCAAGCCACCGAATCAACGATAGGGTTTGTATACACCCTTTCCAATTCCAAGTCAACCATGGGAATCATTTCCCTTAGACTACTTGACTAGATGTCCTATAACCAAACACCAACATGATGCAACCCTAGTAGTGGTTGACAGATTCACTAAAATGGTTATCCTCATTCCTTGCAAGAAGACTACAATAGCACAACAATCTGCTCAACTTTTCTTTGAGTGTGTTTGGAAACACTATGGATTACCAAATACAATAATCTCTGGCAAAGATTTTATATTTTTAAGCACTTTTTGGAAAACACTCTAGTAGCAACTTGACACGTAGCTATCTATGTCAACCACATTCCATCCTCAAACCGATGGACATACGAAAGTTGTGAATCACATGGTGGCACGGTTGCTCTGTAAGTACAAGCACAAACATCGTAGAACATTGGATGAAAGTCTTTCATACATCTAGCATAGTTATAATTGAGCACAACATAGTTCAACAAGGAAGAGTATGTTTGAAGTCTGTTATGGATTTCAACCCTCGGTGCCCCTCAACTCAGTGAGTTGATCAACTAGTCTGATTGACACTGACCATGAACAATGAGCAGTCAAAAAAGCACTGAAGTTCAAAAATAGGGTTTGTGAGATTAAAAAACAAGCACAAGAGATTTTGCCGCGAGCTAGTGAGAAAGGAAAGGCCCAACACGGCAAGCATCATATTCCTCATTCATTCAAAATTAGGGATCAATTCTGGCTGCATCTCGTGAAAGAAATATCTCGTTTCCTGCAAAGGAAGCTGGAGCCTTCACGATATGTTCCTTACACCATTCTTCACAAAATTATGGAAAATGCTTTTAAGCTCAACATTCCACCACACCTGTATTTGCATCTAGTATTAAATGTGGACTTACTTCGATTGTATTTTCTGCCACTAATGGAATAGATTGAATTCCGTTCAATAGATCCATAAGACATCCATACAAATGTTCAAGAACCTATTGCTAACACCATTGTCATACAACAAGCATGCCACACAAGGATGCAAACAATTCCCTTGTTTTAGGAGGCCAAATCTGAACAAATCTTAGCTCAAGGAAAGTGATATCCTCTCATCGAATTGGAGCACAAGTTTCCTCATCGGAATGAGCAGGTAATGGGGACCATTTCCACTTGAGGAGGGAGGTCTAATCCATCCCAAGGCTCGAATGGTACCATCAATTAGTTCCTGGTCGAATCTCAATTGCATCGTCACCATGGACAGTACAAATCAGTCGATCCATCAACTCAGTTGACACTACGAATTAGTTGATCCATCGAATGAGCCGATGCATGCAAGCTTCTGCAATATTTATTCACCATACATGCCCGGAACATTTTATGAATCAAACACATGCCAGCGAACATTCTGGACAGTCAAAAGGCATCGGGAAGATGCCAACAATGTGGCAACATTGTCTCTTCATCTTTTTCTAGCCGACAGATGGTATGAAGACGGTTGGTCTCCTAAATCAAATTGTAATTGTTTCTTTGTGACTGAAACGTGGTGTGTAGGCACCAAGGAAATTTTTAAGAACCCTCCATAAATTTATATGTATAATAATTGGGCAAAACCTCTTGGGAAGTGGGAAAATTTGAAGGCTAATTGATCAATTATATATATATATATATATATATATATATATATATATATATATTGTTTCATTAAATTGGAAAAACTTTGCGATGGAGCTCGGCATCCAGGTCAGGCTCGCATATGCGAAGGCAGAAGGTCGTAGGTTTTAATTTTTTCGGGGTTTCATCTTAGAATGGCGCAACAGGGCATTTTTAGTGGATTTTAGGAGGCGAAGGCGTGCGAAGTGTGGATTCTCTGCGCGAAGATACAAACCCACGGAGAAGCCACGTCCAACATTGATGGAATAGCCATTAATGGTTTTAAACATCGGACAAATCCATTCACACATTTGAACCTTTTCTAGTTATAGAACTGACCAGATCACAATGTATTTATATGAGGTGGACTCTGACTCTGACGACCCTGACGTTTCCATCTTCTGTGAGAACAAGGACGTACACTGCAGCATGGATTTTCGGGAGGTGCAGGATTTCAATTCGCATCATTGGGAAGACGTCCCACCCAACGTAAGCATGGAAAGACATAATGAGAAGATCGCCACCCTGAACAAACCATCAAACTCGGTTAAGACAGGTAAATCCAAAGGGATAAGGCCGAAGAAATATAATGTTGAACTCATAGTTGGTAAGGACAAACACATTGATCAGATCCCTGAATACCTGAACTTAGCTTTGATAGGTAGATTCCGCGGGAAAAACCCAGGTAGAGACGCTCTGCTCCGTTGGATGGAGTCAAATTGGAGTAAAAGCCTGGGTTACACCCCTAATTTTCATATCCTCCCTCGCAGTTGGTTTTTAACTAAATTACGTGACAAGGATGATGGGCAGAAGCTATTGAACAAACAATGGCAATGGGGTCTGTCAAGATTAGTCCTGAGGAATTGGAGGGTTGACTTTAACCCTAAAAAAGAAGCTCACAACCTACAACAAGTGTGGGTCATCCTTCCCGGCCTTCCTCTCGTTTTTTGGCAAGAGCAGATATTGGAGACAATAGGCAATAAAATTGGAAAATTCATAGCCATGGAAAAGGACTGGGAAACCAAAGTCGATAGACGATGCGCAAAAATCCTAGTGGAGCTGGACACAAGATATGGTCTTTATGAAGATATAGTTATAGAAATGCACGACAGTAAGTGGACACAGAAGCTAGATTCTTGGAAGCTTCCTTTTCGTTGTTTCGGATGCCGCAAAGCCGGCCATTTACAGAAAGACTGTCCTGTCCGTAAAGAGCCCCTCAGGTTTAAAAAAGTTTGGATTAAAAAATCCACCACTTCTCCGCTTTGGCAGCAGAACACAGGTCGACATGCAATGAAGGTTCGCAGGAGATGAATGAAGGAGTCAGCTCTGATTCGTCCAACAAAGAAAGTGTTGAGACTGCTGGTGAAAAAGAGACGCAGAAGTAGTATGAGGATGGAAAATGTTTTCAAAAAGAGAGGACCCAATCGTGTGATACTCCTCAAACCACAAAGAAGGACTTCGGATCCGAACACCTCATCACCAACATTCCAATTAGGCCACCTCAGGACATTTCAGACTCATCGGATAACAAAGGTACTCTCAAGTCACCCTCTTTAGTTAATCGTCTTGGCTTAACTAATTCGATAGTAAACACTATTTTATCGGGTATTTTTGCTGAGACACCTTTAATCACCTCTCCATCTCAAAACCCAAGTCCTTCAACCTTCGTTCCGCAGTCAAAACAGAGAAAAGAGTATAATTTAAGATCCAAAACTTCACCCCCTTTGGAGACGGAGGAATGTATTTCAACCGGAGGTTAAGCCCTCAACCTGCTTCAAAAACCCCAGGCAGGTAGAAAAACTTTGCTATCCAAGGCTAAAAAACAAGCAATTTTGGATGTAAAATAGGGTCGACAATCACTTCTAACATGGGCTCTTAGAGTAGAAAAGGCCCCAAGTAGGGGTCCTTAATTTACTTCTCTCTCTCAACATAAGGGGGCTAGGGGGGGCTCCAAAAAAACAACCCTCAAACGGCTAATAGCCAACATGAAACCGTTGGTACTGATGATCCAAGAGACAATGATGGAGGGGGAAAGAGTGGAGGAAGTAGTCAACAAGTGCGTCAAGAATTCGAATTCGGAAAGTATAGATGCAGACGAACACTCTGGAGGCATAGTCACGGCATGGAGCCCAGAATTTAAATTGATTTCAGTTACACGTTTTGGTTCAATTCTTGGAAATCTTTTGGAAGACGGGGAGACAGGACTCCGCTATACAATCCTAAATGTCTACGGACCCTTTTACCAAAGAAGAGAATTCTGGGAGTCTGTGGAAAACTCTGGCGCTTTGAATCAACCTAACATAATTATGGGAGGAGATTTAAACCTTACCCTATCTTTAAGGGCGGTTTGGGGCAAGAATGCCAGAGGTGACTCGTTGAGCTCCTTCTTCGGTTATTTCTTTGAACATAAGGGTTTGGTAAATATAACCCCTACCAAATTAGATCCAACTTGGAGAAATAGGCGAGGAGGAGATCAGACTATCTCCAAATGTCTGGACTGTTTCATGATCTCTGAATACCTATTAAGTAACCAATTGATCGTCCAATCAACAATTGAAATAGGTGGAAACTTTGATCATCGACCAATCTTAATAAAAATCAAAGTTCCTGAAAAAAAGCCTCCAACGCCCTTTAACTTCAATTCCCAATGGCTGAATGAGGAGGCCTATAAGACCTTGATTCTAGAAGCTTGGAAACCTTTGTCAGAAGTCACAAACCACTCATTCATGCGACAATTCGCTGATAATTTGATGAAGGCGAAAATATTATCCAAAGATTGGGATAAAAAGCACAAATCTCGCCATCAAGAAGAGCTTTTGGAGATAGAAGATAAAATTAAGGCTTTTTACAGTAAAAACAAGGAAGGAGTTTTCTCAACAAAGGAAATCGAGACTTTAAAGTAGATGAAAGGAAAAAATGATTCTCTCTTGCTCAGAGAGGAAAAATTATGGATACTTAAGAGCAGGGCCCTTTGGCTAAAGGAGGGTGATCAAAAAACCAAATTCTTCCATAGATTTGCAGCTCAACGAAAAAGCACAAACACTATTCATGAAATCAGATTGGGGGAAGGCATCCCGGTAAGATCCTTCTCAAAGAAAGCTAAACTTGTTGTTGATCACTTCCAAAATATCTTCAAGGAACTTCTTCGTCTACAGCCTTCCAAGAAACCCTCCCTGAAACTCAAAAGGCGTCAGTGGCTCGGAATGCAACCCGAGGATGCTACAGGGGAACCACTCCTTCAGATTCTACATCAATTCCCACATCTAAAGCCTTGAGGACAAATCTTTTTCTAAGGGAGAGGGATGATAGGAACCCATATCAACCCTTCTATTTACTTTGTTAGTATATTGTTGTTGGACGCATATTCTTTGTAAGTCGTCCCATAGTATTTGTTGATCCATAGTTTGTATTATTGTTGTTGGACGCATATGCTTTGTAAGTCATCCCGTAGTAATTGCCGATCCATAGTTTGTATTGGCCCATGGTTTGTATTGACACATGGTATTGACCCATGGTATTGGGACCTAGACTTAGTATATAAGTTTGTGTTGAGACCAATGAAGGCACCGTGAAGTTATTTGTATTGAGCTTGCTCAAAGGAGGTTGCCCCCTTGAAGTGCCCTATGATCAATAAAAGTGATTATGAGTTCTATTATTTCTGCTATCTCGTGTATTTTCCTTCATTAATTGTTGCGGGTTCTTCACATCTTGTATCAGAGCACTTTCTTGGGCTCACTGGGTGAAATTTCTGCCAATTTTGTTTTTTGCATCTTTTGCAGGTTCGGATCTGGGAATAATCCCTATCCGCTTAACTGTGGGAAGTGTGAAAATACTCACAGCAGATCTAAGAGCTGATGTATACCTCACAAGAAAGATTATCATTAAGCAGGAAGATAAAAGAAGAGTGGTCAATGTAGTGTAAATGAGCAACATAATAATAATACAGTAGAACTCAGATAGAAGCAAAATAACTTCACACACACTAATTCATTAATCACAAATAGACAAATAAATAATACAATGCATGAGGATTCGAATGCCAAGGTGGAAATTCGAATTAGCCTTCATGGAGAGATCAAAATATCACTAGAGTGTCATCAAAGCACAACTAGAAGTCTTCATCATCATCAGTGGAGTCATCAATGCACAAGTAATTGTCAATCATCAGTCAAACTGATTCTAACTGAGTGTGGTAGGTGTAATTGGCACATGGAGGCACTAACTGAATGAAGGAGGCTCGGTGGAGGGCGCATGAGGAGCTAACTGGAGTTAGAATGGGCAGTCTAGTCTCACTGGAGGTCTATCGGAGTGATATAGTCAGTTGAGAGTCAGTCTAGCCTTAAATCAAGGAAAGAACTGAAGTACAATTGAATGGTAGGTGAGAGAGGGCGCATGAGATGCATGTAACTGCATGCAGGGCGCACTAAGCACTAGGAGGGATAAAACTGATCAGTGAGAAGCTCCCGGGGCTAGCTAACTGAGGGCTAGTTGCTGGGACTGATGACGGGGATGCATGCAATTGGATGCATGCATGTAGAATGCATGGAAGACTGAAAATGCAAATAATGAAAATGCTGGTAGGACTAGGGTGGAGTATAGGAATATCCTAACAGGAAGTACTTGGGCATTAGCCCTAAAACTCATTGTGAGGAGTACCACAGGAACCCTGTAGTAGCTGGCCCATTGAGAAGACCTTTTAGTGAAAAGGGCAATGACCCTTACCTAATTGACTAGTTCCCACCCGTGAGGTAAACCAAGATCTGTCGTTTGTGGCAAATCGGTTATCAGTTTTACTTGAGCCATGGAGTGAGGGGTACTGCCCCAATACGCAAGCCGTCAGACAGCATTGGTGGCCAAGTGAATCCCCTGAACCGATAGGAAGCCGAACATACCTGGGGTCCATATCTATTTTCAACTGAACTGTTGTTGATCACTTCCATGCCGTTGCAAATTCATCTATTGCCGATCCATTCCGAAAGTCGGTTCTGATCCAGCCGTTCCAGATCCCGCCGTTCCTGATCCATTCCGAAAGTCATTTCAGATCCATTTTGGGAAAAAAAAAACTATTTTTTTGCCATATCTCCTTTGTTTTAACTTTGTTTTCCTGGAAACTTCACTGCCACCCCTATAATCCCATTCTACATATTTCATTCCTGAGGACCCTATCCCAAATTCCACTTCCCAAAACCAGAAATCCCACATTTGTCTATTTTTAAGGTTTGCCATAACTCTTTCGATTTTCACCCAATCACCCTCAAATTTTACCACCGTGTTCATTCCCTATTTTTGCTTCTCTGTCCCTCTCTGACAAATTTTCCCATTCTTTCACCTTGCTTTTGAAATCCTCATTTTCTGCTTCCCTATCTATTCCAATGTGTCCAAAACCTAGTCAAACCCCAATTACCCATCCGAGTTTTTCCCAAATCCAAATTTTCCATTACTAAATAAGCTTATGTTTGTGTTTTTCTACCCATCATGGAGGAAACACTTGCAGCCATCCAAACCATCATCCAAGATCTGGATGAAAAATTTCTCAGCCTCCATCTTGAGCATTCAGTCATGAACAACAAACGACAGTTTGAGTCTTTATCAGACAATGGGTTCTCTTCTTCCAACAATTTTTGTGGTCCGAAGCTTGAATTTCCTCGCTTCAATGGTGCTGATCCAACTGGATGGATCTATCATGCAGAACAATATTTTAGTCTGCATATTACTTTTGATGTCCAAAATGTTCTACTTGCATCCTTTCATTTGGAATAGGAAGCCCTTTAATGCTATCGTTGGTACATCAAGGCTCATGACAAGCCAAAATGGACAAATTTTTGCCAACTCCTTTTGCAATGATTTGGTCCTAGTGCTTTTGATGACTTCACCGAAGCACTCTGTAGTGTCCCTCCCATCCTACCAAGGCGATGGAGAGAATATGATGCTAAAACTGGGAAATTGGCCCCATGCTTACTAAATAAACATTCTCGTAATATAAAAGGACGCATGCAGATGTATAAATCTAAGAAACACAGCAGAAGTAAATTCAAATACACATCTATCATACATTCAAGATATTCATGCCATTCATCAACTGAAACAATACAGAGTTATCACAAGAGAGTAGTTATCTTAAAACAAAGTAGTCCCGAGCAACTAGCTATGCAACTGCAACGTTCCACCCAACCATATGCCAGTTGTGATCATCAATATCTCAACACACTGCCACCCCCAAGCTGGGCATGATCTCTACAAGGAAAAAGGGAACAACAGACTCACACATAGCCCAAAGATACACCAAAATCAGCTAAGCCAATCTACAGTTGGGTTTATCAGGCTGCTAAGGCAATGGAAAAGGGATAATTGCTAAGCTAGTGAGCTCAACCCCAGAGCTATGGACACCCTCTGCAAGATCTATCTAGATTGCCCCCCACAATACCTACACACTTAGCACAAGGAAGTATTCCCTTCACTAATACACAGTCCCTCAGGCCATACCTTCCATTCTAGTGTTCTTCAAAGTGTGCATAGAAGAGCAACCAGCCCTTTTGATACTCTTGAGAGGTTACCTCCTCACTAGGTTTATCAAGCCAATTCTGGTCCACTTCTACTCCTAATTCTTGCTCACAATTTCAAGCCAACACAGGGATGCACCCAACAACAAAACACAAGTGTTGAAAAACGTGGGCAACCAAAACGAATTGGTAGATGGGGAATAAACCCTGGGAGAGCAATTCATTTTTAGATAACGTTTATATGCATTCCAGGGGCAGAAACGACCTCTATAAACCCCCAAAATGTGACTCCCTTTCCCCCAACCACTGTGAAACACAAAAACAAGCTCCCACCTATGGAAAATGCAGGAAAAAGGTAGAAAACATGAAGGAGACAGACTCAACTAGCTCAAACTGCATGAGAGAGGAAAGACAATGGGTGAAGAATGGCTTTGGGCACAATTTCGTGGGTGTTTTCTTGCCCCAGAAGCAAAAGTACGTTTTCCCAGGTTGATGGCTTGCCCATACACGAAATTGGCTGCCATACCTCTTCATTCCCAAGGCATTAACTGCCTCAATCAACTCTTGGAAGAATTAAATGATTGGGTGCGTAAGTCAAAATGGGTAGTTGGGGTTCATTCATTGACATTTGGCTTATCACCATTGGCTCAAGGGTTTGAATAATTTCCCTCCCTATTCCTTGTAGAATCATGCCCCCATCTCTTGTTGCATTGCATAGCTAGTTGTGGGTATTTCATTAAAATTTGTATTTACATGGTGTCTTAATTTACATTGTGCCTGTCTAGCACAAGAACCATAGGAATCTATTTTTAATTGCCGATACATAAGACGATAAATCAATGGTGGGGCCTTGGACTTGAGCTCCTCACCATGATTTAATAACGATATTTACATCATTTACAATCTTAATGCAATAGGGTTAAGATGGGGACATTACACACTCACTAAATTTCATCAAATTGGCACTATGAGAGAGTATCATACATAATTTGAGAAACTAGCCAATCACATAGAAGGATTGTCTGATGAATTCTACAGGAGTTGTTTTATCAGTGGTCTTAAGGATGAAATCCACTTAGAGGTCAAAATGTTCTGTCCCAACACAATGATGGAAGCCCTGGGGTTGGCTAAGTTGGCAGAAGACAAGGTTTCAACCCAATAATGCTCCACACCCACTTTTGTTCCCTTCCGAAATATGCGTTCTCAACGACCTCCCATTCCGCCAGCTCCTCGACCAACTCCTATCAAGCATTTTTCTGAAATAGAGATGCAGGCACGCAGAGAAAAAGAGATTTGTTATAATTTTGATGAGAAATTCACTCGGGGACATAGATGTGTTCAACAAAAGCTCTATCTCTTCGATATGGATTCTCCGCCTGCCTCTAAAATTAGTGAAGAAGCTCTAGATACAATGGATGATCAGGTTGACATTCAGGAGCCGCTTATTGACCCCCCATCTCAGGACGACCAACTAGAGATATCTCTCCATGCTTTATCCGGTGTCACCACCCCCCAAACAATGCGGGTCATGGATTACTTCAAGAATATTCCTCTTACAATACTCATTGATTATGGTAGCACTCATAACTTCATTGACCCTCGGATCGCCAAACAAGCTCATTGTTTTGTCCATCCTTGACCCTCGGGGGCACCTTACCTTACAAGGGGAAGTGTCACAATGTGTGTATCTCTCTGGAAGATTATAGCCTGCGCTCTGACATGTTTTCCTTGTCCCTAGGCGGATGTGATGTGGTTTTGGGCGTTCAATGGTTAGGCACACTTGGCCCCATCTTATGGGATTTTGTTGAACTTTGGATGCAGTTTTTAGTCAATGGGAAACAACACAAATTTACGGGCTTACAACAAGGGTCTCTCCGCATCATCAGTTCACATCGCCTGGAAAAGATCCTTAAAAAGAATTCACATGGTGTCATCGCTCAACTCCATTCCATTCAGATGCAACCATCAACGGTCTCCCCTACTTCCTTGGATAGATATGCAGGTGTATTTGTTGAACCAGTGGGCTTGTCTCCTTCAAGAGACCTTTCCAGTAAGACTTTAGCCGCATCTACATCTCGACAAGAAATGCTGGCTATTTTGCATGAAGTACAGAAGTGGAAGCCATACCTATTAGGGAATAATTTATGCATCAACACTGATCTCCAGAGTATGGAAAATTTCCTGTAACAACCGGTCTCCTCCCCAACACACCTAAAATGGGTTATCCAACTCATGGGTTATGCCTATGGATTGCTTACAAGAAGGGTAAGGACAATATGGTGGTAGATTCTCCTTCTCACACATTTGATGACCCAGTTTCTCTTACAACTACTTCTTTGCTTGTTCCAAATTGGTTGCAATCTGTTCAACAGGGCTATCTCTTCTATGAATTCCATGCTTCTTCATCGGTAGGGCACTCTAGGTTCCTCAAAACCTATGACGAGGAACAATGTAACTTCTTTTGGCAAGGACTGAAAATGACAATTCAACAGATGGTGGTTGACTGTGATACTTGCAGGTCAACAAGGGTGCAACGACACTCCTTTCGGGATTGCTCGAACCCTTTCCCATCCCTACATAGATTTGGACAACTATTTCTATGGATTTCCTAGAAGCGCTCCAGTGGTACAATACCACATCTAAAAGGACACCATATGAAGCAGTCTATGGACAGGCACCGCCAGTTCTTCTTCCATACACCCTCAGCAGTTCCCTAGTTCAGGCAATTGACTCGATTCTTCGAAACCACGATCAGATTCTTCTCATTCTGCAGGATAATATTCATATGGCAAGAATTCGACTGAAACAACAAGCCAATCATCACCGTTCTGAGTGCACTTTTCACGTAGCTGATATGGTTCTTCTTCGCCTATAGGCTTCCAAGCAACCCTCCTTGAAACTCAAAAGGCGTCAGTGGCCCGGAATGCAACCCGAGGATGCTACAAGGGAACCACTCCTTCAGATTATGCATCAATTCCCACATCTAAAGCTTTGAGGACAAAGTTTTTTCTAAGGGAGAGGGGATGTTAGGAACCCATATCAACCCTTCTATTTACTTTGTTAGTATATTGTTGTTGGACGCATATGCTTTGTAAGTCGTCCCGTAGTATTTGTTGATCCATAGTTTGTATTATTGTTGTTGACGCATATGCTTTGCAAGTTGTCCCGTAGTAATTGCTGATCCATAGTTTGTATTGGCCCATGGTTTGTATTGACACATGGTATTGACCCATGGTATTGGGGCCTGGCCTTAGTTTATAAGTTTGTGTTGAGACCAATGAAGGGATCGTGAAGTTATTGGTATTGATCTTGCTCAAAGGAGGTTTCCCCCTCGAAGTGGCCTGCGATCAATAAAAGTGATTATGAGTTATGTTATTTCTCCTATCTCGTTTATTTTCATTAATTAATTGTTGCAGGTTCTTCACAATAACTAACAAACCTTTGAAAACCATTCTAACATTTTGGTTAGCAATGAACAATAAACTTCTAACCTGGGATAATTTGAAGAAACGAGGATTTCAAGGCCCAAGCCTATGTATTCTTTGCAAATCAAATGAAGAACATTATGCTAATCTTTTCAACTCGTGTCCATATGCAGGAAGTGCATGGGAAACTGCAGCAAAAACATTCACACTAGACAGCCAAATCTTAAATTGTGAAAGCTCCCTTGATTAGCGAGCCCAGTTATGGTGGCGTAATTAAAGGGTACGTCAATTTGAAGCCTTCCCATCCCTCTATGTTTACAGCATCTGGGAAGCTCGTAACAGAGCTATTTTCAAAGACCATTGGACACCTGCTGATATTAACTCCTCTCTTCTGGCTCGTAAAATGAAGGAACTTCAAACGAGTCCCAAGCCATCCAAAGGCCGTGTTCTAACTGCTCCAGTGGTAGACAAAAGCAAGCCATGGGCGTTCTTTGATGGTGCTAGTCAATGACAACCTCATCTAGGAGGAGTAGGAAGCGTAATTTATCTTTCTGATAATAGGAAAATATCCATCAAATATGATTTGGGTCATGTCACCAATACGAAGGCAAAGCTTTTTGCACTTTGGACAGTTTTGAAAATTGCAAGGGACAGGCAGATCACGAAACTCCACATATTTGGAGACTCGACAACAGTAAATGAGTGATCCACATTAGAGCCCCACATCTTCACAATATTCTTTGAGAAATTCAAGCTCTCAAACTCTTCTTCGAATCGATCTCCTTCTCACACATCTACAAGTAGATGAACACCGAAGCAGACACACTTTCAAAATAGGGTCTAGCAATATAGCCCGAAGTTATAGAAGGAGAGGAAACTTATAATGGACAAGCCATTGTTTTTCATATACCTCTTTAGGACGTTCATATCACAACATATAATTTTTTTGCTAAAAGTTTTGGACCTGCTGCAGATTACGCCCTGTGACAATGGTAAGGATCACATTTACAAACAACTGGGGTATCAGAGCTCAAAAACAAATATTTTTTTGTTAAATCTCTATCTCCCAACAGGGAAGTACTGGCAACAGTCAGATTCCTTTTTGGAACATACAAAATGAAACATCAATGTAAATATATAAGCTGATAAGACAAAGATAGATGATGTTGGTAATAAAGAATGTAATGAAGATTGTAAACTATTTTCTGATGAAAAACTCAAAGCATAATGTTAATGTAAGTCCTTTAAGGATAGTTGATGATCACTTTTTATTTAAAGTGATAGATATTTTCCATTCGGAAGATATTGTTTCATTAAATTATAAAATATTTGTAAAATATTAGCAAATCTTTCACTACCTTATAAAATATTTGTAAAATTTTGGTGAATCCTTCACTGAATTATAAAATACTGTGAAATCTTGGCAAATCTGTTGAAAAATTATAACACCATATATTTTTTTTTCTTTTTTCATTGGAACATGTCATGGGGAAACCCTCAGGTACTTCCCCTCATTTTGAGGATGGTACCTAAGGTAAACCATCAGGCCTGATTACGGGGCCTAACCCGGTGGGGACATCAAGTGAGGCCCTTATATAACAATGTATAGCCACTTGGGGATTTGACTTCGAGACCTTCTGCTCACAACTTACAACACTCAACCACTTGAGCTAGCCCACCGGGCTAATAACACCATATATAATAACAGGAAAATATTTTTATAGAATTATAATATACTCATTTTTTATGATTGAAAAAAAAAAAAATTACCCTTGTTACAGACAACATTTCAAGCATTAGGAGTCGCATTTGTCAAGGTTTTTACTATACACTCCTGTGGATACCTCTATCAATTTTGATTATCTTTCACCCAAAAAATTCCAATATGTAGTGAACTTGACCTCCACTTCTCTTAAGACTGGGAGAGATTAATGTTCGCACCATTTCAATTATGGATTCTTCATTATCGATTCATTGATTATGAAAGTACTATTTGACTACATCATAGGATGTTCCTGAACAGGAGGTTACAAGGTTCTATCCATCAATAACCCCAAAAGTATAAGAATGTTGTTAGGAGTTTTCTTGTGAAGAATAATGACTCTCCTCCATCTCACTCCATGCAAGGAAAATTCATTATCGATACCTTGATTATGAAAGTACTCTTCGAGTGCTTAATAGGATGTCCCTCAATATGAGGTTACAAGATTATATCCATCAATAGTAGTTTATTGTTGATTGAATATCTACATCTCATTCTTGATGCTTGGCTGTATTCATTTATGTTGTTGTAAGTGCAAAAATATTTCAAGCTAAAAGTTATGATTATGGCCAAGAAGTCTATTGAAATTTTGTATTATAGAAATACGTATGTATATGAGAGACAATTATTTCATATGGTAACTGTATTATGGGTCATTGATTTCATATTGTAATTGTTTATTATTGACAAAATATATGCTTCTCATTCTTTATTATTCAACAACGTTGTTGTAATTGCAAACATATTTTAAGTTGAAAGATTTGAAAGATTTGCAATCAAAAGAAGGCATTTGCATTTGAAATATTCCCATTCAAAATATTGCATTTTCATTGAAAGAGATGATTTGGTAGCTTGAAAGCTGCTCCATATTAATTGTAAAAAGTGTAAATGAACACATTTGCATTTGAAAATCCTTAGTTGCACCTAAGAGTGCTTCATCTTTCATTTTAAAAGAGTGTAAATGAGTGCTTTTGCATTTGAAAATATTTAGGTGCACTTAGTTATCTTCATTTTGAAGAGTTTTTGAAAATGCTATTTTTTGTAAAGCAGAAAGCATTAAAAAGAATCTAGGGAAGATTTTCTTTTATAGAAACTCATATAATAGTTTAGGTGCTAGGACTTTGGAGATAGGTGTTGTGAGTTAACTACACCAAAGTCACATACGACTGAGAATAGGAACAATTCAAGAGTGTTAAAATCCATTAGCAACATGAAGTACTTGCCAGGAAAGTGCCTCTCAAACATGCGTCAAGTAGTAGGTAAAGATATTCCAAGTGGGAAAATTGTTCCCTAGCCCTTTGAATAGTGGGGTTATGCAAGTCTAGGAGTTTTTCAAGCATGGCAAGTCCTTGGAGTGACACCACTTTTCATTGACAACTTTGGGTCTCGGATTTGTGTCCTTTGTTCCTTGCCCATTCTCAGAAGCTCTATCCAATGACTATTCCACCCGACTACCTAACATGAAGTAGTAATATTAGTTCCTTTCCTAGCATCTTCATAGGTCGATGCTAGGGGAATATCTTGCAACACTTGAGACAGATGTATAATCTCTGCCACAGCTCCTTGGGAGGGTATTTGTCGAATACAAGTGCTTGCACCCTTGGTGATTGATGAATTTAAGATTAGGGTAACTATCTCTCAATCTTCGTTGGTTGGACTTGGGCCATAATCATCCCAGTATGACCTACGAAATACCCCTAATTGTAGATCTTCACTGTATAGTATTTGGTCCTAAACAACCAAATGCATATCATTGGAAGAGTACTTTTGCTTGTGTAGATCTTTTCAGGAACTTTTTAGCGTGTCTTGTTTATTTTATTTCTTAATTTTGTAAGCTTCCCCCTTTGTGTCTTTTGACAAGATTTTTATTTACCTTCTCATTTCTCATAGGATAAGTAAGAAGTTTGTACATTAATTGTCAACACAGGGTTCATTGGGAACTTGTGAGTTACCATGCACTGTATGTGCAGACCACAATCTCCTCTTACATTGGTTTATCTAATGTGAAGTTGAAGTTCAATAACCTTACTTACAAACAGTGGTATGAATAGTTACATAGTCTGGGCAAGGAACTAGCCAACTAAACAAATATTGAAATTAAGTTGCAAGGAAATTAAAACACGCGACAAGAAAGTAAATTCACACTGGCTACAGGTATCGGGAGTATGAATCAACTGTCTCCCGAAATAACCCCAATGATGTGCAGTAAGACTAATTGCAGAATTGAAATCCTAAATCACTCTTGCAGAAATTGAAATTCACACCACGCTGGAAAGTAAATGCTAAAACTAATTCACACTGTGCGGGAAAAGTAAATTCTAAAACAAAATCACACTGTGCGGGAAAAGTAAATTCTAAAACAAAATCACACTTGACATAAAGGTAAGTTGTAGAAATGAAATCTAAAAGCTATATTTTCCAAATACAAGTTATTGTTTTTTATCCAACATACTAAATAACATTATTGCATTAAGTACATTCATTGCATTCATGAATTGTAAAATAAACTTCTTAATCACTAATCTACAGATCAAAATTATATTGTAGAAATAAACTACATAACGAGAAATGCAAAATTATCTAATTAAAACAGAGCAACAAATTAAAACTACATGATGATAAAATAAATAAAATCACATTACATAAAATCATAAAAATAATATCTATATTGAATTAAGATGAAATTGTAATCTATTCCATCATTATTTTGATTATTGCTCTAAGAGTCCTCCCCTTGGAATGGAGAAGGAGGTCTTATTTATACATGAGGTCTCCATAACAAATTATAAATGAAGATCCAAAATATCCTCAACAATTTGCTAATAATTTGGATCTCAAGACTAATTCAAAACTAATTCCAAGATCTTTGCTAACTAAATGCTATTTAGGATACCTTCGAAGTCAAATTCGAATTTATGGGGAGAAGCTATAATAAGATAGTCAAAACTCATCCCAAATATCTCCTAATAGTTTTTGACTCCTTAGGTCCATCATACATTTGATGGGGATCTTCAAATCTTTGTGGATAAGCTAAATATACACTTATATCCACCTCCATATACCATAGTTAATTTTCAAATAATTTCACATCATAATTTGAATCATGTAATAAGGATAGAAATAATGGATTTATAAAAATCTATTACCCATAATAAATATCTTTCTCCAAAGTTGGTGGTTGAAGGTAAATCTCACTTTCTGCAACTTATGTAGAAGATCCTAGCTTTGACAGGTTCTGTAGGAGGTTCCGCAGCTCATAGGTTCTATAGGAGGTTTGATGCAAACGAAAACCCCAAGAGAGGTTTAAATTCGCTTTTCCAAGATTTATCAAGCTTCCAACTTTGTGGGAAACCTTGATCTCATCTCAGAATGACAATTCCAATCTCCTGGAACCCTTTCCGCAATTCTCTGTTTCACACGATTTCAAATTTTTAACTCTGAATTTGATCACGCTAGGATCAAATTTCTTTCTTTGGCATTTGGACTGGAATATTGATTTGTCTGACTCCTGCAAGCTTCGATTTGACATGCGAATCCATGATTTATGCTTCAGATTATATAACAGGGAATGAAAGGATAAATATGCAGAGTCAAATCCTCTGTTCTTAATTCATAACAAACCCACAAAGCTTACAAATAGTCAATCTTTTAATCTCTCTAGCTCTGTAGCTAATTTTCCAACTCACTTACCGACTGAATCTCTCTATCTGTCTATTACATTCAAATTTATAGAACATTCTGTAAACCTGTCAGATCCAATTAAACAAGATCTGATTTCCTAATAAAAGTAAGTTAACAACAAAGATCTATCCTTGATGAACTCCACGCAGGGATCAAGGAGAATAATGGCAAACTGCCAATTATTACAATTTAAAACTAACCCTATCTACTAACATCGAATTCAAACATTCTAGAAGTGATTACGTGGTAAGCTGACACATCAGTCATAGATTCCTGAGCTGGATGCTCTTGCATCATACTCCCAGGGAAGAAAAGAATTCTTCATAATATTTTCAAGATTTACATTGTATTTGGAAATTTCATCTTCTGTCATCCAGGTTGCATCTTCAGTAGGATGATTCTTCCATTTGACTAAGTACTAAAAAAGAGTTTTGTTCCTGGTCTCCTTTAAGATTCTTTTGTCAAGGATGGCTTCAATCTGAGACTTCTCTTTCTGTGGAAGTTGCCTTTGCCAATCAATAACTATATCATCTCCATCGGAAGTTACACTATCTGTCTGGATACCTGCATCTTTGAAAGCATATAAATCTGAAACATTAAAAATTGGTGAAATCTAAAGGTCAGAAGGACGCTCAACCTCATAAGCATTTGCAGAAAACTTCCTTAAGATTTCACAAGGTCCAATCTTTTTAAGTTGCAATTTATTGTAAGTTCCTTTTGGGAACCTTTCCTTTCTGAGATAGGCCATCACTAAATCCCCAACCTGAAAATTTACTTCTCTTCTCTTCAAGTCTGCTCTCTGTTTATACTTCTCTATACTTTCCTGTAATCTCTTCTTGATGTTCTCTTGTAGCTCATGAATGCTAACTGCAAAGTCTTCACCTTCTACACTCCTTCTCTCCTGTTTTCCCAAATCTCTAAGTTCACATACACCTCTTGGATGCATCCCATAGACAATCTGAAAAGGACTCATTCCTGTGCTTCTGTTAGGTGAGTCATTATAAGCAAACTCAGCCTAAGCTAAAGCCAAGTCCCATTGTCTTGGATGTTCATACACCAAACTTCTCAGTATATTCCCCAAACTCCTGTTCACCACCTCTGTTTGTCCATCAGTCTAAGGGTGATGAGATGAACTAAAACTGAGATTAGTCCCCAACTTCTTCCATAGAGTTCTCTAAAGATGACCGACAAACTTTGTATCCCTATCAGATACAATACTCAAAGGTAACCCATGTAACTTTACAAATTCTGAAAAGTATAGGTTAGCAATATTAGTTGCATCATTTGTTTTCTTACATGCAATAAAACTAGCCATTTTGGAAAATCTATCTACCACAACATAAATAGAATCATGACCTCTCTGAGTTCTAGGTAAACCTAAAACAAAATCCATGCTTACTACATCCCAAGGCCTAGCCGGAATAGGCAATGGCTGATATAAACCTGAGTTCTGACTCCTTCCCTTTGCATGCTGACATACTCTGCATCTTTTAACAAATATTTTCACATCATGCTGCATTTTTGGCCAAAAGTAAAAATTACTTACTACTGCAAAAGTCTTGTCCTGCCCAAAATGTCCTGAAAGTCCTCCACTATGCTTTTCTTGGATTAAATTCTCCCTCATTGAGCAATCTGGAATACATAACTTACTTCCTTTGAACAACAAACCTTCCTGCAACATATAATATAACCACTGACTCCTATTATGGATAATAGGATTCTCACAGGCTTCATATATTTCTTTGAAATCTGAATCTTCTTTATACATACCAATTAGGTTTTCAAATCCCAAAGTATTTACTTTAACTTCCCGCAAGACCAAATTCACCCTACTCAAAGCATCAGCAACCTTGTTAGATTTTCCACTCTTATGTTTGATAACAAAGGTAAAGTTCTGCATAAATTCTACCCATTTTGCATGTCTTTGATTTAGTTTTGGCTGACTGTTTATGAATTGCAAAGCATGATTGTCAGAATACAATACAAACTCTTTTGGCATTAAATAATGTCTCCATTTCTTTAAAGCCTGCACAACAACATATAATTCCTTGTCATATGAAGAATATTTTATTTGGCTTCATTCAAATTTTCACTAAAGTATGCCACCGTCCTTTGCTCTTGACTCAAAACTGCTCCCACTGCTGTTCCACTTGTATCTGTCTCTACCTAAAACACTTTGTCAAAACTAGGCAAAGCCAAGACAGGCTTTTCAGTCACTTTTTTCTTCAACAACTTGAAGTTTCTATCAGCTGCTTATGTCCACTTGAAGGGATGTCTACTCCCTCTGAAAGTATCTATCAAAGGTCCACATATCTGACTGAAATTTCTAATGAACTTTCTACAGAAACTAGCAAGTCCATGAAAACTTCTTACCTCACCAGCATTCTTCGGAACAGGCCAATTTAGAATTGATTGTATTTTGTCAGGATCCATTTTCAGTCCTTCTTCTAAAACTATAAATCCCAAATAAACCAATTCTTTCTTCATGAAACTACATTTCTTCAGATTTATCAACAGTTTCTCTTTTTGTAAAGCTTCCAATACCAACTGAAGGTGTCTCAAGTGTTCTTCTCTATCTTGACTGAAAATCAAAATATCATCTAGATACACTATCACAAATTTCCCAGTAAATTCTTTCAAAACCTCATTCATTAATCTGATGAAAGTGCTGGGTGAATTAGTAAGCCCAAATGGAATTACTAACCACTCATATAGTCCATCATTAGTTTTAAAAGCTATTTTCCATTCATCCCCTTCCCTTATCCTAATCTGATGATATCCACTCTTAAGATCTATTTTTGAAAAATACTTCGAACCACTCAAACAGTCCATCAGATCTTCAATTCTAGGCAAGGGAAATCTATACCTGATAGTGATCTTATTGATTGCCCTCGAGTCTGTTCACATCCTCCATCCACCATCTTTCTTCGGGCTGAGTACAGTGGGTACTGCACATGGACTCAAACTTTCTTTGACCAATCCTTTATCCAACAATTCTTGCACCTACTCTTTAATCTCTTCATTTTCTCGAGGAGTTAATCTGTATGCTACTTTATTAGGCAAACTTGCACCAGGAATTAGATCAATGTGATGACTAATTCTTCTCACAGGAGGTAATTCATTTGGTAATTCATCCACAATGATATTAGCACAGTCATCAAGCAAAGTTTGAATTTCAACAGGCAAATCATTCAAATTGGTAGCAGTCAAGATTACCTTTGGTTTGCCAATGATAGAAAAGTATAGGTCTTCATCTTTCTGAACTTCTTGTAGCAACTCCTTTCCTGTCATCAACAGAACACTCGAACTAGAACACTCTTGAATTTTCTCATCCTCCAAGGGTGACAAAGTATATCTCTTCCCATCCTTTTCCAAAGAATAAACATTCTTTCTCCCATCATGAACAGCGTTTCTGTCATACTTCCATTGTCTTCCTAAGAGTATATGGCATACATCCATAGGCATAATGTCACACAGAATCTCATCCTTGTAAGTACCAATTTGGAATTCTACATTACACTGCTTATTCACCAAGAGCCGATGTCCTTTCTGTAGCCAGGACACTTTGTAGGGAGTGGGATGCTTCATCCTCTTCAATCCCAGCTTCTCTACCATCTCTGTAGAAACCAAGTTGTCAGTACTACCACTATCAATAACCATTTTGCAACACTTACCTTGTGACTTACACCTTGTTCTGAACAAGTTCTTCCTTTGGGCTAGTTCATTTATTTGCTTCTCTGTTTTCGCAAGAACTCTCTTCAACATGAGAGATTCACCTTCTTCAGGAGGGTTATTCCCTTCTGCTTCATCTATTGTCTCTCCCTGAGCTTCTGCAACATTCACATTCCTCTGACCCGAAGACTGATTTCTTGGACAATTCCAAGACATATGCCCAATCTCTCCACGAGTATAACATTTTACCTCTCTGGATCTACCTCGTCCTCGGCCTCCTCTGAATCCTCCTCTCTTTGATGGCTGACTATTAGAACTTTCAGCATCATCTTTAGAACTTCTTCCTCCTCTTACTAGAGGTCCTCTACCCTTGACAATATTCTTTCCCCTATTTCTCTAATTATGTTTTCTTAATAATTTTTCTTCAACCTTAGAAGCTACCTGATATGCATCTTCTACTGTTTTCAAGTTTAACAAACTAAGTTCATCCTGTATATCATATCTCAATCCATTGATGTATCTAGCTACTCTTTCTATGTCTCCCTGGTTCTAGCCTGCTCTAATACTCAGTTTAAAAAATTCTTCAGTGTATTCTTTCACAGTCATAGATTTTTGTCTAAGGTTCTGTGATTGTCTAAACAAAGCTAACTTATAGTCCTTAGGCATAAGCTAACCTTTAATCTTACTCAACATTTTATCCCAATAATTTATCTTTGACTTACTTGTTCTGTCTCGATGGATTTGGAGCTCATCCCACCAGATAGTTGCATGTCCCTTCAATCTTGTAGCTGCATACTTCACTTTCCTTCTGTCCTTAATTTCTTCAAAATCAAAATATCTATCTAGTGCATTAATCCAATCCATGAGTTCCTCAACATTTAAATTACCTTCAAACATAGGTACCTCCATTCTTGGTTTGTTGCTAACCTTCATTAGCATCCTCAGGATTCTAACCTCATCAGTCTCTTCTTCTTCTTCAGGGGACTCTTCTTCAACCTCACTCTAGTCTGAATTTTCAACATGATTCATTCTTTCCATTGCTACTAGTCGCATTTCCATTCTTCTCATTTCTCTCTGCATATCATTCTCTCCAGGCTGCCTTCCACGTCCTTGTCCAACATGAATTCCACGTGCTCTTCCATGCCTCGGTGGCATCTTGAATCTTTATTCTTCAGCTCTGATACCAACTGATGCAAACGAAAACCCCAAGAGAGGTTTAAATTCGCTTTTCTAGGATTTATCAAGCTTCCAACTCTGCGGGAAACCTTGATCTCATCTCAGAATGACAATTCCAATCTCCTGGAACCCTTTCTGCAATTCTCTGTTTCACACGATTTCAAAGTTTTAACTCTGAATTTGATCATGCTAGGATCAAATTTCTTTCTTTGGCGTTTGGACTGGAAGATTGATTTGTCTGACTCCTGCAAGCTTCGATTTGACATGCGAATCCACGATTTATGCTTCAGATTATATAACAGGGAATGAAAGGATAAATACGCAGAGTCAAATCCTCTGTTCTTAATTCATAACAAACCCACAAAGCTTACATACAGTCAATCTTCTAATCTCTCTAGCTCTGTAACTAATTCTCCAGCTCACTTACCGACTGACTCTCTCTATTTGTCTATTACATTCAAATTTATAGAACATTTTGTAAACCTGTCAGATCCAATTAAACAGGATCTAATTTCCTAATAAAAGTAATTTAACAACAAAGATCTATCCCTAATGAACTCCACGCAGGGATCAAGGAGAATAATGGCAAACTGCCAATTATTACAATTTAAAACTAACCCTGTCTACTAACATCGAATTCAAACATTCTAGAAGTGATTACGTGGTAAGCTGACACATCAACCATAGATTCCTGAGTTGGATGCTCCTGCATCAAGGTTCCACAACTCGTAGGTTATGTAGGAGGTTCCGCAACTCACAGGTTCTATAGTGGTAGAAGGTTATGCAACTGATGTAAAGGTTCTACAACTGCCTATAAAGGTTAAGTAGTTGCTTGTAGAGTTTTTGCAGTTGCATACAAGTGTTTCGTAGCCTTCACAATATACATGTACATGATCTATAGCTACTACATAACTCCCTCAATGATTTTGTAGTTGCTTCCAAACAAATGAGTCAATATCCAAAGCAAATACATAGTACACCAATTCCCCTAATGTTAGTAAAAAATCAAATGAAATACTAAGACATGTAATGGAAAAACACTTTGAGCCTAAAATCTGTGTATGAGCATTAGAAGGGATTAATACATGACTATAGATAAGCAAAAGGGTTTATAAATAAGGTAAAGTGATGATAGAAATATGCCAAATCCAAGGTCCATTATCTCCCCCAAACTGAAAGTGTTGCATGTCCTCATGCAACCCCATGTCAACCAAGCTAAATGAATGATGTTTGTTTTCAATACATACGCTGAAATTTATTTTCAATAAGCCACAACCACTATATATGATCATCAAGAAGTGTAAAACATCATCATGAACAACTTTTTATGCCAACATACCTTCAAAAATAACATTTTCAAGGCAAAAATGCAAGAAAACTAGGTTCTGCAGCTAATGGACTAGCGATCTGTAGCCGGACTAGCGATCTACAGCCAATGGATTGGCGATTTGCAACTTTAAAAAAATGTGATTTCTCCAAAAATACAAACAAGGTTTTGGGAAAACTTTCCGAGGGTGTTAAGAATGCAATTATGCTTCTCCCAACCAAAAATTGGAGAAACCCACATCACATTTTTCGAGAAAATGAGAACATGACTGTAGGTGACTATGCTTGATTTCTCGAAAGACGTCATACATTGGATTGAGATTAAAATTATTAGATTTGTTTGTTCTTCTTACGATAATGCTCGTCTCCTCCAATTTTCACGAATACCCAGTTTGTCGTTTGGAAGATATCACTGATTCAATTTATGCATTGTTTTTAAAAAAACGTGGGTAAATGAGCGGAAATGTGGATTAGTCATCACAAAGTTTCCTATCCCTAACAGCTCGATCTCATTCATATACTCATTGATCATCTTGAGGACTAAACAATTCAACCAATTGAAGACTATTTATGGACTCCATCATCAACTGCAAAACATGCAAAGTCAAATAATGTTTTTGTAATAAGTTTCAACAACAAATACCTCACCCAAGTTCTTTGTTCTGTTCTAAGCCGTTGAAGCACAACTGCTGCTACATTAAAATTGGCCATTAATACTTGTTGCACCATCCTTTTAATATCAATTTTCTTCCATTGGTTTCAATATACGAATCTCTTAATATTCCACTGTCAACACATCAACCCTCCCCCCAAACTGAAAATTTTTACCCATCCTTAGGTAAAATAAGTGCGGTTCAAAGGCTTGAATATAGAAACCATCCCATGTTGAGTTCAAAGTCGGATCCACCATGAAATGACAACTATGTAATCAACAATAATTTTCAGCAAAGTCCTTCATATAGCTAATGAAAAATTCAACCTTTCAAAGTTGTCATAAGGAGCTCAGGAAATAATCCACCACAAATATTTATCATGCTAGTGGTCTCAAACCTGGTGATGAAGAGAATGTTGACCTAGCGAACACAAGGACAATCTTCAAGTATCAACACGACCTTGGCAATTTTCAATACAAATTCGAGTAGAAAATTCATGAAATAAAAACATACAACTGCTGTCCCAAATTCAATACTCTGTCAAACCACTACAGGACTGCTAGTTGAGTGTGTCATTTCACAAATTACCTTCAAGATTGCTTCAACAAAATTCATGTGCTTCTATTTATACACCCACTCGTATCCCCAAAATTGAAGAGTAAATCAGGCCTTTGGGAAAAGAAAAGATTTGTATGGATAAATGTGTTATTGGCAGAATTCATGAAACTTATGTTTGAGGGACAAGAATGTTTTGTTGTAATATCAAAATTCCCATTGAAAATAACACTGTTGAACTGTGATGGGAAATGGACCAACTTGCTATAGTGTCTTATACAAACAATTCCCAAGTTTCCTTGCTTTATCATTGAACAAAAATGCGGTAATGGATCAACAGTTTTCAGGCCATAATGTCCTATACTCATATAAAAAGAAGTTCTAAAGATAGATGCTTGTCTCGAACTTGACTCTTTAGAGCATATTCAATATAAATGGGAGAAGATCCGTTAAATGAGCTTCTTGCAATATTCTGGATAGAGAGAATTCCTGGAAATTCTTTATCAGAGACGAATCTCATGGAGTTGGTTGAGCAATTTCAACAATCCTTGAATGTGTTCTTTGTCAAAAGCAACATTTACCATAGGCAGAGTGAATGCATTCATATTGAGCATATTATAGATTTCTTGTGTATTAAGCTTCTCCAAAACTCCATTGTTAACCATAGGCACCATCTCCCTTCAATTCTTGGACATCTCCCTTATGCTCTGGTTGAAGAAGCGACTTTGAAGGTGCTAGTTCAATATGAAATAACCCTCAACTCTACATTTTAGACTACTGCACAATTTATCCTATGAATTTCTGCCATAGACTTGTATGTGATGCAATCATGACCCATGATGTAAACAAGCTATCTATTTTTTGCAGCATGTCTTCCTTATGACCTCTTTTGTATGTAGATCTAATATTCTCAGATATTGTTGACAGTCACTAAATCACCAAAAAATGAGTTGGTTGTTAAAAAGTTTTGCATCTGCTGAAAATTGCTCTTCTCGAACATAGTTTTTCACTTGTACTTCTTGAACTAACTCTTAGAATGGAGTATGCTTCCAAGAAAGCAATTCCTTCTTGAACATGTTAGTACTCCTTTGGGACATCAACTTTGTGATAATAGTCTAGCAATAAAATGGTCATAATGAACAATGGTCAACAATTCATTCTTACTGTTGAATAAAGATGGAAAGAAAAAAAAAAACAATGAAAGATCTCGTTTCCTTTGGTTTTTGAAACTATTTATTTCCCGAGTCACATAAATTCTTCTAAATATAAACATTCTCATACTCATTGGAAGATCTTATGAGTACAAATGCCACTTTGAAATAACAAAATGACCCAAATATCCTGGCAGCAAGCAATCATGATAATTCATGCATTAATGAAGAGGTTGGAAATGTAGGTCATCTTTAAGTGCTGCATTGTATGCACAAAATTTCCCGCAACCTATGAGTGTCACAACCCATCCCTATAACAATTCTAAGAGATTTTGAAACTTATACATACCATGTGGCTTCCAATAGGTCCCACCTTGGTTTCTATGCATAGCAACTTGGAAGAGATGAATCTTGGAAATGAATCAAAATCTCATACCTTTGTTTTATACCCTTTGTTGTATGACACCATATGCCTATGTAGGAAGGGCTTCTACAATAACTTATTCTACTGTAGGTTGTTGTGGGCTATCCTATTCCTTTATTTTATTAGTTCCCATGGTTTGTGCTTTAGTTGCTTCCCTTCTTCTTACTACTGGTTCTTGTGTCATAGAAGTAAAACTTCCTATTGTTGGTTCTTGTGTCACAACAATAGGGCTTATGTAGCAACATCCTCTTCATGCTTGGGTGTTAGGAGATGTCGGAGCGGGCTCAACTAGGGAAGTAAAGATGAGGTAATGCTTAAATGGAATGATGAAGGTTTGGGTTGAGCAAGGATGGTAGGGAATGGGAAAGAATGATGATGAGTAATGTAAGGATTGTGATGGGTATTGGGTAATGATGGTAGGTAATGTTGTGCCCCTTCCCCCATAAAGAGAATTTTTTGTGCTATTAGAAATATGGCAAATGAGGAGAAAGTAGGGAAAAAGGCTCAAGTGATTTTCCAAATGAAAATCTATAGCATTAAATGAACTTGAATAACAAATAAGGAAAAAGAAGCATACATGTACCTACCAAAGATTATAATGAAATATGCGGCAATATCCTGTTAGGAACCTATGTAAACCCTTCTCTTTACTATGTTAGTATATTGTTGTTGGACGCATATGCTTTGTAAGTCGTCCCGTAGTATTATATGTCCCATGGTTTTGACTCATGGTATTGGGCATAGACTTAGTATATAAGTGTGTGTTGAGGTCATTGAAGGCACCGTGAAGTTAATTGTATTGAGCTTGCTTAAAGGAGGTTGCCCCCTCGAAGTGGCCCGTGATCAACATAAAAGCGATTCTGTTCTTTTATTTCTGATATCTCGTGTATTTGCATTAATTAATTATTGCAGGTACATCACATCTGGTATCAGAGCACTTTCCTGGGCACAAGTGGGAATTTTTTTTTCTTTTTTTGGGCGGCGACTTTCAGATCAATTTATGAAAATTTTTGCACAAAATCAGAAGAAACTGATTGCATATCTGAAATCCTCTTTCAAAAATACGCAGTTTCAAAAAAAAAATCATCTCATTTGGAGTTCTAAAAGTGAAGATATCGCGGATTTAAAATCAGCAATTTTTCAGAATTTCGGTGACGGCCGCGGAAATTGCGGCGAGAAAATCTTTTGACTGAGTGCCCAGATTTCTATTCCGCTTTCATGGGTAAAAGCACAGTGGTTGTTCCGATTCCGGAAACATGCTATAATAGCGATTCTGAGCAATATAGATCCGATTTTTGAACATTGGGTGGAATTTCTGCCCAAATTTTTTTCTGTTGCAGGTTCGGATTTGGGAATAATCCCTATCCGCTTAACTGTGGGAAGTACTTGGGCATAAGCCCTAAAACTCATTGTGAGGAGTACCACAGGAACCCCGAAGTAGCTGGCCCATTGAGAGGACCTGCCAGCGAAAAGGGCAACGACCCCTACCTGATTGACTAGTTCCCACCCGTGAGGTAAACCAAGAGCTGTCGTTTGTGGCAAAGCGGTTATCAGTTTTACCTGAGCCGTGGAGTGAGGGGTACTGCCCCAATACGCAAGTCGTCAGACAGCATTGGTGGCCGAGTGAAAACCCTGAACTGTTAGGAATCCGCACATACCTGGGGTCCATATCTACTTTCAGCTGAACTATTGTCGATCACTGCTGCTCCATTTCAGATCCATTTTGCAAGCCGTTCCAGATCCAGCCGTTCGGCGTTGTTCCAGATTCCTTCCGAGCCGTAGCCGCTCCAGTCTGCAAAAAAAAAAAGAGTATAAAATTCAGTTTTTTGTCCATATCTCCCTTGTTTTCACTCTGTTTCCCTTGAAATTTTCGGGGAACCCCTGTCATCCCATTATGCCTATTTCATTCCTGAGGACCCTATCCCCAATTCCCCTTCCCAAAGCCCGAAAGCCCACATTTGTCTATTTTTAGGGTTTTCCATAACTTCCTCAGATTTCACCCAGTCGCCTTCAAATTTTACCACAGAGTTCCTTTCTGAACTCTGCTTCTTTGTCCCTCTCTGCCAAATTTTCTCATTCTATCACCCCGCTTCTGAAATTCCCCTTTTTTGCTTTCTTGTCCTTTCGACAGTGTCCAAAATCTAGTCAAACCCCAATTAACCATCAGATTGTTTCCCCAATCCAAATTTCCCTTTACTAAATCAGCTTCTGTTTGTGTTTTTCTACCCATTCCACAAAAAAAAAAAAAACTCCTGGTTACGGTTGTCACCCGTGCAGGAGCAAATACCATGGAGGAAGCACTTGCAGCCATCCAAACCAAACTCCAAGATCTGGATGAAAAATTTCTCAACCTCCATCTTCAGCATTCAACCATAAACAATAATCGACAGCCAGAATCTTTTGCAGCCACCGGGTTCTCTTGTTCCAACAATTTTCGTGGGCCGAAGCTTGATTTTCCTCGCTTCAATGGTACTGATCCGACTGGATGGATATATCGAGCAGAACAATATTTCAGTCTGCATAATACTTTTGATGTCCAAAAAGTTCCACTTGCATCCTTTCATTTGGAATAGGAAGCCCTTCAATGGTACCGTTGGTACATCAAAGCTCATCCTGAGCCAAACTGGACAGATTTTTGCCAACTCATTTTGCCACGATTTGGCCCTAGTGCTTTTGATGATTTCACAGGAGCACTCACTAAACTTCACCAAATTGGCACAGTGAGAGAGTATCAGACCGAATTTGAGAAATTGGCCAACCACACAGAAGGATTGTATGATGAATTCTACAGGAGTTGTTTTCTAAGTGGTCTCAAGGATGAAATTCGCTCAGAGGTCAAAATGTTTTGTCCCAACACAATGATGGAAGTCCTAGGGTTGGCTAAGCTGGCTGAGGACAAGATTGCAGCTCAACAACGCTCCAAACCCACCCTTGTTCCCTTCAGAAATATGGGTTCCCAACGACCTTCCATCACACCTTCTCCTCAACCAACTCCTATCAAGCATTTGTCTGAGATAGAAATGCAGGCACGCCGAGAAAAAGGGCTTTGCTATAATTGTGATGGGAAATTCACTCGGGGACATAGATGTGTTCAACAAAAGCTCTATCTCTTGGATGTGGATTCTCCGCCTGCCTTAGAACTTGGTGAGGAAGCTACGGATACAGTGGTGAGGAAGCTACGGATACAGTGGATGATCAGATCGACATTCAACAACTGCCTGTTGACACCCCATTTCAGGACAACCCACCTGAGATCTCTCTCCATGCTGTAACCGACGTCACCACCCCACAAACAATGCGGGTCAGAGGATACTTCAAGAAGCTCCCTCTTACCATACTCATTGATTCTGGTAGCACTCATAACTTCATTGACTCTCGGATTGACAAACAGGCTGATTGTTTTGTCCATCCTTGCTCCAACTTTGAAGTCATGGTTGCCAATGGGGGCACCTTACCTTGCAAGGGGAAGTGTCACAATGTGCGTATCTCTATGGAAGATTATACCCTACGCTCTGACATGTTTGCCTTGCCCTTAGGTGGATGTGATGTGGTTTTGGGCGTTCAATGGTTACGCACACTTGGCCCCATCTTATGGGATTTTGCTGAAATTTGGATGCAGTTTAAAGTCAATGGGTCACAACACAAATTTATGGGCTTACAACCAGGGTCTCTCTGCATCATTAGTTCACATCGCCTGGAAAAAATCCTTAAGAAGAATTCACATGGTGTCATCGCTCAGCTCAATTCCATTCAGATGCACCCATCAACAGTCTCCACTACTTCCTTGGATAGATATGCAGGTATCTTTGCTGAACCAATGCGCTTGCTACCTTCACGAGACCTTTCCGGTAAGAATTTAGCCACATCTACCTCTTAGCAGGAAATGATGGCTATTTTGCATGCAGTACATAAGTGGCAGCCATACCTATTAGGGAATTATTTCTGCATCAAGACTAATCTCCCGAGTCTGGAAAATTTTCTGGAACAATGGGTCTCCTCCCCAACACACCTGAAATGGGTTATCCAACTCATGGGTTATCCCTATGTGATCACTTACCAGAAGGGTAAGGACAATATGGTGGAAGATGCTCCTTATTGCACAATTGATGACCCAGTTTGTCTTACAACTCTTTCGCCGCTTGTTACAAATTGGGTGCAATATGTTCAACAGGGCTCTCTCTTCTATGAACTCCATGCTTCTTCGTCAACAGGGCACTCTGGGCTCTGCAACATGTATGACCAAGAAAAATGTAACTTCTTTTGGCAGGGACTAAAAATGACAATTCAACAGATGGTGGCTGACGATGATACTTTCCAAGTCAACAAGGGTGAAACGACACTCCTTTCGGGATTGCTCAAACCCTTGCCCATCCCTAAACAGCTTTGGCCAACTATTTCTATGGATTTCCTAGCAGCGCTCTGGTGGTACAATACCACATCTCACAGGACACCATATGAAGCGGTCTATGGAAAAACCCCGTCAGTTCTTCTTCCAGACACCCTTAGCAGCTCCCCAGTTCAGGCAATTGACTCGGTTCTTCGAAACCGCGATCAGATTCTTCTCATTCTGCAGGACAATCTTCACATGGCCAGAATTCGTCGGAATCAACACGCCGATCAGCACCGTTCTGAGCGCATTTTCCATGAAGCTGACACGGTTCTTCTTCATCTACAGCCTTCCAAGCAATCCTCCTTGACACTCCAAAGGCGTCAGTGGCCTGAAATGCAACCCGAAGATGCTACGAGGGAACCACTCCTTCAGCTTCTGCAACAATTTCTCCAACCAAAGCTTTGAGGACAAAGCTTTTTCTAAGGGAGAGGGGATGTTAGGAACCTATGTAAACCCTTCTCTTTACTATGTTAGTATATTTTTGTTGGACGCATATGCTTTGTAAGTCGTCCCGTAGTATTTGTTGATCCGTAGTTTATATTAGCCCATAGTATTGACCCATAGTATTGGACGCATATGCTTTGTAAGTCTTCCCGTAGTATTTGTTGATCCGTAGTTTATATTAGCCCATAGTATTGACCCATAGTATTGGACGCATATGCTTTGTAAGTCGTCCCGTAGTATTATATGTCCCATGGTTTTGACTCATGGTATTGGGCATAGACTTAGTATATAAGTGTGTGTTGAGGTCATTGAAGGCACCGTGAAGTTAATTGTATTGAGCTTGCTCAAAGCAGGTTGCCCCCTCGAAGTGGCCCGTGATCAATATAAAAGCGATTCTGTTCTATTATTTCTGATATCTCGTGTATTTGCATTAATTAATTATTGTAGGTACATCACACATCCTGAGAAACACGAGATCTGATGTGGTCCACAATGATGTAAAAACTCACAAGAAAGAGCAATGTGGAATTTGGAGCTCATAGCATGATGAATTACAACTAATATCCGAAGCAAAAAGTGACCTTTTGATGGAGTAGCAATGAATCTTGAAAATATTTATTCAATGATCAACTTGGATGGAATAGTTTATTTCTCAGTTTATTTGCAAATCTTGTCCTACAGCAAGCTAGTTTTGAAACAAGATCTGTCTAACTGTGCCCAGAGGGTTCTCACAGTCATAATTTTTATTATTCCCAGGGAATGCCTGCCAACAAGCTGGTTTTCAAGCATTTCAAGGTTTGATGGTGCTTGAAACATGTTTTCACCATCAAATTTTATTTGGAAATGGGGTAGGGCGGTCAGGGAACTTGACATTGTAAGTGAGCCAAGTTGGATTTATTGTGTGGGTTAGGGACAAATGGAGTAGAAATTCATGGAAGTGATGGAATGGTGGAGGTTGAAGTTAATCTGATGAGAATGGTGACATAAATGATGTTCATGAGCAAAATATATCAACCACTTAAGGAAATGAAATCTTTATTAAATTCAACATGGATGTATATCGAAATGGGAAGAAGGAAATGCACATGCATACCATGGCACTAGTGAATGAGCATGATGAACCTTAAGTCTTCTAAAAGGATTCTTTTGTAGAAATGAGAAATGTGGAAACGAAAATGTGGAAATGGCACTTGGCCTCTAGAACAGTGGTCTTCAAATTCTTCATATCAATTATTCATGTGTCTCATTATGGATCCATCTGCAATCTTTGATAATAAAAAAGTCTTCTTGTTGTTGTAATCGGGTGAGACACTACTGGATTAGGATTCTAGCAACTCGAGCTTCAAAAGTAACACAAAGTCTCATGATATTGCATCTTCATTATTGGATTTCTGGAGGGAATTCCCATTGGCATAAAATTTGGTCTTCATGAATCACTCATGCATAGATTGACCTTCTTTAATCTTTTGGGGACCTGCAAAAAAACTAGCACTTATGTGCAATAAAACGTGAGATCATGGAAGAAGAGAGGTGATAAGTCTCTCTTAATACCAGACATATGCAATATAAATACAATAATTTCTTATAAAAAAAATCCAAGCAAGATAAAACAAACAAAAATGCATTTTTTACTTGTTGGAGAGTGGTGGCCACCCTAGACTACCCAATGGTATCTTGTTAATAACTTCTCCGTTTCACGACTGATTTGAGTGATTCCAGATCCATATGAAAGTGGATTTAGTTTGATACCTCCATTAGAATCATGTTTTTAATATTCATTAATATGGTATTCCAAATTTGCTAAAGAACATCGTGCATGACAGACTTGTTTGCAATTTCCATCCTAGACCAACAGTTGCTAATTTGAGCATAAAATTTTAGTTTGATGACGGATTGAATTGCTTCAAATTGGAGATTAAAATATATTCCCATATGTACCTCCAAAAGAAACAGGTTTTAATTCTAAGAATAAATGATGGGTCAAATATTCCAATCAAGATCCTATGAGATAGAGTTCCAAGAGTGTTGATTTAGGATAGGCAGTTAGTATTTTGGGCATAATTTTCTCCTATAATATCAGAATTGAGTGATACGAATTGGGTTGTAAACTAAATTCATAGTAGAATATTGCTTTGAAACATGTATGAAAAATTGATCCATTTGGGCACCCAAAAATTCATTGTCCCAACTATGTTCTTGAGCTACCTACTCTACATTCAGTGAGTATTTTGACCATATCTTTTTCCTTTGATACCCAAATTGGAAAATTCAATTCGTATTAAAAACTATATTTGAATGGATACTTTGGATAGAAACATATTTTAAAAAGGTGCCCATATGGTCCCTAAAAACATGACTATCCCAACTATGTTTTCAGTAAGTCTAACAAGCCAAAATGCTCCAATAGCCAATTTCTCACTAAAATAATGATATTGTAGAAATTCTAAATAGGTTCAACACCATGCAAGAATTTCAATAAGCCAGGATATAGAAATAAGTTATCCCTCACCAATAATTTACACAGATATTGGCGGAATTAAGAAGAAATATTGAAGCAGAAACATAAGAGAGAGAATTCAATTGATCTAAACTTCCACTATGTATTATTCAATCACACGAGTACAATATATAATACACCTCAAAGAGGATATTCAAGAGGCTTAGAGGCAATTCGATTAGATCACATGTGGCGGGCCTAGAATAGACCAAATCTCCATCTATGGCAATTATCCATCTCCAACTCATAGCTAATGGTCACAAATTGGCTAAGTGGGCCTAGCTAGTCCATAAGTGACCAAAATTCAACTAGTGGGTGGCTTTTCAGGAGAAAAGGAAGGAATATGTTGAGGCGGAAAAGCAATAGACTTGCCCAATTCATCCTATATCTCATCCCAATACATGTGAAAAGTAGGATAAAGCTGCCTTAAACTCACAAAAGCTAGATAAAAGCAAGATAAAGCAGGAACAACACTTTAACTCATAAAAGCATAGTAAAAGTTGGAACTAAAGCACAAAGACGGTGCTATAGTGGACAAACATGACCAAGGTGAAAAAGTATGCACTAGGTATCCAACTAACATAATCTAAACACCTAGGAAACCAAATAATGGCATAAACTAAGGTCTAGATGGCTAATTTGTTCTAACACGCCCCCTTAAGCATGACTTATGTGAGTGAAATATAAAAAATGTAGGGCCCAACAACAAAGGCTATGGTCATCCTTTATAATTTATTAGTCCATGTAAACTGAGGAAAGAGAGAAAACCAAATGGGAAGAAACCCCCCCCTAAAAAATGGACATGAAACACACCAAAAATAAACTACTCCAAACTTCAAGCAGGTGTGAACTTGATTAGATGTCTGGAGGAATCTTCTTCTTGGGAAGAAGTGGAATGTGTTCAACTGGATCAGGAACATAAACATTTGCATAATGGATAATGTAACCATGTAGAGAAACTTAGATACAATGATAGAAGAGTGAATGTAGGTGCTCATTAGACTTGAACTTACTGAGATCAGGTCCAAATGTGTCTTGAGGTTCTCCATATTCAGGAGGAAATGTGCTTTCCATCATGTAGCAGTGGATATGAAATTTCCCACATAAGATCCAAAGATATGATGTAAACCTCACAATGAAAGAATTTAGGAATAATAGAAGAAGAGACAAGCAATAGAACATAGATACAAAGAAACTCTGATTGAGGCAAAATAATTACACATGTTACATTAAACAAAATAATAAACTGGTAAATATACAATGCTGAGTATGAGGATTCGAATTCACTAGGTGGAATTCGAATTGGCCTTCATGCACAGATCCATAATCAGTGGAGAGTCATAAATGCATAACTGGGAGTCCACCTTCTCATCAGTGAAGTCATCAATGCACAAGTAATGGTCAATCGGGAGTCAAACTGAGTCTAACTGAGTGTGGTTGGTGTAACTGGCACATGGAAGCACTAATGTAGTGAAGGAGGCTCAATGGAGGGCGCAGATAGAGCTAACTGGAGTCAGAACAGGCTGTCTAGTCACACTGGAGGTCCATCGGAGTGGTAAGTTCAGTTAGGAGTCAGTTAATCCTTAAATCAAGGAAGGAACTGAAGATAACTGAACTAAACTGGACTGGTAGGTGAAGAAAGGCACCCTTCTCATGTAGTAGGTGAAAGGAGGGCGCACTAAGCTCTAGGAGAGCTGGGACTGATCTAAAAGAAGCTCCGGGGGCTAGTTTGCTGAGGGCTAGGTGCTGGAACTGATGACTAGGATGCATGCAAACCCTAATTGCATGCAAACCCTAATTTTGCATGCATGACTGAAAATGAAAATGACAGAAATGCTAGGAGGACTAGGATGGAGTATAGGAATATCCTAACAGTGGATAGGAAGCATGAGACCAAGGAGAGTGAATGCATAATCTCCAAACTTTGATCTATCCTTCAAATTCTCCAATAACACACCAAATGTTGAACCACAATCCTCATGTGAAAGAGAGGAATTGAATTCCTCTTCAGCTTCTAGAGAAGGCTCGAGGTGTGAATGATCTTCCACAACAAGCTTATCATCCTCACAATCTGAAGAATGATAAGAGAACATGATGAGAGATGGAAGGATATTTCTTCTTCAACAATGGAGGTTCGAATGTCTTCTCTTGGATCAACTGCATATGAAGAGGAGAAATAAGAAGTTCTCATAAACTTCTACTGCAACAAGAGAAGGAGTCACTTCAAGGAGACTTTCATCATTCAAACTTGTGTTGATATTTATGCCATTTGATCTTCAATACCTACAAATCAAACTTTCTGGAAAATCTTATATTGGAGGACTATCTGGATCTATCTAAGCTATGAGCTCTGCTTTATTCAGTAGGCACATTCAGGAGTGCATCACACATGGGTAGACTCCAATGGATAAACTAATGGATTCAAGGCAATTGCCCCAGGATTTTTTTGGTAACTCCACTGCTTCTCGTGTGTTACTACAAGCAACTATGCTCAATCTAAGCTCCCTAAGCTCTGATACCATGTAGAAATTATAAATAGGTTCAACACCATGTAAGAATTTCAACAAGCCAGGATCTAGAAACAAAGTAGTCATCATCAAGATTTACACAGAGATTAGCATAATTAAGAAGAAATATTGAAGGAGAAGCATAAGAGAGAGAACTCAATTGATGTAAGATTCCATGATGTATTATTCAATAACATGAGTACAATATGTAATATACCTCAAAGAGTAAATTTGAGAGGCTTGGAGGCAACTTGAGTAGCTCACATGTGGCAGGCTTAGAATAAACCAAATCTCCATCTATCGCAAGTATCCATCTCCAACTCATAGCTAATGGTCACAAATTGGCTAAGTGGGCCTAGCTAGTCCATGAGTGACCAAAAATCAACTAGTGGGTGGATTTTCAAGAGAAAATGAAGGAAGATGTTGAGGCAGAAAAGAAACGGACTTTCCCAATTCATCCTAGCGCACTAGCTCACTCTAATTCGTGTGAAAAGCACGATAAAGCTGCCTTAAACTCACAAAATCTAGATAAAAGAAGGATAAAGCAGGAATGGCACTCTAGCTCATAAAAGCATAGTAAAAGCTAGAACTAAAGCATAAAGAGGGCGTTATAGTGGATAAACATGACCAAGGTGGACAAAGTATGCACTAGGTAGCCAACTAACATAATCTAAACACCTAGGAAACCAAATAATGGCATAAACTGAGGTCTAAATGGTTAATTTGTTCTAACAGATCTAGATGGGAGTGAAAATTTGTAAGGGTGTAATTTCAACTTAAATCATCCAAATAACAAGAAAATTCAAGAATCCAAATCCTAAGTTGACCTACACATGTGTTTTTTAAGGATACACAGCTCAGCTACAGATCACCAAAAAAACTAAAAAGTTTGCAAGATAGAATAAATGATTATAGACCAACTTCAAAAAATTTATTTTCAATGCCACATGAAGTATTTTTATGAATCGAATGATGTATTACATACCCCTTTTGGAATTCTTGAGTCTTGTGTGCTCCTTCTTCAATGACTTCCCCTTGAATCCTTCAATAGAATCTTCATTCACCAAGCCTTCTTCCTATTTCCAAGGTTTTTGCAAAATATAAATTAGTAATATGGGTGGTTCTTATTGCACCACATAATCATGCTCTTGGGTCTTTATTTTTATTCATGAAAAGAAAAGACATCATAAAACTAATTCGATGAAATGAGTGAAAGTATTTCATAAAAAAAAACATCATCTTAAAACTAATGAGCAAAACTATAAATTTTAACCTATGGATGCTTTCTAGAACCAATGCAAGATTCAATTGCACCTTTGGTAACTCCCTGCCAATGGTGCCAAAATGACAGACTTTTTATTTACCTTCTCATTTCTCAGAGAATAAGTAAGAAGTTTGTACATTAATTGCCAACCTGGGATTCATTGGAAACTTACGAGTTATCGTGCACTGTATGTGCATACCACAATATCCTCTTACATTAGCTCATCTAGTGTGAAATTGTAGTTAAATAACCTTACTTTACAAATAGTGGCATGAACAGTTACATAGTCTTGGCAAGGAACTAGCCAACTAAACAACTACTGAAACTAAGTTGCAAGGAAAGTAAAACACATGACAGGAAAGTAAATTCACACTGGCTGCAGGAATTAGGAGTATGAATCAATTGTCTCCCGAAGTAACCCCAACGATGTGCAGTAAGACTAATTGCATAGTCGAAATCCTAAATCACTCTTGCAGAAATTGAAATTCACACCATGCTGAAAATTAAATGCTAAAAGTAATTCACACTATGTGGGAAAAGTAAATTCTAAAACTAAATCACATGTGCGGGAAAAGTAAAATCTAAAACTAAATCACACTTAACAGAAAGGTAAATTGTAGAAATGAAATCCAAAAGCTATCCTTGCCAATTGCAAGTTATTGTTTATGATCCAATGTACTAAATAACATTATTGCATTTACCATATTCATTGCATTCATGAATTGTAAAATAAACTTCTTAATCACTAATCTACAAATCAAAATTACATCACAAAAATAAACTACATAACGAGAAATGGAAAATTATATAATTAAAACAAAGCAGCAAATTAAAACTACATGATCATAAAATAAAGAAAATCATAAAAATAAGCTCTATAGTGAAGCAAGATGAAATTGTAATCTATTCCAACATTATTTGGACTATTGCTCTAAGAGTCCTCCCCTTGGAATGGAGAAGGGGCTCTTATTTATACATGAGTTCTCCATAACAAATAATAAATGAAGATCCAAAATATTCTCAACATTTTGCTAATAATTTAGATCTCAAAACTAATTCAAAACTAATTCCAAGATCTTTGCTAACTACATGCTATTTAGGATACCTTTGAAGTCAAATTCGAATTTATGGAGAGAAGCTATAATAAAATAGTCAAAACTCATCCAAAATATCTCCTAATAGATTTTGGCTCCTTTTGATGGAATCTTCAAATCTTTGTGGATAAGCCAAATATACACTTATATCCACCTCCATTTACCACTGTTAATTTTCAGATAATTTAATATCATAATTTGAATCGTTTAAGAAGGATAGAAATAATGGATTTATAAAAATCCATTACCCCTAATGAATATATTTCTCCAAAGTTGGTGGTTGAAGGTAAATCTCACTTTCTGCAGCTTTTGTAGCTTTGACGGGTTATGTAGGAGGTTATGTAGCTCATAGGTCCTATAGGAGGTTCCGCAACTCATAGTTTCCGTAGGAGGTTCCGGAGCTCGTAGGTTTTGTAGGAGGTTCTGTAGCTTGCAGGTTTTGTAGCAGCAGAAGTTTCAACAACTAATGTAAAGGTTCTACAAATTCCTATAAAGGTTCCATAGTTGTATGTAGACTTTCCACAGCTTCATACAAGGGCTATGTAGCCTTCACAATATACATGTAGAGGATTTGTATCTACTACAGAACTCCCTTGAAGATTTTGTAGTTGATTCCTAACAAATGAGTCAATATCCAAAACAAATACATAGTACACCAACTCCCCTAATGTTAGTAAAAAATCAAATGAAATACTAAGACATGTAATGAAAAAACACCTTGAGTAAAAAATATGCATATGAGCATTAGAAGGGATTAATACATGACTATGGATAAGCAAAAGGGTTTATAAATAAAGTAAAGCGATGATAGAAAAATTCCAAATCCAAGGCCCATCATCTTTTGCAAGGCACCGTGGTCGATCAACATTTTCACAAGGTCTAGATGGATTCAAGGACACTCTTATGAACAAAGGGATTTGCCTATGCCAAGGAGAAGATTGAATTACAATAATCCACCCCCTCAGGGAGTAGAGGAAAAAAAATCAAGAACCAGAAATAGAATACAAAGAAGAAGAAAACATTTCTAGCTCTAGTGAGTCTAAGAGTTTGTCCGAAGAAGGACACCTTAGTGACACTGAGGGTCAGTTGAATAACTCCCCTAGAGTTGCTTCTCCTCATCCTGAATAAAACCTAGGCCCTATTTCTATAGATGATATTTCATACCTAGAAGGACAGTTAAACCCACCATAGAGACATACTTTTGTTCACAATCAAGAACTTGAGTTACATACACCTAGAATAAATAATCCACCATTTGAGTGGGCTAGTATGGAAAACAGAAGAGAGATACATGTTACTAGGTAGGTTACACCCCTAGTTAGTTCACTCCACATCGGAGAAGGAAACTTAAATGCTTCATTTGCAGGAGCATCTAGTGTTCGGATATCCATCATCTATTTCGGGATACATATCTATTTCAGGATCATCTATTTCGGGATACATATCTACTTCAGGATCTTGCATGATCTATTTCAGGATATGCAGTCCAGTCACCAGTTTGATGCCTCCAGCACCTTATCCACCTTCTTCTAGCACCCGGGAGCCACTTTCCACAGAGTTTTAGCCCTCCTAAGCTGAAAGGCGCCCTCTTCTCACCTACTGACTGAGAAGGGCGCACTTGCTCACCTACCACTGCAGATTCACTCCAGTTACATTCAGTTAGCTCCGATTCTGATTGATTTCACTCCTGACTGACTGTTTCACCTCCGATTGACCTCCAGTTCGATTAGGTGACTTGCTCTGACTCCAGTTAGCCTCCCATGCGCCCCCACTGAGCCTCCAGATCCTATATCAGTGCTACACACTTCAGTTACATTTATTATGATCAGTTAGACTCAGCTTGACACCTGGATGACTGTTTGTTGTGATTGATGAGCAACACCGATGATTGATGAGGACTCCTAGATTGAGTCAAGCTACTCCATTTCAGTGATTCGAATGGCCTACTTAGTCAATTCGAATTGCCATTGACATATATTGGATTGTATTGTAATCTATTGTAATTCAATTCACCCTTTCTGGGATAGAGAGCACTGCTGCATGTTTTTGCACAGTTTTGCACCATATCTTCTTATTCATCTGTTGTGACTGATTTATTTGTTCATTAGATCTGCTGTGACTAACTTTACATGGTATCAGAGCCATTGCAGGGACAAGATCTCTTTTCTACAGGTGTTTATACAAGAAGATTTGACTGAATTGCTAAAAATTGCAATAAGTTTGGCATGAGATATCTCAAGGGCATTCGCTCCTGTGCATGCAAAGCTTGAAAATTATTCCAATACCACTCCAGAAGCTTGAGTTACCACATAATTCCTGGATTTGATACATTGGACCCATTCAACATTGCTTGAAATCCAATCCCAGGTGTGATGCAACTCTCAAAGGGTGGATTGTTCGACCTTATTGTGGTTGTTTTGATGTGATTTGCAGGTTTATTGTCTCCTCCAAGTGCACTCGCTATTTTCTGCATGCAAGGTTTCCTCCTTCAATTGCATTCGCTATAGTCTGCATGCAAGCTTCCTCTTCATCAGTTGACTCAATCCTTGCAATGGAATACTCTTCTTCAAAGCCTATCCTCACCCCATTCAATTATTTTGATTGGAAAGATGATATGGAGATCATATTACGTTCAAAAGGTTACTACCGAGTCACTCTTGGTCTTGAATTGGAGCCAAACAATGTAGCAGAAAGAACTAAACACTACAATAAGCTTGATGAAGCTTATGGTCTTCTTTGTCTCTCCATCTCCAAGGATCTTCACTTCCATCTCAGCGGATTGAAGACTCCAAAAGCCATATGGGAGCAACTTGAGACACTATTCGGCAAGCAGGATGAGCTTAGGGCCTTTCAATTAGAGAATGAATTGATTGGCCTTAATCCTGAAAATTTCGAGACCATCAATGAATTCTTCACAAAATTCAAGAACTTGAACTTGCAATTGAAGAACAGTGGTGTTATCAAAGAGGATAAGCAATTGATCCTCTCCATTCTAAGCAAGCTTGGGAAAGATTATTCGGTATTTGTCTCCACTTTCAATTCCGGTCGGCTAACTACCCCGAATTGGAAGATGCCTACCTTGAATGCCTTCATTGAGTCCGTTACGAAAGAGCATGACAAGTTGATTCAAATGGGGTCCATAAGCTCCAAAGATTCAGCCCTATTTGTTCAAGGACCCAAGATTTCGAATGGTAAAGGAAAGCTAAAGAAGGAGAAGCCCAAATTCGAGCCTCACAAGCAAAAAGACAAAGGCAAGCAAACGGATGCACCATCCAGTTCGAAATCCAAGCAAAAGGGCAAAGAAGGTAACCAAAAATCTAAATGTACTTATTGTAACCGTGGCTTTCATCCCGAAAGTTCATGTATGAAGAAGACTATAGATCAAATGGCCCTCCTTTTGGAAAAGAAAAACATAACCCTTCCTGACGGTGCAAGGAAGAAGGATCGGAATGACGATCATGAAAGAGGACAAGCACTCATGGCAACGGTTTCGAAGCCCACTCTCTTGATAGATTCGGGTGCATCAAATCATATGGCTGCAAATATTGATTCTTTTTCCTCATTCGATCCAAACAGCTCCATCCCCATCCATTTGGGAGATGACTCAAAAATTTCTTCAAAGGGCAAAGGTACGATTCATGTAGATCATGGATGCTTTCAGAATGTTCTCTATGTGCCTTCCTTAGCTTCGAATCTCCTTTCTGTTTATCAAATGACACATACTGGTGATCCAAAGAAAGTCACATTCAGCCCTAATACAGTTGAAATTTCTGATATCAAAAGTGGAAGACTAGTTGCGGTTGGAAAGGCAAACCACACTGCAAAATGTTATGAGTTTTCGCACTTTATTCCGCTTGCAAAGCCCACTGCTCTTCGCACACATGGTAATGAGGTTAGTAGGCTTTGGCATGAAAGATTTGGACATCTAAATTATAAGTATTTGCTGCTGCTATCAAATAAATCCATGGTTGATGGGCTGCCACAACTCCGTTCCTCGAAGGGAATATGCACCGGTTGCATTATTGGGAAGCACCCCGAGCACAGATTCGACCGCGGCAAGGCTAGCAGAGCCTCTACTATTTTGGGATTGATCCATTCTGATATCAGCGGTCCGCTGCCCCATATGTCATTAAATGGTTCAAGGTATGTTTTGACATTTATTGATGATTATTCTCGCTTTACATGGGTATTCTTTCTCAAAAACAAGTCAGAAGTGCTTGGAAAATTCAAGGATTTTAAGGCTTCTGTTGAGACCACCACTGAGAGCAAGATCAAAGCTCTTAGATCTGATAATGGTGGGGAATATATCAAGTCCGAGTTGCTGCAACTTTGTGCCCAAAGCGGAATCAAGATCCAACATACAGTTCCCTACACACCCCAGCAGAACGGTGTAGCGGAAAGGAAAAACCGGTCACTGAAAGAGATGGCTACATGCATGATTGAATCAAAAGGTTTGGCTGCAAATCTTTGGGCTGAAGCAATCAATGTTGCTGCATATATACAGAACCGAGTCCCACATTCATCCGTGAAAGGTATGACTCCTTTCGAAGCATTCTTTGGTCACAAACCGGATGTGTCAAATTTGAGAGTTTTTGGCTCTACCGCATGGGCTAGAATTCCTTCTGAGAAGAGACGAGCTTTGGATCCACAAAGTATCGAGTGCATATTGATAGGATATGGGGAAGAATCAAAAGCATATAAACTCATGGATATCAAATCTAAAAAGATATTCATAGAGCGCAGTGTGCAGTTTGAAGAACCGCTTCAAGAATTGCAACTAGTTGAGGAGAAAACTGCCGATTCACCGCCTTCACCAGAAGAAGATTCGAGCAGCGATAATGAAGGTATGAGTTCTGATATTTCTGATATTGTAGCAGCATATGATGATAATGACATATCAGGTTCGGAATCCGACCATTCAGATCTCCCTCAGTTACCAAAGTGGGCCCAAAATACTCTACAATCTGCTGGTTCTAGTCTTGGAAATCCTGCTGATCCGAGACGAACAAGAGGAGACTTTCAAAGGGCAGGTATGGCTCTTTCTATTGCTGATCCATTTCTTCCTGAGATTTTTTATTTGATGGCTGGTTCAGATCCCCAATCATATTATTCAGCCCATCGAGATCCGAGATGGAAAGATGCCATGGATGAAGAGTACAGTTCTCTTCAAAAGAACAATACATGGGAGCTAGTTTCTCTTCCACCTGGAAGAAAATTAGTGAAGTGTAAATGGGTCTACCGTACTAAAGTTGCTGCTGATGGCACTATCAGCAAATATAAAGCAAGGTTGGTGGCAAAAGGTTTTTCCCAAGTCCAAGGAGTGGACTACACAGAGACCTTTGCACCGGTTGCAAAGATGGATTCCATCCGCCTTGTTTTAGCTATTGCCGCATCCAAGCACTGGGAGGTGCATCACATGGATGTGAAGAGTGCATTTTTACATGGAGACCTTGCTGAAGAGGTCTATATGCAGCAGCCAGAGGGTTATACATCAGATCCATCATTGGTTTGCAGATTGAAGAAGTCTTTGTACGGGTTAAAACAGGCCCCAAGAGCTTGGTACGCAAAGATGGACTCCTTCCTTCTTTCTCAGAATTTCCAAAGATGCAAATCTGATCCGAATGTCTATGTTCAGCGAGTTAAAGGTAATTTGTTGGTTATTGTACTTTATGTTGATGATCTGCTTATTACCGGTAGCACACTTACTTCAATAAACAAGCTAAAAACTGCCTTAAATCTAGCTTTTGACATGAGCGATTTGGGCTTGCTGAGTCACTTTTTGGGCTTGGAGATAGCTCAAAATTTCGATGGGATCACTATATCTCAGCAAAAATATGCTTCCGACCTGTTATTGAAGTTTAATATGGCTGAATGTAAGGCAGCCCCGTTCCCATTCCTCTCAGGAATCAGTCTTGAGGAGGGAGATTCCACACCGCTTGCAGATTGCAGTATGTATCGACAGTTGATTGGTTCACTACTTTATTTGACACACTCTAGGCCTGACATCTCATATGCCGTGAGTGCCGTGTCAAGATATATGCAGCAGCCACATGAGCTTCATTGGCGAGCAGCCAAGCGTATCTTGCAGTATGTGCAAGGTACGAGACAGTTTGGCATACATTATGCTGCAGATTCTGAGCTAGATTTCATTGGTTTTACTGATTCAGATTGGGCAGGTGATAGCATTGATCGGAAGTCCACTTCCGGTTATGTTTTCATGATTGGTCATGGTGCTATTTGCTGGTCCAGCAAAAAGCAAGCAGCCATTGCACTTTCTTCAGCAGAGGCAGAGTATCGAGGGGCAGTCAATGCCTGCATTCAGGCAGTTTGGTTGCAGGGTATTCTTTCCGAGTTTGGTTTTGGTGGCACTACTTCGACTGTCCTATTTTGTGACAATCAAAGTGCTATCAAGATCTCCACAGATCCAGTTCAGCGGCAGAGGACCAAGCACATTGAGATTCATATGCATTACATTCGACAGTTGGTGCATGACCGCACCATCATTCTGCAATATTGCCCTACTGATGAGCAAATTGCAGACATCTTCACCAAGAGCTTCACTGAGAAGAAGTTCTCTTACCTCCGTTCACTGTTGGGGGTGAGTTCCATCATGGTGGAGACAGATTGATTCATTATTATGCTTTAGACTTGAGGGGGGGCTTTCTTCCCACTGGGTTTTCCCTCTTTCCTCACTTAGTTTATTTTTCAGCATTTTTTGGATTATTGTATTGGGGTGACCTTTGGTCTTAGTTACCAGGGCCCCACATTATTTTAGTTGGCACATCATAGTCTAGCTTGAGGGGGGGTGTTCGGATATCCATCATCTATTTCGGGATACATATCTATTTCAGGATCATCTATTTCGGGATACATATCTACTTCAGGATCTTGCATGATCTATTTCAGGATATGCAGTCCAGTCACCAGTTTGATGCCTCCAGCACCTTATCCACCTTCTTCTAGCACCCGGGAGCCACTTTCCACAGAGTTTTAGCCCTCCTAAGCTGAAAGGCGCCCTCTTCTCACCTACTGACTGAGAAGGGCGCACTTGCTCACCTACCACTGCAGATTCACTCCAGTTACATTCAGTTAGCTCCGATTCTGATTGATTTCACTCCTGACTGACTGTTTCACCTCCGATTGACCTCCAGTTCGATTAGGTGACTTGCTCTGACTCCAGTTAGCCTCCCATGCGCCCCCACTGAGCCTCCAGATCCTATATCAGTGCTACACACTTCAGTTACATTTATTATGATCAGTTAGACTCAGCTTGACACCTGGATGACTGTTTGTTGTGATTGATGAGCAACACCGATGATTGATGAGGACTCCTAGATTGAGTCAAGCTACTCCATTTCAGTGATTCGAATGGCCTACTTAGTCAATTCGAATTGCCATTGACATATATTGGATTGTATTGTAATCTATTGTAATTCAATTCACCCTTTCTGGGATAGAGAGCACTGCTGCATGTTTTTGCACAGTTTTGCACCATATCTTCTTATTCATCTGTTGTGACTGATTTATTTGTTCATTAGATCTGCTGTGACTAACTTTACATCTAGATCGTTCCCACCATTTGCAATTGTGACTCGAGGTACTTCATCTATGCCACAAAGCTCTAATCCTTTTTCCTTTGTGTTGACGTTTCCAGGATTTCAACATGTGAATGCCAATATTCCTCCCATTGTAACAAATACTATTGACTATGGCAGTGGTCCATTAGTTTCATCCCAAGCTTTCGCACCCTATAGTGAACAAATGTCGATACCCAACCCTTCCACAGTGACTGGGGTTGTTCATGGCTCTAGTCTACCTCAGATGAACATACCTTTTCAATGAATGGGAGGTATGAGTACTAGTTTTCCCTTAGGACAAAATGTGCCGCAAGGAAATACAGTTAATGGGGTTACCAATGCTTGATTTTCTCGGGGGCATAATATACTCCAAGGAAATGTTCCTTTATCTAGGTCATAGGGGATGAACATGGTCAATACTGTAAGTGTTAATACTTATCAAGGCATCCAACCATTCATGGGAGGAATATATGGAAGCAATATCACTCCATTTATATAAACTCAATTTGGTCAAAATCAAAACTTTGGATAGAATAATCAACCTTTGACAAATCCTGGGAATCCCTATATACCAAGTCCATATTTTGTTAATACAAGCCAATGGGTAGCAAATTCTCTCGGGGATTGGAATTCTATGGCACGAACAAAGTTACCTTCTCATCTACTTTAAACCTGCTAGATCTTACGAAGCTAACCAATGAACCAGTGTTACATGATCCTAGATGGCCTCATATCCCTACCAAAATTCCTTCAGACGTACCTAAGTTGAGGGGAAGCCTAAAGAAGATCCAACAAACCATGCAATGACTTTCCATACTTGGTGTTCTTTGATTTATTTGGTGGATGATTCCATTAGGTTACGTCTCTTCCAAAGGACCTTAACAGGGGTAGCAATGAAGTGGTACATCAGGTTTCCATGAGCTTACTTTCCAAATTTCAACGTAATTGCAATGACATTCTTAAACCATTTCCAACTACATGTTTGTTACGAGAGTAGTGTAGAACTCCTTACTTTGTTAAGGCGGGATAATTCCACACACATCTCCAATCAGATTCGTGAATGGAGAAGGAGACGTAGTTTAATAAAAGCACAAATTCATGATGACTTCTTAACTAATTGGTTCAGTAAATCATTGTAACCTTTCATTGCGAAGTATGTGGCCCTCTCTGGGGTACAAACAGAGAAGCAAGCCATCATTAAGGCTCAACAACTTGATATGGTATATCCCTAGTCAAGAATATTTTATGAGATTCTACCTACTACTCCTAGAGTAGATACCGATCTGACCAAACCAACCACTGGAACTCATGTTGATGGCAGGATTGGTTTAGTTGAAAATGCCATGGCTTATCCAGGTAGCATCCAAAATGAATGTAAATCCAAAAAGAACAATCACAAAATCCCTCCCACAGATTTTATGTTAGTACAAACAGCTAATACTAAGGGTAATTAATAGCCTAGAAAGAAAAAGAATAAGAATAAGAAAAATGGGAATAAGGGGAACAATAACACAAACAACAATAACTATAGTGAGGGAGGGGGCAAGAAAGAAAAAAGGAAAGTGAAGTTTCCATGCCAGTTGTGCACCAAATATCACTTAACTTATAAATTCCCCAAGTTAGATACTGCGCAGTGGTTATTAGCACAACAGGAGCTACCAAGCAACCAGCTGTGCTAACTAATCCACTCCCTTGGAAACATCGACAGATGATTAGTGCTACTAAGTCAAACCCTGCAACCTCGCAAGGGGGAAATTAGGGTGCCCCTTTGAAAGGGGGGGAATTCAAGCCAAGGTGAAGTGTTCATGTGTCACCGGGAAATGAACCTCCAGGCAAGGAATAAAAATTATGAGTCAACCACATTCGGATCTAAAGAAAATCATGTAACCGAAATAACTCAGCCATTACACATAGAGAAACCAACAAATGACACTATGCCCATAATATCGAAAAGTGTTTTGAAAATATCCATGTATAATCCAAATGTGTGTGCCGCTCAAAACTATAGCACAATAGAAGATCTATCCCAAGCTCCTTGTGCAATGTCCACCCTCGAATTCCTTCAAACTTGTCCTACTCAACGAAAGGCCCTACTTTTGGCAATTGGTGCCATGGATCCTTTGGATAGTCGGCAATTGACCTTTGATTTAGACAATTGGAAGCCTCACTTACCTCACCATGCAACTTTTAAAATTCAGGTTTTGGATGAAAGGCCAAACATCCATCGAATTGTTGTAGATGAGGGGGTATCCACTTGTGTAATGTCTTTATCATGTTGGAAATCCATCGGCTCACCCGATGTAGTTGCCTCGATAACCATGATAAAGGATTTCAATGGTCACTTCCTTCAACCTCATGGAATCATCCCAACTCTTCCAATAGAGCTAGGGGGAAATACAATTAACGTAGTAGTGGAATTTGTTGATGCTCCACCTGACTAATTCTATTACTAGATGGAGTTGGAATCATGCCATGTGGATGTGGTATCTCCGATATTTTGAGTGATTAAATTTCCCCACAAAGGAAAGATAGCACCATCAATAAATTATCTTTCAACATAAATAAGTATACCCTTAATCATGGGACAAATACCCCCCTACTAATCCATTCTAGGAAGTATTGTGAAAATGTTGGTGTGGGAATGTATCTTACCCTAATGGGACCATTTAATTTACCCCCACCCAACTTAGGTGACAATGTACCTTAGATACACATGATATCATTCGTCTCTATTACTTCCATGAAGAAGGATCTCTCAATTTAGAACCTCCTTTTTGGAAGATAGTTGGGCAATAGAAGAATCGCCTCAAGAAACTAGGTGTAGGAAAGCTCTGTCGTTTCTATCTTCAATTGAGATAGTTTATTAAGCTAGAGCTTTAGAGAGAGCAGACCAGGAACTTCATCCCATTTAAAATGAAAGTTGATGATCAATATATAATACCCATTTGGTTCATCAATTCTTTTCCATGTCATGATCCTTTAGACATTGTTATGCCTTCAAATGTGTCCATTATTAAAGCTATGTCTTTAGGAGAGAGACCTTGGAGAGATATGCATCACTGTGCATAATTTCTTCCCATGGATAATGACGTTAGAATTGATGAGAATGGAACTACCAAACCAGGGTCAATGGAGTGGAGTGGTATCCCACTCAGTACATCACAAGTGTATGCAGAAGGAAACATGGTCAAAATTTCACCAACCATCCCTATTAATATCTTTAAGACCCCATGTATTGTAGAAAATGTATTTATTGGCGCAGATTGTTCACTAGAAGAAATAACAATTTATATCACCTTATTGAAGGAATATAGAGACATTTTCACTTGTTCCTACGAAGAAATGCCAGGAATGGACACAACTATTGTCGAACATGAGATTAAGACATATCCTAATGCTAAACCAGTTCGACAGAAGTTAAGACTAGTGAACCCTAGGACTGTTTCTACGACAAAAGCATAAGTAGAGAAAATTCCATGGGCAAAATTTATTTATCATGACCCTCTTCAGCTGCATTGAAATAATGAAAGGAAGCTCATGGTAACTCAATGTACCACTTCACTGCTACCCTTGTTAACATCCTTTAGAAGAGACACAACCTAATGGAATCATCCATCAAGGAGTTCAAAGAACACCAAAGACGGAAAGTCATGACATGGTTTGTTGGATCTTCTTTAGGTTTCCCCTAAAACTTATGTATGTCTCAAGGAAGTTTGGTCAGGACAAGAGACCATCTAGGACCATGTAAAACTGGGTCATTAGTTAGCTTAGTTAGATCTGGCAGGTTCAAAGTATCCAAGAAAGGTAACTTTGTTTGTTCCATAGAATTCCAAGCCCTAGGAGCATTTTTTGCCCATTGGTTTGTATTAACAAAAAATTGACCTAGTATATAGGGATTCCCAGTATTCATAAAAGGTTGATTATTTTGTCCAAATTTTTGGTTTTGACTGAACCAAGTTTGTATAAATGGAGGCATATTGCTTCCAAGAATTCGTCCCATGAATGGTTGACCACCTTGATAAGTATTAGCATTTACAGGATTTATGATGTTCATCCCTCCTACCCTAGATGAAGGAACATTTCCTTAGAGGATATTATTCCCCCATGGAAATTCGGCATTGATTCCCCTTATTCCAGGATTAACTATATTTTCTTGCGGCACATTTTTTCCTAAGGGAAAACAAGTACTCATACCTCCCATTCCTTGGAAATGTATGTTCATCTGAGGTAGGCTAGATCTAGGAACGAACCCAATCACTGTGGAAGGGTTGGGCATGGATATTTGTCCTATATGGTGGGAAAGCATGGGATGGAACTAATGGACCCCTGTCAGAGGTAGTAGCATTCATTACAATGGGAGGGATAGTGGCATTCACAGGTTGAAAACCTGGAAATACATCCCAAAGGAAAAACGATTAGAGCTTTGTAGCATAGAGGAAGTCCCTCTAGTAAGCATCGTTGCAGACATTGGAAACCATCTAGATGCTCCTACAAATGAAGTATTTAAGTTTCCTTATCCTATGGGGACTGAACTAACTGGGGGTGTAATCTCTCTAGTAACAAGTATCTCCCTTGTGTTTTCCATACTAGCCCACTCAAACGGTGGATTTTTTATTCTAGGTGTATGTAACTCAAGTTCTCAGTTGTGAAAAAAATTAGGACTTTGTGGTGGGTTTAACTGCCCTTTGGGTTCTTAAAGGTACTCTATAGAAATATGAGCTAGGTCCTCCTCAGGATGAGCAGAAATAAATCTAGGGGAGTTATTCAACTGACCCTAAGTGTCACTAAGGTGTCCTTCTTCGGACGAACTCTCAGACTCACTAAAACTAAAATTGTTTTCTTCTTCTTCATGTTCTATTTCCGGGTTTGATTTTCTTCCTATGCCCCTTGTGTTGGAATATTTTATATTCCTTGGAAGGTAATAATGTCTTTGTATTATGTCGGAAGATATCCACAAACTTATGTAAAAGAGTAATACATTATATCCCATATTCATTATGGTAAAATATACTCTTGATATTCATTATTATATAAAGAGATGTTATTATGGAGAATTATATTATCCCACATGTAATATGTGAGAGTAATTCCTCCTCGTCTCTTGGTATATAATAGAGTCAAGGGAGTCTCTCTCATTTATTCATTCGTGAATCATCCATTCATCCAGTGTGGATCACTCATCATGATCTTTCTATATTGTATTGGGGTTATTGGCATTGCTCTCTTGTAAGCTTGAGGGAGATATTTTGTAGATAATAGAAGACTACCTTTCCGTGGGCGTATCCCAATTGGGTGAACCACGTATATCTGGTGTACTCTTTTCTCTTGTTCTCTTTATGTTCTTATTTATTGTGATATGTTATTGTTGCATAGATAGGTAAGCTAGTTTAGTTAGATCCATATCTTTGACACCTTGATGGGGTGGATTATTGTAATCTAGTATTCTCCTTATCATAGGGAACTCTCTATGTTCAGGAGAGTGTCCTTGAATCCTTTTGTACCTACAAAAAGGTTGATAGGCCATGATCCCTTGCAAAATACATAAAGGAGGAATACAAAATCAAGAAATAAAACAAACAACACACAATAAAAAGTTCCTGAAAATATTTACACAAGCATAAATACTCTTCGAATGACAAGCATTTGGGTGTTTAGGATCAAATAATTTTCAGTGAAGATCCGTAATTAGGGGTATTTCGGAGGTCGTCATGGGATGATAATTAAGGACCAAGTCCTACCAACGAATATCGAGATACAGTTACCCTAATATTCAACGCATCAATCACCAAGGGTGAAAGCACTTGTATTTGGAAAATACCCTCCCAAGGAGATGAGGTAGAGAACGTAGGACACAAGTCCTAGACCCGAAGCTATCAATGAGCAATGATGTTACCCTGCAGACTTTCCATGTCTGAACAAATACCAGACTTGCATAACCCCACTAATCCAAGCACCCGAGGACAATCTTCCTACTTGGAATAGCTTTACCTATCACTTGACGCTTGTTTTAGAGGCACTTTCCCAACAAGTACTTCACGCTACTAATGTATTTTAGCCCTCTTTAATTGTTGCTAGTCTCGGTCTTATGTGACTTTGGATTAGTTAACTCACAACAACTATCTCCAAAGTCCTAGAACCTAGACTATTATATGAGTTTCTATAAAAGAAAATCTTCCCTATATTCTTTTTAATGCTTTATGCTTTAAAAAAATAGATTTTAAAAAACTTTTCAAAAAAGGAGAAAACTAAGTGCACCAAAAGATTTTCAAATGCAAAAGCACTCATTTACACTCTTTTAAATTAAATATGAAGCACTAGTAGGTACAATTAAGGATTTTCAAATGCAAATGCATTCATTTACACTTTTTACAATTAAATATGGAGCACTTTTCAAACCACCAAATCATCTCTTTCTATGAAAATGCAATCTTTTGAAAGGATATATTTAAAATGCAAAACCAAATCTTTCAAATGTGAAATGGATTTCTTTCAAAATGCAAAATTCAAGTCTATAATTTTTTTTCAAACCAAATATATCTTTTTGAAATCCAACTTTTTATTTTTTACAAGAATGCAACTTTTGAACAACAAATTAAACTGATGCAAACAACAAAAATTGGGAAAGATATGCCTATCACTTTGGTGAAAACTTCTAACACTAGACTTTTCAACCTTAATCCAAAGCCAAGGTCGAGGAGAAACAAGTTCTTAGACTCAAACAAGCAAAAGGGTCTTCTAGGTAGCGAGGTTTTGGAAGCCAGTTCTGTTCAAAGGTAGTAGCACAAACCACGAGATTATCCTTCTGAGACTTTCACACTCAAGGCCTATTGATCACTTAAATAAAAAATGAAAATATAACAAAGCACTCGACACTTTCAATCCTTTCATAAAATTTTGACTCCAAATTAGGTTAAACACACTCAACACCACCCATAATCTTCTAGGAAGGCCACAAAGAAGCCTACACTACTCAGACAATCCAAACAAACCAGGTCTTTTCAAAAAAGAAGGGAAAACCAAGAAAATATCTCAAATATTGGGCATTTGCTTATGTGTAAAAGGTTTACTTTGTACCATATGCACTTGTGTAGATCATTATGTGCGAATACCCCCTACCATTTTCTATTGCAAGTACTATTGCTAGTGAATGGATCCTGTAGTGGACTAAAAAAGTAGAAAATTCAAAAATACTAAAATTTCAAGGTGTTTAAGGTATGTATAATAGTAATAAAGACTCTAAATGCCAACAAAGAACAAATAGAGCACTCTTTAAGGCCCCACGGAAGTTGGTTTCTCCCCAACGGAGTCACCAATTCTGTTGTTCAAAAATTAATCCTATGATTGAGGCGAGATCACCAACATATTGAAAGAAAGGAGACTAACATGAAGACTCTATCAACAAGAAAAACTGAGTCATACTCGTACATATGTCCACATTTAGACCAAGCCAATATGAATGAAGAATAGATTAAGGGAAGACATCTTGTGTACCTTTTTTCTAATGGTTGATCCAAGCCACTCCTTGCTCTGCTTCAAATTACCCAAACTTCAACCTACAAATTGGATAGAACCAACCTTCCTCATACGCATTTGACAATAATAGAATTCATTAATGAATTGAAAGATGAAAAGAACATAAATTTATTAATCGACTTTAAACATAAAAACATTAATCTCTATATCAATCATGAAATCAACTCAAATTTTGGGAAGGGAAAGATGTCAAATCTCTATTGAAACGGTGAAATTAAGTACAAAGCACATACCTCTTCTCTGATTTGGCACCTTAACGAACTTAATGATCTGGATTTATGTGAGAACGAAATAAAAGAATATATATAGAACCATATACACAGATATATTGCGAGGAACATAGTGATACAATAACACAAATTCTATTAAATGGCGGAGATAGAACAGACTGTAAAATAAAGCAACTAGAATGGTGGTAGCTTATATCTTAGAAGGGATGTGATGACTACACTCATTCATGACAAGATGTTTACAAAAAGAGTAATAAATGGCTTATTTATCACAAGCATGATGGAAAGAACCCTAAACATTCAAAAACCTAACCCTAGGATATGAATCGTCATAAAGTTTGCGGCCTGAAGGTGGTTAGTTGAGTAGTCGACCTCCAGGGTTCATAAATTTTGCATACGATCTATGTTTGGGGAGTTCGGTAGATCACTGGAAAGGTCTATCCAAGGAGTACAATAGTGGTTTAGGACCTAACATAAGCCCACAACAATTGTTTGGGTCGTCGTGGGCCTCAAAATGGCTACGGAAGTTTAAGACCCAAAAAATCATAGAAAAACTATAAAAAATTTGTGAAAACAAAAAAATATTCGGGTAAGTGGAATAGATGGGTGGCCACTAATATTCATCTGGATCAGTCCTACCCCCTTAGGAAGCAATGGTATTCATTGCGTTGAGTGCCCCCATTAAATGGGGAAACTTCTGTTGAACTCGACTCTTGGTGAGCCACTTGCCCTAGTGGAATAGCTGCCTTGCTTTGACAACCCAATATAATTGGATCTTCTGCTGGTGGGTTCCCTTAACCTGTGTGTTCATGATCCGATCAGTGGTTGTATATTCCATGCAATCAAGGTTAAGCTTTGTAGGTGTCAATTTCTCTGCAACTTTTATGTGTCCAACAATGGTTGAAAAAATGGGTGAAGGAGCTCCACATTAAATATTGGGTGCAAACCAAGGAATGGAGGAATGCTTAATTTGAAGCCATTCTCATCAGCTTCCTTGGTGATGGTGTACGACACATATCAAAGTGGGAAAATATTGCGATGGATTCCTGTGAGCCTCTCTTTCTACAAATGCAACCAAACCTTATCACCCACCGAGAACTTGTGTGGAACCCGATGTTGGTCTTGTTGATGCTTGTACTTGGTATTGGATTTTTCCAAAATGTCCTCGACCTATTGGAAGATGTGCTAGATTCTTTCAACAAATCTGGTGGCCTTCTCAACCTCAGTTCGAGCATGGGGAGATTCCTCCTGTATGGATGTAATGGTTAGAGCTACATCAATTGAGGCTAATGGTTGGAAGCCCATCCACCCTCAAAAGGGTTGTGGTTGATAAAGCTTTGAAGGGATCTATTATAGCTTTGTTGAACATATGGAAGACTCTCATCCCATGTGTAGGGGTGTTTAGAATTATACATTTTCAAAATATGCACAATCATTTGGTTGACTACCTATGTCTTCCCATCGGTCTTAGGGTGGAATGCAGTCGATTTGGTGAGATTGGTATCCATCAATGACCATAGGTTGGACCAGAAGGTGCTTAGGAATCTATTGTCCCAATCTGAAATGACAGTCTACTACATACCAAAATGAACCCAAACACGCTCAAAGAAGAGCTTAGCAGTGGATTCAACAAATATGCTCTTCTTACAAGCTATCAGAATGGCCATCTTAGAGAAGTGATCCACGAACACAATCATACAGTCATTACCATGCTTGCATGCCGGTATTCCTGACATGTAATCCATGGAGATGGATTCCCAAGGCCCATTGGGAGTAGGCAGAGGGGTGTACAACCCCTGCTTCTTCAAGTCAGTTTTCACGATGGTGGAGGAAGTGCATGACCTGATATATCTGCCAACATCTTATCAAAGCTTGGGCCAATAAAAATACTTGCGATACTTCCATAGTATTTTATGTGCTAAAGTTCCCTCCCACATGACTATAATGTGCTTCCCAAATCAAGTTCGCACACTCGCTTGGAGGAACACGGAGATGGACCATGTAGCATAATAATCCTTCCTGGAGATGAAATTCTGCAACTGGTGTGCCTGCACATAGTGCTTGATAGGTGGAAGCAAATTTGGTATCACTATCATATAGTTGAGGCCACCCGAAGGTCCTGTGGCCACACGAGTTGAGCACCATGGTCAATGTTGTTAATGGAGGTCGAATAAGGCAATCGACAATTCAACTGGTGTTGTCCTTCTTATATTTAATGTTCAAGTGGAATTGCTGCAAGTATGTGGACCACTTTTGGTGGCATTCATTCTATAAATTTCCTTGTGTTCGCATGAACTACAAGGGCTTGTGGTAAGTGTGGATGACTGTATCTTTGCCTAGGATGTAATGCTTCCATCGTCGATAAGATTGGCTAATGGAATACATTTCCTTTTCATAGGTGGGGTACTTGCGGACTGCATCTGAAAGTGTCTCACTATGATATGCAACTGGATGGCCATGTTGAGTGAGGACCATGCCAAAAGCGTAGTCCAAGGAATCTGTCTGAATTTCAAAGGGTTGTTGCAAATCTAGTAAGGTAAGGATGGGCGTTGAACATAAGCGCTACTTCAGTTCCTCAAATCGTTTTTATTGTGGCTTGGACCAAACAAACTTCACCTTAGACCCACCTTTGGTCACTTGGCTAAGGGCCCAAACAATATTAGAGAATCCCAACACAAACCTGCGATAGAAGTTGGCAAGGCCTAGGAAGCTGCGAAGGTTTGTGAGAGTTGTTGGGTTCAGCTAGTCGCGAATGGATTGGACCTTGTCCAAATCCACATGCAAACCTTATTCATCCACAATGTATCCCAGCTTCTGAATCCTCCCCATGCCAAATGAGCACCTCTCTAGATTGGCATATAACTTGTGTTATTAGAGGGTGTTGAGGACTCGACGGATATGCTGCAAATGTTCAACCCACGTTCTATTGTAGATGAGGGTATCATCTAGATATACAACCACAAAAGAATTGGTGAATGGCTGGAGAATATCATCCATCATCCTTACAAAAGTTGTTGGAGCACTAGTCATGTTGAAAGGCATGAATAGCCACTCGAAAAGACCCTCCCGATATTTGAAGGCAGTCTTCTAGACATCGGTCTGCTCAATTTGCACTTGATGATAGCCAGACTTTAGATCAATCTTACATAAATATTTGGCATCCTTGAGCTGGTTAAGAAGGTCATTGATTTGGGGAATCAGAGATTGATTTAATACTGTGATTTTGTTTAGAGCTCTAGAGTTGGGTGAAATATACCCTTTTTGTATTAATTCTTGAATCTGACATTTGATTTCTTCATTTTCCAAGAGGGGACGCCTATATATTGGCATGTTAGGTAAAGGCACCCTGTGTATCAAATCAATGGAATTTTTGACCTTGAAATGTAATGGCACCCTGACAGGTGTGGTGAAGATATCTCTATACGCTTCCACAATCTTGTCCACATGTTTATGTTGTGTAGAGGGATCTTGTGCAAAGGCAGTGGAAGTTATTGTGATCTTTCGCCCACCCTTAGAAAAAATCATGAAGATGACAAATTTCCCCTTCTAGGAGATTACCTTCTTGCACTGCTTAGTTGTAATGAGAGACACTGTAGTGGTGGGAATTGTCTCTCATATCTTGTAGAGTTGCTTGCCCAAAGTAACAATGACAGTATCAGGCCTAGATTCACACACAACATGACGTTTCCACATATATGGTTGTCCTTAACGAAAATCACAAAATTCAAGTGGGGTGACATCACACATTACCTCATCTTTGAAGGGCTTGATGCCGTAGGGTTGGCGACATTGTTGACTGACGCGGATGTCCCAACCTTGGATAAGCCACCCAATGTTGTAGGGTTGCAAGTGTGATGACATTGGAAACCTTAACCGTCTGACAAATTCTATCAAAATCATGTTCTTTTGTCTTCCACTGTCAACAGTGAAGTGTAGTGTAGTTCCCTTGAGCCACATATGCGAGTGGAAAAGGAATTCTCCTTCCTCTGGATAGTTGGGCTAGACCTTTATGGTATCAATGGTAACAATGGGCTTTGCATCAATGATATGCTTTCCCTTGTCTGCAACTAGGATGTTAGGTTCATCATTAGAGTCGTAATTGAGATCTGACTCTGAAGCCTTGATCTTGGCCACTAGTGACTACTTTGAGTGACATTCGTCAATATTGTGCTAAGGGTTCTTATGGAACTCACACCATTTCCTGGTGTCCTTTGTTTTCTAGTTGCCCTTCTTTGCTTGTGATTTGGATTGGTTGTCTTGGGGATGGTTGTCATTACTCTATCCTTTGTTCTGCAGCCCAGGGTTTCCCTTGCCTTGCTTCTACGGTAGATTCGTAGACCCAAACTCTCGCTTATTCTTCTGCTTCAATTTTTGCTTGATTTTGATAGCATATCGATAATAAACACATATGACAAGATGACCAAGAACTCCATTTCGCTTCGGATGTACCCATGCAGGCCACTGCAATATTTCATAACCAGGTGCTCCTTAATACCGAGCTTTTTGTGCAAGGCATGGAATCTATTAGTGTACTCCAACACCATTTGGTCCCTCTCATGCCCTTACGTGATCCATTTTGTGTGTTGTTCGCCATAGCTTCCAATGGGATAGTATTTCTTCTTGAGGACTTCCATAAAAGATGCTCAAGTGGGATCAATCTAAAAAATATCAGTCCCGTCTATGGTGTTTTTCTCACAATAAGTGTCCCACCAATATTTCACATGGGGCACCACGTTAAGGAGCAAAAATATGATGTTTTCCATATTGGAGAAATTGTGGACAGAGAAATAGCCCTATAGCAAACTCAACCATTTATCTAGGATATCAACATCTATCTAACCCTCAAATACATGAATATCAAATTTAACTTCTACCTTCAAGGATGTGGCTCCTCCGAAGTTACTTCTTCTGCTTGATGATCCCTCTTATGCTCCCGACATTTGTCGAAGCTTTTGGGAGAAACGATCCATCATCTCATTCCTCTGTCGCGAGAGGGATTCCTCTAGCAACATCTTGGTAGGATATCCTACTCCGTTATCTCCTTTCCCTCGGCCATGGGGGGTGGTTTGGGTCTCCAAGGGCAGTCTTCCTCGAGCTGGATTAGTTCAAGTTGTTTATATTCTGACCTCGTCGTGGACATGCATGGAGATATAACGAAAGAGAAGACTGCTCTGATACCACTGATTAGGATTTATGTGAGAATGAAATGAAAGAACATATATAGAACCATATATATAGATATATTGTCAAGAACATAGTGATACAATAAACCCAAATTCTTTTAAATGGCGGGAAATAGAATAGACTGTAAAATAAAGTTGTTAGAATGGTGGTAGCTTATCTCTGAGAAGAGATGTGATGACTACACCCATTCATGACAAGCTAATTAAAAAAAGAGGTCGAAAGGGCTTGTTTGTCATAAGCATGAGGGAAAGAACCCTAAACATAAAAAAAGCTAACCCGATGAGATGAACTGTCATAAACTTTGTGGCCCCAAGGTGGTTAGTTGAGCAGTCAACTTCTTTGGGGTGTTCGGTAGACCATTGGAAAGATCTAGCAGAGGAGTACAATAGTGGATGGGCATTAAATGAAGACTACAACTATTTTCTAGGCTTCTCTAGGCCCAAAAAACATCGATTAGGGAATCAAAATGGCCCTGGAATTTCAAAACACAAAAAACCATAGAAAAACTACTAGAAAATTGCCAAAACGAAAAATGAGCCAGTGGAATAGGTGGGTGGCCATCGATATCCATTTCGATCAGTCCTCCCCCCTTAGGAAGTACTGGTCTCCATTGAGTTGAGTGCCCACATTAAATGGGGAAACTCCAGTTGAACTTGACCCCTGGTGAGCAACTTGCCTTGGTGGAGTAGTTGCCCTGCTTTGACAACCCAATATAGTTGGATCTTCTGCTGGTGGGTGCCCTTAACCTTTGTTGTTCGAAAAACAGGATCGCAGAACAATAGCATAAAATAAGATGCATAAATAAAACACATAAACAAAATACAAGAGAGACACCAATATACATGGTTCACCCAATTTGGGCTATGTCCACGGAGAAATTGCCAGTCCTTTTATTATACAATCCAGCAAATGAAGGGATACAACCCGCAGCACATCCGCTGCAACTTCCTCTTCACTCTCTCACAATCTCTCTTACACAATCATAGATATATTTACAATACTGCAATACATTGTCGTATTATAATGTCTTCCTTTTAAAGAGGGATTACCATGGGAAAATACCATGGGCCTATAAATCACCCATTATTGACCGTGCTATGACTATGAAATTACAACATTTTACAAGGCATTTTTCAAAAAACATCTCTACAAGGACACTGCCCCCAAACCCCTGCCAGGGGGGGATCCCAAATCAGTCGCCTCCCCCCCTGGACCCTCCATGACAACTGTATTGGAGGGGTAATACCCCCCCCCCACACACCCCCATCATAGTCTGGGATCCAAACATGGCTGAAACACGATCTCTGAATCTGGAAGATCAAGCTCCACAACCAACATGTGTGTCCATGATTCGATCAATGGTTTCATGTTCCACGTAGTCAGGGTTAAGCTTTGTAGGTGTCAACTGCTCTGCCACCTTCGATGTGTCCAACAATGGTGGAAAATATGGCCAAAGGAGCTCCACATTAAATAATGGGTGTAGGAAAAGGAATGGATGAATGATTAACTCGAATGCATTGTCATCGAATTCATTGACGATGGTGTATGACCTATATCGAAGTGGATGAAGCTTGCAATGGGTTCCTATGAGCCTCTCTTTCTGCAAATGCAACCAAACCTTATCACCTACCTGGAACTTGTGTGGAACCCGATGCTCGTAATGTCGATGGTTGTACTTGGTATTGAATTTTTCCAAAATGTCATGGACCTGATGGTGGATGTGTTGTATTCGTTTAACAAATCCGGTGGCCTTATCAGCCTCTATCTGAGCATGGGCATATTCCTCCTGTGTGGATGCAATGGGCAGAGCTACATCATTGGTGCCAATGGTTGGAGCCCCAGGCACACCTAAAAATGGTTGTGGTTGGTAGAGCTATGAAGGGCTCTATTATAGCTATGTTGAACATATGGAAGACTCTCATCCCATGTGTGGAGATGTTTAGAATTGTACATTCTCATAATATGCAAAATCATCTAGTTGACTACCTTTGTCTGTCCATCGGTCAGGGGTGGAAGGTAGTCAATTTGGTGATCTTGTTATCCATCAATAACCATAGGATGTACTAGAAGTTGCTTAGGAACCTGATGTCCTGATTTGAAATGATATTATGTAGCAGCCTGAAATGAACCCAAAGACGCTCGACGAAGAGCTTAGTAGTGGCTTCGGCAGAGATTATTTTCTTACAAGCTATCAGAATGGTCATCTTAGAGAAGCGATCCATGACCATGAACACACAGTCATTACCATGCTTAGTTGAAGGTATCCTTGACATGTAATCCATGGAGATGGATTCCCACAACCCATTGGGAGTAGGTAGAGGGGTGTACAACCCCTACTTCTAAATGGCAGGTTTCGCAATGGTGCAGGGAGTGCATGATCTGATATATCTGCCGACATCTTGTCGGAGATTGGGCTAATAAAAATACTTCTATAATATCGCCATTGTATTTTCGATGCTAAAGTGCCCTACCGCCCGATTGTAATGTGCTTCCCAAATCAGCTCCGTGCGCTTGCTTAAAGGAACACAAAGATGGACCAGGTGGCATAACAATCCTTCCTAGAGATGAAAGTTTGCGACTGGTGTGCCTACACATAGTGCTTGATAGGTTGGAGAAAATTCATGATCACTATGATATAGTTGAGGCCACCCGGAGGTCTCATGGCCACAACGGTTGAGCACCACGGTAAATGCTTCTACTGGAGGTCAACTAAGGCAATTAGCAACACGATTGGTGTTTCCCTTCTTATATCTAATGTTCAGGTGGAATTGTTGCAAGTATGTGGACCACTTTTGGTGGCAGTAATTTTGTAACTTTCCTTGTGTTTGCATGAACTGCAAGGGATTGTGATCAATGTGGATGACTGTCTCTTTTCCTAGGATATCATGCTTCCATTGGCGACAGACTTGGACAATGGAATGCATTTCCTTGTCATGGGTGGGGTACTTTTGGACTACATCTAAAAGCGTCTCACTGTGATATGCCACTAGATGGTCATGTTAAGTGATCATCGCACCAACATCATAGTCCGAAGCATCTATCTCAATTTCAAAGGGTTGTTGTAGATCTAGTAAAGTAAGGACGAGTGCTGAACATAAGCACTACTTCAGTTCCTCAAATGCTTGCTATTTTGGCTTGGAACAAAAAAATTCACCTTAGACCCACCTTTGGTCACCTTGTTAAGGGCCTAAGCAATATTAGAGAATCCCAACACAAACCTGTGATAGAAGTTGGCATGCCCTAGGAAGCTGTAAAGATCTGTGAGAGTTGTCAGGGTCGACTAGTCGCAAATGGCTTGGATATTGGCCAGATCCAGATGCACACCATGTTCATCCACAATGTATCCCATATACTAAATCCTCCCCATGCCAAATGAGCACTTCTCTAGATTGTCATATAACTTGTGCTATCGCAGGGTGTTGAGGACCTGATGGATATGATGCAAATGTTCTTCCCACGTTCTGTTGTAGATGAGGATATCATCTAGATATAAGACCACCAAAGAATTGTTGAATGACTGGAGAATAATGTCCATCATCCTCGTGTAAGTTGTTGGAGCATTAGTCAATATGAAAGGCATGACCAACCGCTTGAAAAGGCCTTCCTGATATTTGAAGGCAGTCTTCCATATATTGGTCTACGTAATTGGCACTTGATGATAGCCAGACTTCATATCAATCTTACTAAAATATTTGGCACCCGAGTCACCTAGTTAAGAAGTTCATCGATACAGGGAATGAGATATCGATTACGATTGTGATTTTGTTTAGGGGCATGTTTTCAATACAGAGTCGCCATGTCCCATCTTTCTTTTGTACCAACACAATTGGACTCCCACAAGGTGGGGAGTTGTGTCGAATATGCCCTTCCTGGATTATCCAATGTTTGATTTCTTCATTTTCCATGAGGGAACGCCTATATATTGGCCCATTAGGTAAAGGCTCTATATATTGACCCATTAGGTAAAGGCTCTCGTGTATCAAATCAATGGAACGTTTGACCTAGCAATGTACTGGCACTCCAACAGGTGTGGTGAAGATGTCTTTATATGCTTCCACAATCTTGTCCACCTGTTTCTATTGTGTAGAGGGATCACGTGTAGAGACAATGGAAATTGTTGTGATCTTTTGCTCACCCTTAGAACGAAACATAAAGACAACAAATTTCCCGGTCTAGGAGATTACTTTCCTACATTGCTTAGTTGTAATGAGAGACACTGCAGTGGTAGGAATTGTCTCTGGTATCTTGTAGAGTTGCTTGGGAAAAGTATCAATGACACTACGAGGCCTAGATTCATACACATCATGACGTTTCCACATATATGGTTATCCTAAAAGAACATGACAAACTTCAAGTGGGGCAACATCACACATTACCTCATCTTTGAAGGGCTTGATACCATAGGGTAGGCAACATTGTTGACTGACGTGGATGTCCTGTCCTTGGATGAGCCACCCAATGTTGTAGGGTTACGAGTGTGATGTCATTGGCAACTTCAATTGTTTGAAGACCTCTGTCAAAATCAGGTTCTTTTGGATTCCACTATCAACAATGAAATGTAGTGCAGTTCACTTGAACCACATCTATGAGCGGAAAAGGCATTCTCCTTCCTTTGGCTTTTATGGATCGTTGCATTGGACCTTTGTGGTAGAAATGGTAACACTAGGTTTTGCGTCAATGATATGTTTTCCCTTGTCTGCAACTAGGATGTTGGGTTCAACATTAGAGTCGGAACCAGGATTTGACCCTGAAGCCTTGATCTTGACCACCAATGACTACTTTGAAGCGACATTCATTAGTGTTCTTCCATGGGCTGTTATGGATCTTGCACAATTTCCTAGCGTCCTTCTTTGTCTTCCATTGCCCTTCTTTGCTTGTTATTTGGATTGGTTTCCTTGGGGATGGTTGTCCTTACTCTATCCTTTGTTATGCGTCCCAGGGTTTCCCTTTCCTTGCTTTTGTGGTGGATTTGTAGACCCAAACTCCCACTTATTCTTCTTGTAAAAATTTTGCTCGATTTTGACAACATATCGATAAGCAACGCCTAATGACGAGATTTCAAGGAACTCCATTTCGGTTCGAATGTACCTATGCAGGCTATTGCAATATTTTATAACCAAGTGTCGCTCGGAGTCCCTAATACCGATATTTGTGCACAAGATATGGAAGCTGTTAGTGTACTCCGACACCATTTGGTCCCTCTCCTGCCGCAAAGCGGTCCATTTTGTGCATTGGTCGTCATAATTTCCAACGGGATAGAATTGATTCTTAAGGCATTCCACAAAAGATGCACAAGTGGGCTCTGCCCCAAAAATATTAGTCTCATCTGTGGCATTTTTCTCACAATAAGTGTCCCACCAATCTTTCACATGGGGCACTACCTTAAGGAGCGCAAAGACGATATTTTCGTATTGGAGAAATTGTGGATATAGAAATAGCCCTATATCTAACTCAACCATTTATCTAGGGTATCGACATCTATCTGGCCTTCAAATACAGGAATATTAAAGTTAAATTGTACCTTAAAGGGTGTGGCTCCTCCGAAGTGACTGCTTCTGCTTGATGATCTCTCTGATGTTGTCGGCATCTGTCGAAGGATTTTGGAGAAATGATCCATCATCTTGTTCCTTTGTCATGCGAAGGATTCCTCGAGGAACATCTTGATAGGATATCTTGCTCCGTCATGTCATTTTTCTACGACTATGGGGGGTGGCTTGGGCCGTAAGATGAACTAGTTCAAGACCCAATTGTTTATATTTCGACCTCATAAGGGACATGCATGGAGAAATAATGAAAGAGAAAACCGCTCTGATACCACTGGTCCATATTTATGTCAGAACCATATACACATATATATTATAAGGAACATAGTGATACAGTAAACACAAATTCTATTAAATGGCAGAAATAGAACATACTCTAAAATAAAGCAGCTAGAATGGTGGTCGCTTATCTCTCATAAGAGATGTGATGACTACGCTCATTCATGACAAGCTGATTACAAAAAGAGGCCAAAAGGGCCTATTTATCATAAGCATGAGGGAAAGAAACCCAAACATCCAAAAAACCATCATAATGTTTGCAGCCCCAAGGTGGTTAGTTGAGAAGTCAACTTCCCGAGGCATAACTTTTGCATATGATATCGGTTTGGTATATCGTTGGAAATATCTAGTCGAGGAGTACAATATTAGAATGGGCCCAAATTGAAGCCAACAACTATTATTTGGGCCGCTGTGGGCCCAAAAAACATCGTTTAGGGCCTGAAAATGGCCCCAGAAGTTCAAGACCCGAAAAACCATATAAAAACTACTAGAAAATTACCAAACCGGAAAACTGTTTTTGCCAATGGAATAGGTGGGTGGCCATCGATATCCATATATATCACTTAATATCTAGGTCTCTCCTACTCATGTGCACCGAACGCTCCACTCAAACTCACTGAGTATATGAACATGAGAGACTACTTGAAGGTAATAACCTCAACATGTAGGGGTACCAATGGCCATCAACAATGGTTACTAATGGAAGGGGAAGATAGGCATGACAACAAGTGATTCCTCCAACATTTCTGTGCAATAATGGGATTCCCCCACCTTGGTCCATTCCCCTCCTTTTTATGATTGAAGGAAGAAGTTGAGGATGGTTACTAAGTGGTTGGAGGAGTTAAAACTAAGCACGTTAGTTTGCATAACATCCTAACTTCCCTCATTTTCAAAATTTTATTAATTTTTTTGTGATGTTTTGAGGGCATGCATGCTTAATTCATAGGAAACATGCGAACAATTCACTTATTTCCAGTGTGCAAGATGTGAACTGCCAATGTTTTAGGCATTCCTTCCTATTGAACTATCAGAGCACAAATGATTCACGCTAAATGAACTAGCATGATGTGAATTACTAGGGAATTCACTCCTAATGAGTTAGCAGGGTGCAAATTTTCTATTCCTAAGGTTAAAACTCTTCCCGGGATTTCACTTCTAATTCTTAGGGCCACCAAATAAGAGCCAAATCAAAGGATCTTCCATACCTAAATGTACTTTTTTTGTGAAACTACAATGACACGTTTAAGTGTTGTCTCTTGAACTATCATCATGGATGGAGAAGTGTCGATTTGATCAATAACAATCATACCCTAAGTCTATGGATCCGAGAAGTTGTAAAAAACTAAGCAGTTTCCTAGATGACAATGATGTGACCATCTTGTAGCAGGGTGACTTTAGGATTAGATTAGCATTTAATCTTGAATTTAAAGAACATCGGGACGAAGTTCAAAATCCATCTCATTCGATATGCTTTGCTCGCAGTGAATTAGTGTTCACAATGAAGTCTGTGGTATGAATATCTCATTCCTCTAGCATTGATATGAACAATGTCAAATCTTCATATTTGATATATGTTCTCGTGCCATCTTCTATGGGTGAGCTACTAGAGAAAATTGGAGGTGGTTTTAGTGTGGTTTTGATTTTCAATAATTAGGAAGGTGGTGATTTTAGAAGTATCCTTGATTTTCTATGGAGGAATTTTCCCCAAAGGTCGTTGCATTTGGATCATGAGAATTGGAGCATTGATTTGAGTAGGAAAAATGAGTTAGACTCGAGCTCTTCTTTACATGCTCTTTTTGGAGTTTGTGTTATGGATATTTTAGGAGAGCTTTGAAAAGGTCAGAAAAACAGTTTCAAGGAGGTAAAAGAAACCATGTTGAAGGTGAATCTTTCTGCTGTGGAACGACAAGCAAACACCTATGGGATAGGTTGGAGGTAAGAACTAAACTTGGATTGGAAAATTTTAATCATTGCAAACATTTTGAAATTATTAATTATGATAACCTTGAGCTAGAGTCTCCTCATAAAAGAGTTATAAGTAGTGTGTTACAAGCCTTGAGGAGTGTGGATTTTTTCAATCTTACTTATAATTCATATTGGAATCATTGTGAAAGTTGTATAAGTTTCATAATTGCATCTATTTCCTGGGATGGAGGTGGTTTCATTATTCTATGAGTTTCCAATTAGTGGGAATGTGGTGATTTCTTGAGTCTATCTGAGTTACCCTTAAAGGAATATGTATCACAGGTCGACACACTTGGATCAATTCCATGGTGAAAATTGGAGCATTTTCTTGAGCAGGAACACTGCATTAACAAATATCTTCCCTCCCTTCTCTCTATGTCAATTGTTTTGGAGAGATTTGAAAAGTTATGAAGATTAGTTTAAGGGAGGTAAAAGTCATCGTGTTGGAGGTGAAGTATTTGACTATGCAAAATCGACGACGAGCAAACACCTTTGGAATATATTGGAGGTAATCTCTAAACATAGACTGTATAATTGGTGCAAAGTCCTAAAGATTGTTAAATTTGATACTTTTGAGCTTGAGCTTCTTCATAATATAGCTATAAGCAGTTTGTTTCAAGCCCCAAGGAAAGTTGATTATGTCAAGTTGAGTTAGAAGTCATCCTAGAATCTTTGTGAAAGTTGTGTTGGTCTCAGAACTACATTAATTTCTAGGCTGGAGGTGTTTGGAGAAATAATAGGAGTTGTTAAGTGTCATTTACTGCAACCCAATTAGAATGGCCTCTCGTCCAGGAAACAAAGACTTCAGTGAGCGAAGGGATGAGATCCCTTGGGATGATTCAAATATTACAGTGAATATAGAGATCCATAATGTTGAATACTAGCAAAAATAGTGGGAGATGAGATATGCTCATGATCAACTAATAAACAATATAAAATATGATGTTCTTTAGGCCCAAATGAATCATATGACAGACAAGTTTGTTTTAGACAATATTGGATAAATTTTGTATTAAGGGCCGGCCAACCAGCTGCCGGGTGCTTTACAACAATGAAGTTTAACTAAAACCTTATAGCTCTGATCGAAGTTCAGAAAAAAGGGGAGAACATCAAAAGCCTAGGCTTTATGGACCTGGTAGACTATCAAATGGCCACTTGAATGTGGCTTATCTGTCGTTACAAGCAAAGGAACATAAAACATAATAGTAGAGGATTGATGCATCACAAAAGGGGAAAGCAGAGAGCTTAATCTTCTTCTTTCTTCACCAGTGCAGTTGGATCTTTGGGCCATTCACCAGTTAGTTTTTCAACTTTGACTTCGAGCCTGCTGAGGTGATTCCCAAAATCGCCATGAACAATGGCCACATCCTTGAATTAAGCGTCCGTCGAATTAGTGAACTCCTCGCGAAGGTTGTTGAGGTCCTGATTGAAAGACTCCCATCTCCTTACACCAACATTATCCAAGCTGAGCAAGATCCTTGATTGCTCTCGGACTAAGGCTTTGACTCTGTCTAGCTCTGTTTGAAATTCTGCCATACGATCCTCCAGAGAAGGCCTAGTGTTGGAGCTGGATGCCGTTGAAGTCTTTCTGGGAAAATTTTGACTCTCTCCTCTCCTAAGAAATCTTAACACCGAATTGATTGTAAATGCTCTGCAGGAGTGAATGCTGCAGCTGAAGATATAGCTTTGGATTCCAGGGGGTTCACTTGAATCCTGATGAGATTGTCGAGAAGGGATGCTGCTCCACGGTCTGATATTTCCTGACTTTGATCGCGAGAGGAGATGTAGTCGCCAGGGTATGACGGTGCTTGTCAGAGTATTCTGCATTGGATTCAGTTCTATGTTTGATTGATTGGCATACAGGTCTTGCTTTGGCCCCTTGAACGGCCGATCATTTGGTTGAGATCCATCACCATTAGGGGATGTAAGAATTCGACTCGACCCCATCTACTGGAAGCACATTCTTGCTCATGAGTGACCCTTTATTAGCTTTTGTATCCGCCATAATGTTTAGCCCCCGGAGGATGTGGAAGAACCCGAACTTCTAGAATTTTTGCAGCAGAAGACTTGTTTTCTTGAGGATTTGTGCTAAATTAACCTGGCTTGGCTTCCTTTGCGTTTTCAAGGCCTGAATAATTACCCTAGAGTTTTCAAAGACCACTAGATTTTGGATATTCCTGACAAAGGCAAGCCTTAGTCCTTGCCAGAGCACGAGAGGCTCTGCTCTATTGTTAGAGTCATGACCAAGGCCCCATGCACAGGCCAGCTCCATCCTGCCATTAGGACCCACGAGGATCCCTCCTCCGCCTATCGTGCTTGGGTTTCCTCTCGATGCTCCATCAAAGAATAAGCAATGCTCTTCAAGAGTCGATCTCCATTTTATAAATTCTTGTTCTTCCAAACGGACTTCCCAACATGCTCTCAAGACTGGATTGGGATTTTTCCTGATCTGATGGTTTGGGACAAACTCCTTAAGCTAGTGATCTTCTTCTAGACCCAGGGTGCCTGAATTCCTGAGAGTGGTCTTATATTCCAGGGTCTCAGAAGAGCCTTGACTTTATTTGCAACCCGGGTTGAGTTGCATATTTCTTCCCGGAAGAGCCTATTATTCCTTTCTAGCCAAATTTTCCACATGGTGAACTTGGGAAGCCACATCCAACAGATTTTGAGAAGATCCTTTTGCTTCAGTAGGAATGGGGACCTAATGGCGCAGCTGCTTAAGAGATCAGGAACATTCGTGGGAAGGGAGAACTAATTTGGACCTAACTTCAAGACTTTGTTCCAGACCTCTTTTGCATACGAACAGGCTAGCATCAAATGATCAATGTTATATTCCTCTTTCATGCACATCGAGCACCTGGAGGGGCCTTCCCAACCTCTTCTTCTTAAATTTTCACTTGTCAAGATACTTTTGTGAGCTAGCGTCCAAGAGAACATGTCGATTTTTGGAATCGAAACAAATGACCAGATTGTCTTCCAATGAGTTGGATCTGGAGGGACGTGCGGGACTGCCTGTAAAGACTTGTATCCTGCAGCTGTCGAGTACTTTCAGGTGGATATGCGCCATCCTCTTTTGTCTTTGGCTAATGATTTTATGGGAGCTTTCCCTTGTAGAATCTCGAGCAGGGTTCTGGCTTCTATTTCAATCCTTTCTAGATAGTTCCCTAAGTTCCATTCCTTCTAGTTGTTGTCCTCATCTTCTTCCCAGCAAGACATGTCCCAAAGTGTGAGGAGATTGCTGGACTAGAGCCAAATTTTTATATTTGTCAAGCCTTCCTGATGGTCTAGCGGACGGTCCCCAAGGATTGAATCCTCCCATATTCTTATGCTCTTTCCATTGCCAGGGATCCATGTCAGCTTAGACTTGAAGTGGTCGAGAGCTCTGAGGCATATCATGAAGATCAGAGAGCCTCTTGGAGCTTTTGGAGGCTGATCCAAGCATCTTATCCGGTGTCCGTCGAAGTATTTTTTCCAAAGAACTCGTTTCCTCCAGGTGGATTTACCAAAGACTAAGTTCTAAATCAATTTGGATCCCATAGCTAAATTTTGGGTAGCCACGTCTCGAATGTGAAGGCCTCCTTTCAGGAGCAGCTCTTTAATTTTGTCCCAGCTTACTAAATGAAGCTTCCTCTCATTCTGCCTTCCACCTTCCCACAGGAATCTTCTCAACAATCCATCAATTTTGAGGGTGATGGTTTTTGGAGCAAGAAGGATTGAATTTTGATAGATAGGGAGACTAGTTAGAACCGACTTCAGCAGGGCCACTTTCCCTGCAAGGTTTAACCATGTTGCTCCCCATGCTTGTATGTGGATTTTCAGCTTGTCCAGAAGGGGCATCCAATGAGCCACTTTAGGGGCAGCTTTGAAGATTGGAATTCCCATATATTTGAATGAATCTCAAGTCGTGGTGCCTTACATATCTAAATATTTGGTGATTTCAAGCATCTCCCTTGGTGAGCAATTCCATCCATAGATCTTACTTTTCTGGAAATTAATTTTGCTGCCTGAGATCTCTTTGTATCTGTCAAGATCCTGCCTAAAATGCCTTGCTGTAATGATGTTGGCTCCTCCCAGAAGCAGAGTGTCATTTGCAAACTGCACATGATTGATGTCTTTCACGTTTGCAACCATTCTAAGGCCCGATAGGGAGTGAATCTGTTGGCAATGATCCAGCTGAAAGCTTAGAACTAAGGCTTGTATGGCATATAGAAGAGGTGACAATGGGCATCCTTGCCTTAGCCCACTTGAGGTCTAGAAGTAATCAATTAAGCGTCCATTCACCAGTGGGGCAATCCAAGGGCGGAGATACAGGCTTTCACCCAGCTTGTGAACTCTTTAGCAAATCCCAGCTTCTCCATAACAGTGAAAAGGAAATCATGTCTAACTCTATCAAACGCATTAGCAAGATCTAGCTTAATAACCATACATTTTTCTTTTCGTTGATTGCTCGAATGGATGGCTTCCTGAACCAACACTATGTTGTCCAGAATTTGATGCCCTTTGATGAAGCCGCCTTGGTTCTCCGGAATAATGCCTGGCAGAATTTTCTTAAGCCTGTTGGCGATGATTTTAGTGACCAGCTTGTATTCGGTGTTGCATAGAGAGATAGGGAAGAATCTGTTGAAGTTGCTTGCCCCATTTTCTCTAGGAATCAGTGCTAAGAATGTCGAATTGGTACTTCCCCCGAGTTTGGTACAGACCTGGGAGTTTCTTGCCAACATGCCTTATAAAACCGAGCCTTGAAGCCATCGGGCCTAGGGGCCTTATCAGCTTCCATATAATCCAGGGATTTTTTGAGCTCTTGCATGTTTATCGGGGCTGCTAGACTCAGGTTATCCTCATTTTGCACAAGCTGGGGAACAAGGGACAGTGGATAGTAGTTTGAGTCAATGGGGACCTCATTAGGAGCCGCAAACAGATCTTTAAAGAAAGAGTGGGTTGCTTTCTTAATACCTTCGAAATATTTTATCACTTGTCCCTGATACTCAATCTCAATGACAGCTTTAAAGTGCTTGCGGGCTTCCGCTTGCTTGTGGAAATAACTTGTATTCTTATCTCCAACTTGGAACCAAAGGCTTCTAGACTTCTCCCACCAGTGTTAGTCCTCTTCTCTGCAAGCCCGGTGGAGCGCTTTTTGGAGGTCAGCTTCATGATTCAACAACTCTTGATTTACAACTATATCCTCCATGGCCAGTTGAAGAATCTCTAGGGCCTCCCGTGCATCTTTTTTTTTGGAGATTGGGGGTTTTAAAGATTTAGCCTAGCTTTTCAGGGCTCTTTTGAGACCTCTCAACTTTTCTTCCCACACATAAAAAGGAGAGCCTTGGACCTGCCTACTCTAGGCAGCCGAGACCACCTCATGGAATCCTTCTTGATTGATTTAAATCGGGTTGAACCAAAAGGGGATGGGACCAAGATTTCTTTCCAAGGATAGATCTAGAAGAATGGGCTTATGGTCAGAGACATAGTTGGGAAACTTTTTGGAGGTGGCCATTAAACCAAAGGTCAGGAATATGGATTGGACGACGAACCTATCCAGGCGGGCTGCAATGTGACCAGATCCCAACCTTTTATTTGTCCAAGTGAACTTTCCCCGGTCTAGTTTGATGTCTTCCAAATCCCATTCCAGGATGAGATCCTCTACCCATTCTCTTGTTGGGTATCTATCCGGGGAGTCCCCTTTTTTCTCCTCTACAAAGAGAGTGATATTGAGGTCTCCTGCTGTCACCTACCCAAATTCTGAAAATATTATTTTATTGGAAAAATACTTTATGTTAAATTTTAATTACAAATTTTTGTAATGATGACCAAGTTTGGTCAAGGATGAATGTAATTACTGATTATTATTATTTAATAAATTAAAGTAGGAGACAAACACCCAAGGGAACTATTAAATGAGTGTTCATTGGCCCACTAGGAGGAATGGAAGTTGTTAGAAGGCATGGGATAGATGGCATCAATTGCACTTCACCACTATTGGTTATGCGACATCTACCCCTAAAATTGTGGCATTATCCCCCAGGTGGTGGGAGTGAGCAGGCAGCTCATTAAATGACCAGTTAACCACTAAAAGGCCTAGGCATCCTACATAAGGCAAATTCGAATTGAGCAGGCGGCTATTACAATATTTTCTGCAGAAATATTCCTCAAGTGCATCAAGTGATCACTGAGAGATTCGAATAGGGAGGCTATGTGAGAGTGCAACTGTAAGTCTGCAAATTATTCTGAGAAGGAGAACCAGAGGTGCTGGTGCAGGTCCCTTTGACTGCTAAGTCTTTAAGACGGGATAACTATTGCTACTGCAAGTTGAGGTCCTAAGCTTCTAAGGTTCTTCCTCTTAGTGGTTCAGTGAATAGGCTCGAGGATCCTAAGGCAAGTAACTTGGCTGTCTTCAGGAATTGGTTGGGTGGAATAGGTTCCTTGGGCTATTTGTTTCCCTACACTTAACTAGGTTTCACTGTTCCTACTTTGTTTCTAGCTTAATGTTTCTATTTAGTCAAACTCTGTTTTGTAAAAGAATTTATTTTATTTTCTGATCTATGTTTAATTTTGAATGATAAAGCTTTGTTAAAGATCTGATTAGATAACCATCTCTATATTTTTCCCCATGTTGTTCTCTGCATAGTACTCTAGTATAGAGAAGCAAATTAATGATAGATGAGAGATAGGCAAATCGCCATTGATTGGATAAATGATTTCAGTAAGTGTTTTGTTTAAAATTCTGTCCTATGTTTAAACACAGTAAAACATTATAGTATAGCACAAATTGCAACATAGAATTCATGTAAATAATAATTGAAAGAAAAACACAGTATGCTTATGACAATTCCATATATTTCTCTTGTCTCTATTCATTTAAGATAGCAAGCAAATGCAATCAAAATTAAACATTTCATGATTTTCCAAGTAATAGTATTTTCAAGAATTATAGCAGCTGCAAGAACTAATCACTATATAGATTTCTTGTCATTATACATATTTTATTTATTCACTAATTTCCTGCTTTGATTTCAAGTATCGAATATTTATTACAGTAGTATCAAAACCTAATACGCTACAAACCCTAATTCTGTATACACACATCATAATTTCTATCTCAAGTCTTCTATGACAAACTGTAGACATTATTTAGAGAATGATAACATTTATGACTTATTAAACCCTAGCCATCACTTTCTAGAACTATATTATCTTTTATTTATGGTAAGTTTACTATCTAAGAATTATCTAACAGTTAGCCGAGGCACGATTACATATTCATGTCTAAACATTAGCTCACAATCCCTAGCATTACACATATGCATTATCCAAATTATGATTACAAAGATTTAGTCTTGGGTACAAAACCCGGCACAAGCCCGATAGAAATCGTAAGTTACAAGTAGAGTATCCTTCGTAAAAACAAAACTAGAGTATGTTGGCATATCCATTTTGACATCTATTAACAATCAACTATTTTCATCTATTTCCAAATAAGATTTTCGACAACAAGAACAAAACACAGACATACAGTTTTTAAGTCATGCAAATTATAAATTTCGGCCCAAGACAACTTTTGTTGCTTGGAATCACCGAAACCAGCTTTCACACAGTCAACTGTTATTTAAAATACAACTTTCCATTGAAAAGAAAACGAACCATAGTTTACAAGTGCAAAAAGAACCCTCGATTATGGATTTCCATTCAAACATATAAAAGAGAAATACATTACGACCTTACAAGGTTCCCAATAATACATAGAGTTACCCTCGACATTTTAACAATAAACCGAGACCGTGGAACCACAAAACTACACAGGGTTTTACCCTAAACTTAACAACTCACAGTGTAAAGACCAACTCAAAATGGTTCCAACGCTATAGTAAAACAATACTGAGCCGAGCATCAAATACAGGATTGAGGATCAACCTCTTACAAAATAATGTCAAAACAAACCAATTTAAACTTCTTTTCAGCCATCACTGATACAAGTCAGATATTTCCAACTCTTGGCACATAGAAAAACACATCAAAGGCACCTACGAGGCTTTGCAAGAACCACTGGAGCTTACCAAGAAGCAGTAGTAGCTTTCCTTTCCCAAAACTGTTGCATAGAAACCTTCCAACAAAGAGGGTACCTACAAAGTTACACATCGAGGGGTTAAAAATAAGAAGATACAAGAAAACAATTAAGCAAAACAATATTTTGTTATTATCATAAGCATTGCCTTCTAATCGAATCTCGGTTCAATGGCACACCACACCAACAGAAGAACAACGAAGTCTGGTAGCAACATCAGTAACTGCAATTTCAAAACCCTGAAGACGATTTCATAAATAAAATCCAAACCCCAATACAAAACCACTCTCAACGGCTGACAGAAACCACATTTCGTATTACTATATCGTGGCTCTATGGCAAGGAGTTAAGCCTGCAACTATTAAAGAAACTACATCTCACAGGTCACAGGATCAAAACCCTGGAAGGGAATTTCCTTCGACCCTACATTTTGGCAGCCTGTCGGCCTCAACTCAACGTAACAATGAAAGACCGAGAAACTTGCTACCACTACATACAACAAGGTTAGGGTTACACAAATCAATGATCAAGATCTAGTGTGATCAACGGGTAAGAAAGATGCCAACAATGCTACGTTGAAAGTCGAGCAACATTGCATTAACATCTCATTAATTACTTCAACCATGAAGTGGCCAACACTACATGCCAAGTGAACATTATTTTGTACATTGTGGAAGAGAGGCGATACAACAACCAATCCAGCTAGAACTCTTAGTTACATTAGCGATCAACCTTCACGTGGTTGAACTACGTGGGTTGACAACAAGTCTTTCCACTATGGAGTTCGGTCATAACATTTAATACATGATCATAACCCTGTCAACCTGTCAACAACAAATTCAATGCACATCAACTCATCACTCCAATAACGAGACTTTGGTGATTACATTAACATATGTTAATAACACTTAGGATAAGAGCTAATACATATAGCATGGGTCAAACTACTGCTTAAGCCATAACCTTTCTAAGGTTGTTTAGATCGTATTCATGGCTGCATATGATAATATCCGACAGTGCTAACGTATAGCTAGGTTTGTATATTATAATCATATCATTGCATAATGAAAACCTTATCATTGTAAAATGTAGCGTAAACTTTATATAACCCCAAGTTTAAACTTAGCCATATAGATATATATTATATTGCTAATTCATGGAAAACTAGATATAGTTAGGATTCTAACTATGTACAAGAATATTAGATACATGTACACTATAGCATGCTTATCCAATCCATAATATTAATATGAATCTATAAGTATAGATAATTGGGTGATACACATTCAATACTAAGTCCATTGCATAATCATCATACGTACAGCATATTAAAAATGTTAGCTATGTATTACGAAGTCTAACGACAAATGTAATACTATAAGCATAGTTTAAGTAATGACGATATTCATTCTTTTACTAAGTTCATGAGCGCAAGCAGTAATCACTATACTTTCTATATATTAACTGTGAATTGAAATGACAAATACATGACATAGAGTAGTGTAAGACTTGTAGACGCCAAGTATGATGATAGTTCGAAGATGTAATCATTATTTCTACAAGCTTCACAATAGCATACTTAATAGATAGTAGTATCGTTGTTTTAATATTAATGACAGTAGTCTTATGACAATGAATGTAGCATCATAACAGAACTTTTGGATGACATGTAATTATAACCTTGAAGAGCTTCGTAAGACAGTATATAAACTAGGATTAGAACCATGTATCCATACCTCTAGTAACTGGTGACGCAAGGAAGTACTTAGCATTTTAATTTTACATTGACGATGAATTGAAAGACACAAGTACTCTTAACTTATGTTGTCTTATAAGATTTCTTACCTGCGGTCTGCACATGGAAATAAGATTCAATGCCTTAGCTAAATGTAGCTAAGTAAACTCCAGGGTACCTTGTAGGACCCCTTCGTCAACATACAAACAAACTGTCAGCACTCCATCAAGAATATCATAACATTACAAACTGTAACAGCATGCAATAATATCCTAGAACTTAAACACATCTGTAAACTGTACTCTTATTGCATAATCATGAGAGATATTTCATTCAAGAGATTAACATCCAATTAATTATGAAGTAGCAAATACAATTAAATCATATTTAGTGGAGAAGTATGACGTGTCATCGTTACTAATCATCTTAGTTAAGAAATCAAGTTAATTTATATGTTCCGCATTAATAACTTTGATATATATTGCTATTGTAATTTTATTTTTTTTATTGTTGTATTTTCGGGATGTTACACCTACAATGATGACATTCTCGAGATTGTGCATGCTAAGAAAGGAATTTAAGGAGTCCCAACAGATTCTTTTCTCAGACAGCAGAACATGCACATATAAATTAAAAAGACTTACATGGTGACCGAAGTCTTTATGAAGGAATTTAGTGAAAATCCAGTGCATGATGCTTTCTTCTTCAATCAGGATGAATTTTGAGCTGTCCCAAAAGGTGCATATTCCTCCTGAGGCGCCTCTTGCAATCACTACTTTTCCTTGGCCCTTTTTCCAAAAGGATTTGCTTGCATGGAGTAGATCAGTTTCCTCCATTTTCGTCTCCTAGATGATAAGGATTTCAAGCATCAACATTCTAATTATATCTTTAAGGGCTTCTTCTTTTAACTTGCTTCCTAACTCTCTACAATTCCAGGAGATGTATTTCATTACTTACTAGCTTGGGACATGGTGGCTCCCTTTGGAGCTTGGCCTTGCTTTCTTGTGGTTCAGGGGTTTATCATCCCTTTGAGAGTTTTTTGGGAGCCTTGCAGAACATCCAGGTAGGTTTGTTCTTCTCTTTTTTTTTTCTTGGACTTCCTTCCCCTGGTGGCTTTTATTGGATTGGCTTGGGAGTTTCTTGTTTCTGTTTCTCCATTGTCTGAGTCCCCTTCGGTCTCTGATCCAAGGCTGATATGATCCTCCTCTGTTTCCTTCTCCTTTGGGGTATCCTCTGAGGCTACCGGACCGGTGGCTATTTGTCCTTTTTCGATTTCCTTTGGGTCCTTCTCCTGAACTTTTGTGATCTCGAGACTTTTGCCTGAGGTTGAGGCTTCTTTTGGTGCTTCTTTGGCTTTTGGAGTGGGTTAGGGGTTCTCCACTAGGGTTGATTTTTTCTTCTCTTTCGCTTTTGGGGCTGCTTTTCCTTTTTTAACCTTTTTCCATCCTTCTCCTTCCTCTTTGTTCGTCGATTGGGCCTTTGGACAGTTCCTTTGAAAATGTCCATGCTCATGACAGTTTCTGCATTTGAATGGGAGTTGCTCGTAGTCAAGCTTTTGATAGTGACGCCATGCACCCACCATTAGCTTGATGGATTCATGTAGCTCAGCTTCAAGATCCACTTCCACTCAGATCCTTGCGCAGGAGTATTGGACTTTGTTGTCTGCTTTGTCAATGAAGCGACCTAGCCCATTTCCGATCTTCTGCAATGACTGAAAGTTCCAATAGTGGACAGGCAGGTTGGGAAAACGAACCCAGACCGATACCTCTTTAGGGACGTCGACTGTGGGATCGAAGTTAGGCATCCATCTATTAAGGTACAACCCCTGCGCCCCCATGAAATACGGGTCGCTTATGAAGATAAGATCTTGGTCTTCTTTCAATATAAACTCGAAGATGAAGAAGCCTCTGCCTACTGCATAGAAGGTCACGCTATTCTAAAGTTGAGGTCTCCAATTTCATTGAATCCAGTCGTCGGTGGTTCTTGCTGAGGGCCAAAGCCCCATAAATTTCCCAACCAGGCCTCTTTCTGCCAAATCCAAGGCGATCTTGGTGGTTTGTTCCTCCGGTAAAGCTATTTCAGGAATTGAATCCAACTTCTTGATAAATTTTGGGACTGCAGGATTTATCGGATTCTTACCTTGCGTATCAAACAGCTTTTGAAAATCCTCTTCAGCTGAATATGGATGGGGGGGAGGCGGCTCCCCACCCCCTAGCATGCCCATGGCAAATAAGCTCGATCTCCTCGCTCACTTACTCCTCTCGCCGAACCCTAGCGACTCAATCTCCTCTTGCAGGTTTTGAAAGGTATGTTCCATATGACACACAAGTTGATCATGGTGAAAGTGGAAATAGAATTTTGGAAAGGAAAAGTTAAACCTCATGAGGAAAAAACCAGTTTGTTTTAGGAGGCATTTCAAAGTTTAGGACAGGTTCAACATTTTAATGTTGTCTTGGATAAGTAGTTTGCAGTTCGGGAGGTTCCTAAAACTTCAGAGGAGAATGTTAAGAATGGGATTGAGGATGCTTCTCCTCCCTATAGTCCCTCCACAATAAATCAGCACTCAAATCTTCCAGACAGTTAGTGTTAAATTTCACCATAATGTTTTCATATGCAGTATAAATGCTTTTTGTTTTTAGGCCAGTTTAATCAAGATTATACATGTTGAAACTATAGAACCAATAGAAGTAAGGATGACTGTACCTATTTTGTGTTTTTCTTTTCTGCATATATTTCAAAACTTTGTTATCTATGCATCTCAACTTAGAAAGAGCTTGATAGTAACCATAGGTTTTCTGGTTTGGCTGCGACCTTTTTGTTATAAATAAAAAAAGTAATCATTTATGTGGGAAAAAAAAGATATATTAGCAATGCAAACACCAAATAAAGAAGTGTAGTGAATGACCAAAGACAAAAAGAAGTAAATATAGATCCTATGAAAGATAACACTAGCATACCTCTGCTACAACAATTCCAATATAACTCTAATATTCGCAAGCTTCAAATCAAGTGCATCATTTACATCATCTCCAGTCATTGCCATAACTTTGCTAGCTTCTTTGAGCATTCAAAATTCAAAAGTATATCCTGCTTATGTTATCTTTGCTTGAGAGAAAACCCAACCACCTAGTTTTGCCAAGATTCGGGCACCCTTATTCATAGACATTAAGGAATTGGTATATTCCAAGCCACCCATTGTAATCACATAATAAACTTGGATGGGTTTGCCATAATACAAATTATTAGTAGATTTCTTGATCAAAATCTTAAGTTTCAACTTGAAATATTTCTACAATTGCAAATGCATTGTTGAATAATAAAGAATGAGAAGTAGATATTCAATCAATAATAAACCATTACAATATGAAAAAATAAGTGACCCATAATACAACAATGTTGAATAATAAATAATGAGAAGAAGATATTCAATCAATAATAAACAATTACAATATCAAATTAGTGACCCATATGGAATAACTAACTTTCATATACATATATGTTTCCATAATACAAATTTCCAACTGACTTTTTAGCCATAATCATGACTTTCATCTTGAAATATTTATACAATTACAATAACATCAAGAATGAGATGTAGATATACATTCAACAATAAACTATTAGAATATGAAAACAATGAGCCAAAACCAATCTTCAAAAATCCCATAAAAACTTCTAAAAGAAACAACCATAAAAACTTCTAAAAGAAACAACCTTTAAAGAAATAGGTCTACTTGCATTGCATATTGCCATTTTGAACACACAAGCTTATAGAGAAAACCAAAAAACCTATACAGAAACCCAAAAATACAAAGCTACCAAACAAAACAATATTGATGAAGCTTGCTTAATTTCTCAAAATATGGTGGGACAAAATGAGAAATGAGGCAATCCAATGTCTCACGAGGTAGAAAAGAAATGACAAGCTCTGGGTAGTGCATGAAGCCTCGTAAACAATTATTCCATGTGTATATTATTTAAGTTATACATACAAAAAATATTCATAGGTTAGTTTTTTTATATAATTATATAATTTTTTAGCTTATTTTTATTTTTATTTATAATTTTTGTGTTTGATAAAATATGTAATAAAATATATAAAACGCAAAAACTACTTTTATTAAGAGAAATAATATTTAAAGCAAAAGCTTCATTAGTTTAAGTAATTAAAGAATATAAATCTTTAAATATAAATAAATTAATTATTTTTATTAATATAAAATTAATTTAATATCAATATTACTTAAAAGAAAAAATATAAAATAAAAAAATAGTAAATGTACGTTTTGTAAATAAAAAAGATATATATATATATATATATATATATATATATATATATATATTATTGTTTTAAATTTTATAAAATATAAATATATTTTAGATTAATAAAATATCTCTCTCACATTTATATTCTTTTTTTCTTATAATATTTTTTTAATTCTATAAATTCTATATATATATATATATATATATATATATATATAATATATTTTATATATTTATATGTTTAATAAAAATATATAATAAATATAAATCTAATCAATAATTATATTTAAAATAAATATTCTAAAATTTTTATATTTATTGAAATATAAATATTTATAGCATTTCAATTCCTCACAATCACATGGAATATTTTTTAATCTATTATATTCTAACCCATTATATTAATGTTAATAGATATATTTATAAATTAAAATTAAAATTATTTTCTATTACAAAATATCTAAAATCAATTTAAATCTATATTATTCTAATATCTATATGAAGCAAATCTTATTGACCAACTATTTTAGTGTCGTCAAATCTAGTCATTGAAGAAGTTTTTATATAATTAAAAAATATTAAATATGATTTGGCTATATTGTTGACTTTGTTAACAAAAAGATTATTGAATTGAAAGTACAAAATACAGTATATGGAAAAAAATGGTCAATAAATAGAATTGAACGAAATGTGTCATTAACCATTTTAATTAAAACAATAAAACACTTAAAAAGACTAATCATAGTGAATATCTGTTCATGTTCTCTACAATTATTGTGCTATATTTTTTAGGAAACGAAGATAGCAATCACCATTTCATACCCTTTGAGGAGCACATTGAAGAATAATTTTGCTTTCATAATGACTCTGAATTGTCCTAATCCTCCTAGTTCACCAAAATAAAGATCCGACTGGTTTTGTGCACTACAGATTATGATTTCTCCCTTACTTGCAATGACATATGATGTTATTGCGAATGAAGTTTTAACATAAATTAATGAACTAAAATGAATTTATCAAATAAAATAAAGGTTAATATATCAAATGGAAAGTAAAATTTTGGATTGGTAAATATTTTTAATAACATAATAAAATAATTAAAAGATTCTTAACATGGAAATTGAAAGAAAGCTTTTCCATAGAATTTACCCTGATTATCTTAAGAAAAAAATTGGATCTTTAAACACCATCCGAGTTCCTCAAGTCCTTGAACAGTCTTTATCACATGCATTACCATGGGTTAATACCATAGGACACCCAAAACCATGGAAATTGGATCTTTAAATACCAGGGAGTTCCTCAAGTCCTTGAATAGTCTTTTATCACATGCATTACAATGGGTTAATACCATAGGACACCCAAAACCATGAGCCAGTAAAACACCAATGAAAAACCCATTATTGATCGAATAAAGGTTATCTTTAATCATTTTTTAATGAAATCTTGGGCGAACTACTCCTTCAATAATCTTGATTCTAATGAATTGGGGCGAAAATGGAGGATCCATCATAGGGAGAAAATATATTACCACGAATTTCCTTTATATTTTGGACGGGCGAAAGAGTTTACATATTTAAAAAAAATATTTAATTTTAGGACCAAGTATTTTAAAACACTTCTATATAAACACTCGACCCTTCAAACTTTAAAACTCTATTATTTTTCCCATGGGCGATTTTTCACCCCTAAAATTTTCCTTGGTAGGAACCCAAGCGTCCCTCATATTTGTATATAAACATGTAAGCCTGAATATGATAGGGTCCTTGTTTTAGATTGCACTAAGATAGGAACAGAAAGAGAAGGCTCAATTGGTTCCTCACGGTTCATTGATTCGAACTCCATCCATGTAAACGAGTCATCAACTTAGTACACCTTGATATAGGGTTTGCTTACAAACTTAAGAGACCGACATCCTACATATGACTACTCAATACAATTGGAGTTTTCACCCTCGGGGTTTCTTTGTTATCAATTCCCGACTTGCATTTTCATGTGATGGGTATTGTCTATTGCTTTTAGTAGTTTCTGTTTGGTTATTATATACATTGGTTTTCTTATTCAGTCTAATGTGATTTGCTTCTGCCGTAACAAAGTTTGACTTATTTAGTTGATTGTGTTGTCCTCTTGTCGACTCCCTATGTGACATGGATCATAAAGGCCATCGAATTTAAAAACAAATCAAATACTTATTTGATATTAACAATTAAGAATCTATCCATTTTTTATTATAAAAATGGCCAAGTATCAATGAAAAGTACACACGCCTACCCATACATAGACATGGAAAATCGAACTTCGTATTTATTGACATGAGCAATATTAGAGATATAGGGGTTTCATTGATGAGATCCATATTCAAATACCTTATAGTACATGAGTATGTAATCAAGCTAAGAGAATGTTGTACTTTACGTTAAAGCAACATGGAATTCATAGCTACCCACAAAAAAACACAGCATTTACCAACTCAAATATATGTTTTTTAATCCAAATGTCCTTCTTATCCCAAGTTAAAATAACTCGGGGAAACCCATTAAGCTAAGAGAATGTTTTACTTTAAGTTAAAAAAACATGGAATCCATAGCTACCCACAAAAAAACACAAACCATTTACCGACTCGACACAAAGGCAAGTCAACAATGGAGTATGAAGCCATTACAACAATATACTAAGTTTGAGTTGAATGTGCCACTTACAAGAATATAACCTCGATGGTGTAATATACCCAATATGACATTAGGGATATTAGCTCCTATTATTCCCATAGGCAATCAAAGCTTTCAACCAAGGATATATTGATTAAAAATAGTTCTTCAAATAGTGGTTTGTAAAAAATTAACTAGAATACATCAAAGATGGTGCAGCCCAAAGAGAATGATTTCAAACCTCTGTGATATGATAATTCCAATCTGATACAAAGACTTAATAACGGGTTATGAACATTTATATTCCAATCTTCTAAGTTATAATACTAACTTTTATATTTCAAAATAATATATTCACCAAATCCAAAAAAACATTACCACCTCATAACTCTGTAAAAAACCTCATAACTCTCATTCTATAATCAAATATATTTATGATTAACCCTATAACCAATAACCAGAACAAAACCATTTATCATTGCTATTTTAAAACGTTATGGCCTATTGACAATGTTATTTCAAAACAAGAACATAGTGATGACAAACTTATCATGTGGACAGCGATAAAAGAAAGAAAACTAAAACAAATGTATTATAATAATAAGCATGTGCAATAAAGTTGTTATTGCCTACTTTAGACGAGCATATTTCAATATCATGCATGTGTTTTCATTGAGTAAACTCACCCACGTTGTTTTAAAGTAAAATCTTGACCGTTTAGGATTGAATTTGTCTATGTAATAAGAAACATGAAAGTTGATATAATGATTATGTTCAAAGACTTTAATTTTGTTAAAGAAAAAGTGGAGAGAATTAAAAAAAAAATGAGTTGTTTGGTACAAAATCAAAATGAGAATGAGTTGTAAAATATAACGGGTTTGTAGTTTTTTAAATTAATAAGTTGAATGATTCTTTTTAAATTAATAAGTTTAAATGTAATTGAAAAGATGATAATAAAGTTTGGGTTGGCAGGTACGGGAGGAGTCCTCCTTGATTTCAATGGAAACAAAAAGAAAGATTATGTCTAGGGAATTGGCAGGAGGACTAACAATGAGGCGGACTGGCTCGCTCTGATCAAAGGAATGGAAATTACCAGGAACGACGATGTCAGGGACCTAGTGGCCTTCAGAGACTCCATGCTAGTTATCAGGGAGGCTAGATCTTTGACTATCAATCGCAGAAAACATGTCTCCAAACTTCAACACCTCTTCACCTATGTGGCCAAAGAATTTAATTCCATTTCCTTTCTCCACATCTTGAGAAGCAACAACAAGGAAGCAAACAACATGGAAAACTTTGGTGCTAGTCTGGATTATGGTTTGGCGACCATTAATGGTCTCAACATTGTCATTAACTGGGTCCCTTAGTCCCCTCTCTCGTTTTCCCATGACTCCTAAGACCCCTCTCATGGATTGGAACCATAATTCTCAACCCTCAAACGATAGAGTTGTTCAATTTTGCATTAGGAGTGATGGCAAGATTGCCTTGGGATCTCCTTACCCGCATCGGTCTTCTCCCGCGTACTCTTGGAACACTTGGTGCCCCCACCGGTCTCATCCCGCTTGTCTCGCATGCATGCATTTAATAACACCACCCTCCGCCCTGCCTTATATCACACCACAGGGTGGTATGCTCGGCACTTTGCAAATTCAAATTGTTGTGAGTTGGGTTCTTCAAGAGCGATACGTAGTTATTTGGGTCCATAATTTGGGTCGGCACTGGTTAGATATGGAGGATAAGGGTCTGAACCTTTCTTCGTTGCAGTGTCGCCGCTGCAGGAAGAATATTCAAGACAATGCAGGGGGGGTTGGAACGAATCGTTACCTATAAGCTTTCGACGTAGTTCAGGGGTAGGGGAATGGGCAATCTCGTGGTGGTTTGGCTCAGAACTTCCTTCATGGTCTCACCAAGGTTGACGAGCCTGGCAATGGTATAAATTGGGCTCCGCTTGAGCTTGGCTCTGGACAGAGCAATGGTGGTGTAGTGCAGCCAACTACTCGTGGACTCTTCAACGAGCCGGGAAATGGAAAGAGTTGTACCCTTCTTAATTTGGGCACCAGCCAGAACCTGGGAGGGGTAGTGCAGCGCTCTGCTCGCGGGCACTACAGCGAGCCTGGAAACAACAAGAATTGGGCCTCCCCGCATGGTTTGGATACTGGGTTTGTCAATTTGGAATCTCCACATGGGCAGGATAGTCCATCTTCAGAAGTCCTTTCTCTTTTACTGGAGCTGGAGAGTCAGGTTCGATGGCTCAGGGGTGAATAATCCGATCGAAAAAAAGCTCTTTCACACCTAGCCACCTTCGTCCAGATCTCAACTACTGAAATTCATAATGGCTGCAGCAAAATGAAGGAGTACTTTGATTTACTTGTTGGAAAAATGGATAATGGTTTCCCTTGTTCGGGGGATATCAGCCCTCAGATTAACTCTCTGCACAATAGTCTGAAAGTGGTTAAAGCAAAGCTCGATGCATGAGGTCTGATTCTAGAAACAATCCTTCAATCTTCCACGGTAACAACGAGGAGAACGTCAGAACTGTGCATTGCAGTAAGGAGAAAATCGGCCACCACTGTTTTGTCTGATATTCCATGGTTTTTCCAGAACTGCTTGGTTAAAGTCTTTTTGTAATGGCTCTAAGAAGCTAGTTAATTCTCTATCTCCTTGATATGTATTTCTTTTATTGTCTTCTGTTAGGGAAGTTTGTAAGGATCTATAGCTGTAGTAGAATTAAGTGTGTGAGATGGTTAATAATTATAGGTTTATATGGAATGCAAATGATAATGAAACAAACTTCTGAGAGTGTTTGCAGCCGGCCCTAATTGCATGCACGCATAGACGCGACCCTAGGCTCTCAGCCTCTCGATTGCCTGCCCTAGGCGACTGAGTATCCTGCTCTGCTACTCTCAGTCGCCCCAGCCGACCCTCCTGGTCATGCTTTTACTCCTCCTCTGCATCCTCCTGCTTCCCCATTTTCCCCCTTCTTGCCCTCGTTTCCTGATGGCTTCGGAGGTCGAAAGCTCCCTCCCTGATCTCGCCAACTTCTTGAATCTCTTGGCCGCTAATGGAAAGAAACCCCTCACCTCCTCGCAACAAAATTTTGTAAGGAAACTCGATGAAATCCCTTCAGTTGCCCTTCCGATTGAAATACCTTGTAAGATGGCCCTCAACCTGTCGGAACGAGGCCTGATTGGACAGTTCACTGGCCTGTGGCCCTCTCCGAAATCCACCAAAAACTTGGTGCAAAATAATTGGCGACCTTTGATCATTGAAGATGTCAAATCCTTCTTTCTTGGAAAAGGTATCTTTGCCTTCGTATTCGAATGTAAACAGGACTGCGAGCTCATTTTCAGGAACATACCTTATTTTATGGGTCCCCAAGGGCTTTACATGAACAAGTGGACCCCAAGCTTCGATCCCACACACGATATCCCCTCTGCTGTCCCTGTCTGGGCGAGGCTCCCTCACCTGCCCCTTCATTGTTGGAATAACGAGTCTCTAGAAGCCATCGAGAACGCACTGGGAAAATACATAGACAAGGCCGAGTGGAAAGATCCATACTCCTGCGCGAGAATCTGCGTCGAAGTGGATTTGGAACACGGACTCCCGGAAGCAATAAACCTAACTGTAACGGATTGGACACACATACAAGAGCTCGACTACGAGAAAATTCCATTCAAATGCAAATTTTACCATGAATACGACCATTTTGCTCGATCATACAAAAAGAAGCTAGCGAATACGGAATCAAATGGGAAAAAAGATCAATGGATGACCATTCATAAAAATGGCAAATCGGGAACGAAACCCCACTCAAAAATCTCAAATACACAGAAAGTTGATCAGCAGCATCAAGAACCGATGGCCTCAAACAACAGGAACAGTTTCAAAGCCCTAGAAACTATGGAAGTTCAAGAAACCCTTGAGGCCGAAGAAGAAGGTGAGTTGCGCAAAGAACAAAGCCCCCAAGCAACTCCTCTTACCCTTGAGATCCCGAAAATCCCCCAGCTTTTGACTTCCCCAAGCCCTACCAGATCTACCCTACCCAAGGATACCCCAACCTATGCTAAAATCATTAAAGCAAGAACTCCCAACTCACCCTCATACTCAGAAGAACCTATTGATAAATCATCCAAAAAAGAAGGCCGAAAATCTACCAAAGAATTGCGAGAAGAAGAAGCTGAACGAGAGAAAGTTCAAGGATCCCAAGCTACAATCGATATGGTTTTCAGCAGAAATACCAAGACTCGAACTGCAGGAAAGAAATATGGAGATCTAGCAGGAGGAACCCCCTCCTCTATTAATAGCTCGAAATGATGAAGATAGTCTCTTGGAATTGCAGAGATCTAAGCAATCCCTGCAAAATTGAAGCAGTAAAAGATCTACAAAAAATTGATATGCCCGATCTTCTATTACTCCAAGAGACCAAACTCGATGACAGCATTGTTTTAGCTATTGGCACTAAAAAATGGAACAAAAATACAGGGTATGCAGTCAACGCTAGAGGAGCATCCGGAGGACTAGCAACCTTGTGGACAGCACAAAAATTTCATCTCCATAGCTCCTTTGCCACACAGCACTGGATTTATACTGATCTCACTCACATTCAAAGCAATACGCACATTGCTCTCTTCAATATGTACGTACCCAATCTCCATGCTGAAAAGAATACTTTTGGGATTTGTTAGATAACTTTTTGGAAGTTTACAACCCTAAGGACATTATTCTAGTTGGCGATATGAATATCACCTTTTCCAATTCAGAGAAGAAAGGTGGCCTCATTGGAAAAGATTTCTTCAAAATATAGGTTGAAACACTCATGCAAGCAAGAAATATAATAGATATCAAGCCTAAAAAAGGGAAGTATACCTGGTAGAATAAGCGAATCGGCAAGGGGAACATCATGGCCAGACTTGACACGTTTCTTGTCCAAAGCAACCTCCTATCGGACACCCACATAATCTCCTCAAGCATTCTAGCTAATTTTTCCTCTGACCACAAACCAATTTAGCTTCTCATCGAAAACATTGAAAATTTTGGCCCGATTCCTTTTAGGTTCAGCCCCCAATGGCTGAATCATGCGACCTTCTAGAGCACATTTGAAAAATCCTGGAATATCCCTATCACTGGCTCCCCTTGCTATGTCTGGGAGTAGAAGCTTAAAAGTGCCAAGTGTGCTCTCAAAAAGTGGGCAAAAATCAATTGCCCAACACTGGCCAACTCCAGAAATACTGCAGTAAAGAATCTTGAAGACACTCAATTCGAAATGGAAAACCATCCGGTTGAAATATCAACACTTCAGAATGAAGTCGCTCAGCAAATTAAAGTGCACCAAGCCTTTTGAGTTGAAGAAGACTATTGGCGTTTGAAGTCTCGATCCACCTAGCTGAAAAGTGGAGATAAAAATACAAACTATTTTCATAAGCAGTTTGCAATCAGACAATCCACCAATTATATCGCAGAAATCAGAACTGATAATGGATTAACCGTGAGTGGCAATACGAATGTTAAAAATGCTGCATATTTAAATTTCTCCAACTTGTACGTAGATGACAGCAATGCTGATGGAGATGATGAAGCCATGTTTTTGGAGAATATCCTAAAAAGAATCACCCAGGAGGAGAACTTCAGCATTAACAAACCCTTCACTAAGCAGGAAGTCATCAAGGCAATTCAATCCTTCGAAGCTGACAAAGCTCCGGGTCCCGACGGATTTTCAATGCACTTCTACAAAGCATGTTGGACACATATTAAAAAATATTTTATGAGAATGAACAGGATTTTTCATTTGAAAGCAAAAATCGGTGGTTACACAAATACCACGTTTATGTCCCTAATCCCCAAAGATACAAATCTGAACTCTTTCAGCAGATTCATACCAATCTCGCTCTACAATTCCTCGTACAAAATCATCTCCAAGATGCTGGCTACCAGATTGAAGCCTCTACTGAACAATATCATCTCAGGAAATCAAGGTGGCTTCCTGAAAGGAAGACAAATTCTCGACAATGTCATACTTGTTCAAGAAGCAATCCACTCCAACAGAATTCGAAAGGAAAAAGGTATGATAATCAAACTTGACATGGCCAATGCATTTGACCAAGTCAAGCACTTTTTTCTGTTTAAAATTATGAATCGTTTTGGATTTGATGACACTTTTATCAGATGGATTTCAACATGTATTAGCAAGCCATGGATCGCCCCCTTAATCAATGGCCGTCCCACCGATTTTTTCCAAACCTCTCGGGGCATCAGACAAGGCTGTCCTCTTTCTTCCTTTTTGTATATCATCATTGCAGAATCTCTCGGTCGCAAGCTAAATTTTGATTTGAACTCCGACTCCATCCCTGGCCTCTGTCTCTCTCTAGACTCCCATCCCCTCAATCATACCCTATTCGCTGATGATTCTCTCTTCCTGGGTGCTGCCTCTTCCACCATTGCACGAAAATTCAACCGCAATCTAACTTTGTACTGCAGTGCTTTAGGAGGCAAAATAAACTTGCACAAAAGTGCTATTTATTGCTGGAACTCAACCAACAACACAGCAGCAAGAATCAGCAGAATTATGAATATCAAAGTCCATAATACATGGAACAAATTCAATTATATTGGTCTTCCTATTACTCTCATCAATTCAAAAGCTGGGAATTGGGATGACACGATTAACAAAATAAAAAATAGAATCAGAAGATGGGGAGGACATTGGCTCAACAAAGCTGGGAAATTAATTTTAGTAAACTTCGTCCTCTCCGCGATCCCCATCTATCATTCCTCCATTATTTTAGCCCCAAAAGGAGTATCCAACCAGATTAGCAGGTTGTTGAGAGACTTTTTATGGTCTGGTGGGAAAAACAATGGAAATAAAATCCATCTAATCAATTGGGATATCATCATGCAGCCAAATTCCTCAGGGGGCCTGCAAATTCGAGACCCCTACAACACCAATCTGGCTTTAGGCGGTAAGCTCCTCTGGAAAATCCTTCACAACAAACAACATTTGGTTAGTTAAGTGCTCAAAAAGAAATACTTAAATGGAATCAATCTGAGATGTCTCGATCAAAAACCAATCACCAAAGGATCTAGAATATGGGCATTATGCAAAGCTGCCTGGGATTTTTTCTCAAAAGGTATCTACTAGGTCCCCAGCAATGGCAGGAAAATTAATATATTTGCAGACAAGATTATGAACAAGGAGGCTCTTTAGAACAACCAAGAGCTACACGACATTGCAGCTTGGCTTAGGCATCATGGAATCACCACTCTTAAAGAATTCAACATTTGGGACTCATATGGCAATTGGAAAAGCTGGAAAACCATAATTATCCCTCCCCATCTAGAGGCTGCCAACAATATACTCATTGATACCTTAAAAGGTTGCGCTCCCCTAAATCTCATGGCAAAAGACAATCGAGGATGGGGTCCCATAGGTGCATACACTTCGATTCTCCGCTACAAAGCGCTTCAATCCCATGATGATGCAAGAAAAGATGTATGGAAAATAGCTTGGAATTCTTTCGGGCTACCTAAAATTAATTTCTTCACATGGACTTTAATTCATTCCAAAATTCTTACCGGCGACAACCTCATCAGGAGAGGCTTTCACGGGCCTTTTTGGTGCCCCCATTGTCACAATAACCTCGAAACTCTTAACCATCTATTCCTGGATTGCCTTTTCACTAAACTTGTCTGGAAGATTCTCCTCTTTGAACTCATTGAAACCTAGCCAACCTTCAATTCTATAATTCATCTCTTCCAGGACTGGAATTTTGTGTATACCACCCGCATTTCCAACAAGACCCTTTGGCAGCAGATTTGGATCTCCATTCCCAAATTTATTTGTTGGAAAATCTGGACCACCAGAAATGATGCAATTTTCAATGAAAGGCATTACACCCCTCTCCAAACTGCAGGTCAAGCAAAAAGTTTATTATTAGACTGTTTAAAAAGATCCAATTACAAAGAGGATGCAACACTTAGCATGGGAGAAATGAATTGGATAAGGGGCAATCTCCCTAATTCAAGCAAAAATTGCAGTCCTCGGCATCATCCTGGTTGGCATATCAGGCTCACTATCCCTGAGTTTCATGAATGGAGAATCAATCAAGCTACAGAAAGCTTGCACTTCGACAATGCCTCAAAGAACAATCCTGGCAAAGCCGGTGCAGGAAGAGTTCTGAGGACAAGTGATGGAACCATCGTAATTAAGTACAGTTGGGGTTTGGGCATTTGCTCAAACAATACAACAGAAGCATTAGCCTTATGGGAAGGATGCCAAATCGCCAAAGATCATGGGATCAACAAATTAAATGTTTTTGGCGACTCTCTGCTCATCATTAGGGCTCTAAATGCAAACACAAATCTCAAAAACCTTGCTCTAAATCAAATTATTCACCGCATAATGCAGATCTCAAGCACATTCACTGAGTTCAAAGTTTTTCACATTCTAAGGAATCTAAATGAGGATGCAGACAATGAAGCAAATGTTGGTGCCAATCTTGAGTGTGGAGTTCTAAATCTCTCCAATAGCAATAGTCATTTCCACCAAATCCCTTAATCGAGTTCACTGGTTCCTATCTTTCTTTGTTATTCTCTTCAAAATCTGAGTGATTGGCATTAACATCTCAGCAATTGATATTTCAGGATTGGAAAATGTTGAAGATAATTGCACGATTCAATGGAATTTCTCTATTCTGAAATGAACATATCTCGGCATCCATATCACTAGCAATTGAAATTTTAACAACTCTGCAATCTCATTCTCAACAAATCGGTTGTTCTCATTCTCAGCAGTGATACAGATCTCATTCTCAACAGTGATACAGGGACAGATCGATTTCCTCGTTGATCTCATGCCATCTCCCTCCGCCAGGCTCTTAATTTTGGTGAAGACGCATCCATCAATTCTTCGTGCCAGTTCTTCAGGTTGTTCTCTGATTTGCATGCTGGGAATAAAGAGATTATGCTCTACTCACTCCAATATTTCATATTTCTTCTGCTTCGAAGGACAGACTTGCAATGCAATTGGTCTTACTGGGCTTCTGAGTTATACCATATATGTAGTTCTTCCAATTTTCGAAACAATTTTGTATTCATTTTGAAAAATGTTGATTTTGGATCAGTCCTCTGTAACCTGCCGATTTGGTTTACAAACCACGGTTATACCTTTTTTTTTAATATTAATATTCGTTTTGGTTAAAAAAAAAAGAATTAAGTGTGTGTACGAACTGCAAAGACGAGAAATGGATGAGCCTGCTATGACAGCTCTCCAATTTTGGAAAGAGGCTTCCAGCCTATATTTTGTAACTCTGCTTCTTCTTTTTTAATACAAAAGCTCGTCACTCGTTCTTGTAAAAAAAAAAAGACGATAATAAAGTATACAAACTTATTCGTTTAATAATATGGACGATGTAGGAATAATAAATGAACTATATATTCTTATTAATTGATAGATAAAGAAGTCGTCTAAATATTTGACGATTTGGCTCGGACGGGGGTTTTCATTGGAATTTGTTGGTTTTTAATTTGCAAAATCTAAATTTAACTTTGTTTTAATTGCAGTTTTGATGATAGAAATGGATTCGACACCATAAAAAATCCCTAAGGCACCCAAAATTTCAAAGTTTGATAATTGTAACCAAGATTTTTAAAAATTTCTACCCGATTTTTTCAAAATCTTATCGGAAAAATCAAAATTTTCCATTCAAAATCGCCAAACTTGTAAACTATGCCGATAGATAAATAAACTATAAACAAAGGTCTGATTAACTAGCAAATGTACTCTATTAGTTAGAAAACAAGTATTTCCTTAGATCACGTTTGGTGAAGGCAACACATGTTTACGATGAAGGCAACACATGTTTAAAAGTAAAATAATGCGATGTGCAAATGGGATGATATAATGTGATGTGCAAATAAGATATCATCTTATGGGTATATAATGATATGGTTTGAGTTTGCAAATGTTGGTGTAGATTCAATGCCTAATATAAATTATTTTTTAATTGATTCAAGATAATTTTGTTAATATGTAATTATATATTTTTAGTTTATTTTATAGAAATAAAAATATAATATTATAAAAAGTAAAAATAAATATTAATATTTAAAAGTGAAAAGAAAGGTTTTGAGTTTACATGAGATGTTAATAAAAAACGAGATAATGTGATGTGCAAATAAGATATCATCTTATGGGTATATAATGATATGGTTTGAGTTTGCAAATGTTGGTGTAGATTCAATGCCTAATATAAATTTTTTTTAATTGATTCAAGATAATTTTGTTAATATGTAATTATATATTTTTAGTTTATTTTATAGAAATAAAAATATAATATTATAAAAAGTAAAAATAAATATTAATATTTAAAAGTGAAAAGAAAGGTTTTGAGTTTACATGAGATGTTAATAAAAAACGAGGTTTTGGTTATGAACTTTAATTTAAATTTATTAATGAATTTTAAAATAAATTAAAAAAAAATGATTATTAAAACAACTTTAAATCAATGTTTTTACAATATATAAAGAGTGATTTTGTGAATACATCACCACAGTCCGATGAAGTGAAAAAGGTTAATGCAATCTTCAACGCACAGAGATAGTTGCTTTAATACGAGTCTTATTAAAAGAGATTTGTTTCCACCTATGTCCAACAAAATTCCAAAACTTGCAAGCATAATTGCAATCCCATAAAAATGTTTAGGCTTAAATTTTCCACAGTGAGGACATGCAACATTTGTGGTTCTTTTATGCAACATTTGTGGTTCTTTTAACTAACATTATATTTAATTGTATATATCCACAAAAAAAAGTTATTTGAAAAAAAACACTTTGTATTTGATATTTTTGAGATTGAAATCAAAATACACATAACCATGCCTTTTAACTCTTTGATAGTTTCTGAATGTCTGATAGTTTTTGAATGTCTTCGCCCTGGACATCTAGGACATATAACAATCTTCCTTATGTTAGGAGGTGAATTCAATATGATGTCTTTGACATTTTTCCTGTATAGTGGTACATGACTATGTAAATGAGTGATTCGTCCAAGCGGTCGGAGGGTCACAATGGGTATGCTAGTAGAGCCCCCAAGCTATAAATTTGTAGGACCTTCTAGTGTATTTCAATTCCTTTTGGAACACTCGTATATATTGTATAAAAGGGAAGTGACCCCAACATTGTATCACAAGAGAAGAATGCAGTGTAAGTTTTTTGCCGAATAATAATAAAAGATCAAAGTTGTCATTGCCATGCGGTTTTATCTATGCACAATAGAGTTTCCACGTAAATCTTGTGTTCTATTGTTATTGTTGTTCACTTCTGTTTTTATATTTTTCAAATATCTGGTATTGGAGACTTAAAAACTCATAAGTATAGGGTTTTATGCAAGTGGTAGTTGCAACAATGACAGGATATTTTACCAAGTTCGAGATTGAGAAGTTTGATGGCAATAATTTTTACCTATGGAAGATGAAGGTGGAGGATTTGTTACTTCAAAACAACCAAGTCATAGCCTTGAAAGGGGTTATGAAAAAACTGAGCGGCATGAATGATGAGGAGTAGATAAAGTTTGACAAGAAGGTGGTTTCTATAATTCGCCTTTACCTAAAAGACTATGTCTTGTTCATTGTTGTTGAAGAAAAGGCCACAAAAACCCTTTGGGAGAAAATTGGGGAGTTGTATGAGACTAAATTGACAACAAATAAGGTTTTCCTAAAAAACAGCTTTATCATCTGAGGATGAAGGAGGGTTCAACTGTGGCAGATCATCTGAACAAGTTCAATACCCTTATCAGTAAACTAATCTTGGTTGGTGTAAAGGTGGAGGATTAAGATAGAGCAATAATTTTAATCTACTCCCTCCTGAATACCTAGGATCGTATGGTGGTGACCATCACCTACTCATCATCAAGAACTCTAAATTTTGATAATGTGGTAGTCGCATTGTTGGGGGGAGTTGAGGCAAAAGTCGTCTTTGGATCCCTCTATCAGTGGAGCCCTATTTGTGAGAGGGGGATCTAGTGAAAGGGATCAACATTGTATATCACAGTCGAGATCTAAGTTCAAAGGATGCAAGATGAAAGGGAAGTGTTGGAATTATGGGAAAACATGGCAATCAATGAATGAATATTGGCATTTGAAGAAGGATAAGAATGATGAAAATACAAATCAACCATCCAAGGCTAACACACCGGAATTAGAAGAAACAACAACATGTGAGGCTTTTTGTCTCAGTAATAACATATCTCTTTTATATGCCTAGGTTTTGGACTCACATGCATCTTTCTACAGGTAATCCACATAGAGACTGGTTTGTCAAATAACGACCTTATAGTGGTGGGATGGTCTACTTGGGTGATGATCATCCTTTAGAAATTGTGGAAGAGGGGATATTAGGATCAATTTGGATGATGGGAGATAAAGGAAGTTGTATGGTGTACGACATGTACCAGATCTACGGAATAATTTGCTCACAATCCAGATGATGGATAAGTTGGTGTGTTATACTAACTTTAGTGATAATCGTTGCAAGATTTCCAAAATCCCTATTGGTGGAAAAAGAAGAATCTGATGGGACTCCATATCATTTGTGCAATGAGACAATGACAAATCATGGAGCAAGAATAGACTCGGGGAATGTTCTGGATCTAGTGATGTTGTGTCATCTATGACTTGGACATATGAGTGAAATATTTTTAAACATTTTGCATGACATAGGCATGCTTTATGGGATTAAGTCTTGTAATTTAGACTTGTCTGAGCACTGTATTTTTGGTAAACATAAGAGAGTTTGGTTTACTGCAATCTCTAGTAAAAGTTCTGATCTTTTGCAACTTATTCATTCTCATATATTTGGACTAGTCCCCACTCTGTCTATAAATGGTGCTAGATATTTGATTATTCTAGAAGATTATGGATGTAGTTTTCGAAAATTAAGTCAAAATCCTTTGAGAAATTTAAGGAGTTCAAACCATGGGTAGAAAAAAGTTTGGGCAAGTATGTTTTGTGTATTATATCAGATAATGAGGGAGAGTAATGCTCTAAGGAATTGGATTAATTTTGTATGCAAGAAGCAATTAAGCACCAAAAGACTCCATATACTCCACAACAAAATGGTGTGGTTGAGCAAATTAATCGAACAATCATGAAACATGCAAGAAGCATGCTGAGTACATTTGGGTTGGATAATGTATTATGGGTAGAGGCTGTTAATAAAATTGCTTATTTGATTAATTGATCATCCACAACTACGTTGCATGGATAGATTCCAGAGGAGGTTTGGTGTGATAAGTTAGTTGATCATTCTTTTTTTTTGTATTGGGGGAATCAACAATTGGGATGGGCCTAATACTCACGTGACACGGGGTCCAAGGGTCCAATCCCGTCTGCTACCACTATACCCCTAGGTTCAACAATCGAGCCTGCCACAATCGGGCTTGGGTTATTCAAGATTTGAACCAATGACCTCTTACAAGGCTTGCACGGACTTTGCCAGTTGGTCTACACCCCGATGGGAAGCTAGTTGATTATTTTGATTTACATATATTTGGTTCAATGCATTTTCCCATGTACCTGATGAATACAGGTCCAAAATTGACCCAAATTCAATGAAATGTGTTTTTCTTGGTTATGATAATATAGTAAAGGGGCGTAGATTGTGGGATCCTACTGACCACGGGGTAATTGTTAGCCAAGGTGTTGTTTTTAATGAAAAATCCTTGCAAAGGAAGGAGCTACAGCAAACAAATGAGATTGTACTTGTTGAAGTAGAAATGAGAGAAGATGAAAATGCAGCTTTTGATCAACATGAAGGACAACAAGTTCATCAACCATAACTCATAATATCTACACATCCCAAGGGACATCCATAAAGGTATTCTCATTATTTTTCGGTCTTCTTTTGCTTTGTTACCTAACGATGGTGAACCCAACTCATTTTAGGAAGCTAGAGAATATGAGAATGTAGATAAATAAAGGAAATCCATGGATGAATAAATGAAATCACTGCACAATAATGAAACGTGGGAACTTGTGGATCTTTGACCAGGAAGAAAGGTTGTTGGAAACAAGTAGGTGCATAAAGTAAATAAGAATAATGATGGGTTGTTGAAATGTTATAAATCTTTCCTGGTAGCAAAAGGCTATGTGTAGAATTTAGGTACATATTTTAATGAAATCTTCCATATAGTGTAAGATTTTTACGTGCACTTGTAGCATCACAAGATTTAGAGTGGGATCGATTGGATGTAAAACTACTTCTTGCATGGTTATCTCAAAGAATTTTTTGAAATGGATTAGTCTAAGGGCTATAAAGAAAGAGGAAAAGAAAATTTGGTTTGTAGACTCAAGAAATATTTGCATGGAAAACAGGCACTAAGGATGTCGTACATAAAACTTGACACCTTCGTGAAGCGCCAAGGTTTCAATAGAAGTGAAGTTTACCATTGTGCATATTATAAGAAGTTTGATGATGGAAGTTTTATTGGTTGACCTTCCCCATCAGTCCTCCCCATTACCTCAGCTCCTAATTCACCATCGACTGATTCCCATCATGCATCCTTGGTTGACCTTTCTCGTCGACCCTCCTCATCGCCTTTACCTTCATCGGTTGTTTGTCAATGACTATGCCCATGACCTCCATTTGTGGTCATGACTTGAAAATATGCCTTCACTCGCATCCTCTCTGAATGCCTACATTTTGAGACTGAGACTATCCTCTGAGTTCATTACCTACGATTATGCCTAAATTCAGTAACTGTGATTATTCCTACAAAATCACCTTGCTTGTGATTGGAATCGTCGCCATAACTTGTGATTGTGCTCGGGGATTCGATGCCTACGACTATGGTAATAAGTTTTGAAATCTTGTGAGAAGCAAATTCATGGGACTTGTTGCACACACATGGGTTAGTAAACCAAATCCCATGCATGTACTTTGCCTATAACTGCCAACAGTGCTCATGATCTATTTCAGGGTTGCAAGGTAAGTTTGTGACCACCAAAGTGAGTGAGAATCACTGGGGAGTTAATTCGTGGCCTCTGCATGGAGGGCAGTCAATGTGATAATTTACCCTTAGAGACGACCAAATTTTGCAACAAGATGCATTTGGAGTACCTTAACAACTTTCAGAGGATCCAGGGGCCAACTTACAGTCCTACAAATATAGCTTTGGAGTCAGAATTCTCATTTTGGACATCACAAATTAAAAATCTGCTTGAATGGATAGAAACCCTAGAAAAAAATCATACGTTTCATCTAGAACTAAAACAAGTCTAACAGGGAATGCTCACTCTATCGAATCAGGTCACGGAAGTGGAATTGGAAAAATTATCCCTCGGGAAATTATTGAATGATGGGAAAGATCAAGAAACCCTTCAACCCCCAAGTGATGCCTTGCACACTGAAATTATCGACCTTAAAAGAAATCATGAGGATATTTTCCAACATCGGGCCACTTTCAAACAAGAGACAGATACACATAGTGGCTCTTGGGCAAAGAATATTAGGGGTAAAGACAAAACCCACCTCCTCTTGTTGAGGTCAAGGAAGTTGTGCAAGCGAAGGGATTGTGAACTGAATTTGAATGCTAGAGGGCTTCCCTCACCCTCGCCTTCCTCGAACCCTTTGTAGGTGAGTACCATGTTCCTCTGGGATTACCTCAAGCTTCTCGATATTCCACTTGAGAAAGCTTGGTTTGGACATGATTCTACATTGTTTATCTAGTTCAGGTCAACAGGAAACCGACTTCGGGCTCTCCTAGATAAAAAAGGTTGTTTTCTCTCCTTGCTATCTCACCAAATTCCAAGTTGTGGAGATGAAGCACTCTAGAAAGCTATTTGTAGCAACACGGCAAGTAGGTAAATTGGCATTCATATGAGACCTTCTAGCTATCATCCGAGATTCCCCCTCCTCAGCACTCTCATCCTAGGATTTCTAAATGACTAACTCATTGGAGGAGACAGGAAAGGGGGATTATAGTGGGAAGATGGAACGATAATGAGTCATTTTGGTCTTCTATGGAAATATTATATGATTCTATTGGTTCATCAAATATCCTCTTCATTATTGATACCCATGAGAATCTCGTCATACCACTTCCAGACATTTATGGTTATCACTAGTTTTATTCTTATAGACAGGAAATTCAGTCTTCTAGTGGGGTCCACAATTCCGGTGGAGTGGCATGCTTGGTGAGAGATTCCCTTCTGAGTATGGTCTCTCTTGTAGCAGGGGATGAGTTTTTTAAGTTCATGTGGGTCTGTCTCAGTATATTACCCCCTCTCCTTGTGGATATCTACATAGCAGGCTGATCTAGACCCATACTTGGATTTATATTATGGGATCATTCAACATTCTGGAATTGGGTACACCATCCTATTGGGTGATTTGAATGCATGCACCAAATCCATCCAGGCCCCCCTTCACGATCGCTATGAGGATGTGATCTATGTTCAGGATATCGATCTACCTTCAATCAGACTTCACAAGACATGATGTTTTGAGGCCTCTTATAGGGTATAGAAGACACCTCCTGTGGCTTAGGGAATCCCATGATCTTCTTATCCTAAATGAACTCCCTTGTTTCTCTGTGTCCCATTCCTTCACCTGTCAACCTCATAATGGAGGTTAGAGCCTGGTGGATTATGTCCTTTCCATTCGAGACCTACTCCCCTTAATTCACCACTTCTCAATAACCCCCATCAATTTAGTTGACCATTCTATCCTCTCCTTCTCCCTTCATACCAACACCCCCCCTCCTCCCTCTCTAAGTCCTAACCTCGAACCACTATACTCTTTGCCGAGGGAGACCCTGACACCTTCACTTCCACCCTCCGCCAAATGATCCCTTCCATGCTTCAATTTGCCTCCCTTGAATCTGTCTCTGCCAAGTATACCAATCTTTCATCTATAATCTAGGATGTTTCCCTTAAAACTTACCCCCACTCTACTCAATTGTAATGTCCCTTTTTAATTAAATTCCCAATGTGCTCAAATTGACCAAATTTCAACTCTAAGTCTAGATACAACTGATTCCAAACTCCTCCAATTGCTTTCAAACTTGCTAAGGAAGGTCATCTTGGGTGATGGGACACATTAAAAAATCTATTAGACATATAATCAACTGATATACCCAACCATGGTCTGCAATTTGCAAGGGAAGAAGTTTCAGGACAAGACTAGTCAATTTGGGAAGTGGAAATCCCCCCCGGGTCTTGGAACAAATCTCTTCCAAACATTGTACAACCTCCACTAATGGTTGGTATAAGACTTGGCTCTGTTATAAGACATTAAGTAAAGTATATTTGCAGCATTAGATGTGGTTTTGGGGTCTAATAGGTATCCAAGAGAACTGAGGGAATTTACTAGTAAATTTGAGGCTCAAACCCCCAATGGTATATGGCTCCAAATAGCTCCAAATGCTCTCAAATTGTACCAGAAGGTGTATGAATGATGTTAATACATAAAAATGGTGTTTACAGGTGTCTTTTAACCATCAGATGACTTCTGCAACTCACTTTGGAAATCTGGTCAATGTATGGAGTTTTACTAGTAAATTGTGGTTCAAATCCCCTAGGGGTAGATGATGAAAATGACTTTCCAAATGCACTCAATCCAACTCAAATTTCTGAATGGAATCAGGGGTATAAAGGACATAAACATGAACTCATATGCATCACCATTCAACTTTTAATGTCTACTATAATTCCCTTCAATCAGATGCAAAAAGACTAGTTTCAACCTTGGGGGAAATGGCATTAAATCTTCTTCAAATGGTATTAAATTGATCAAAATGACTCCAAATGCTTAAGTAATGAACATGAAACTTGTGAATCTCATAAATTACAGTCCATGAATCATAAATAAATCAGAGGAATGAACTTTCATTCGAATACATCAATACATCATTGCTACACATCAAGGTAGTGGGGAAATGGCACCATTCTTTCATTAAAAATCAGATTTATACATTTCCACTTGGAATTTCGACCTGAAACTTTCTGAAGATGAATAAAAGAGTATTTAATTCATATTACAAAATAAATGGGGCATTAGAAGCTTCCACAAAGAGTACAATAGCTCACCAAAAATTCCCTCCCTCAAGGATCAAGAATATGCAATGAAAACTGGATTGGTTGAAGGGGTGAGTTGCACTAGAAGAAACCATGAGCTGCCCTGTAGCTTACACCTGCAAATAAAGAATCCATTAAATCTCCATTAAATACCTTAATGTCCTTTTCAAACACCAACTTGGATGGGAATCTTTCACCCTCGAAATTGGCTAAGGCAAGAAACTAGTCATCCACTAACTCTCCCTCCTCACAAATGCAATTGCAAATTCTAAAAATGATCAAAAGCTTCCATTCTTGTTTGTTCATGAATTTTATAAACTTCTAATGTCCTCCATGGGTCAAATTCCTTCCAAGAGATTCATTCCAACTCAAGTTGGGAATAGATTCCCAAGTATGCCATGTGTCCTTCCAATTCTAGCCCTCTCCTTCTCCAAATTTGAATTGGTGTCTCTTTGGCTGTCCTAACTCACTTGAGCACCCTCTTGGAGGCTATTTTTAGCCTTGACATGTCATAAATGTCATATGTCAGCCCTCAGGTCTGATTTGTGTCATAGGTGTCATAGCATCTTCATCATTGTTGTCATAGAACTAGGGAATCTAGCCCAAGTGTCTCACTAGCTCCAAATTGCTTCTTCCTCTTCCATGGGAGTTATTCTTCCACTCCAATTCGACCTTACATGACTCATTCCAAGTATATTGACCTTCTAACTCATCCCAAGAACATTGAGCTTCTTATGGATTCGAAATGACAAGAGTAGGATGTCATGTGGCATGGCAAATCTAGCTTGTGTGGGTCCCACATCCTCCATGTGTCTTCATGATCAATTGCCACTTTGATTTTCCCTTGTATTTATTTATTTAGCTCCTTTATTAAATATTTATTCCATTCTAATGTGCAAACATCATTTATTATCCTCCTTATTTCAAATCCCAAATCTTCCACCCACAAGCTAGGAAACTAATAATTTTCCTCCTTGGCAATTATTTGACCCCTAACATCAATTTGACAAACTCTCATGAATATGGCCAATGGGATTAGGCCATTGTGACCCAATGCAAAATTTGGGACATGACAAATCCTCCCTTCCCAATATTTCTTGTCCTCAAGCAATTTCAAACATGTATGTTGAAGAACCTGTTTTATGTTTGAAGTTGCCACTGAGTTGCCCAACTTTGAGTCTTCGAGATTCCATGAAGATTTTAGAGAGGAACCACCATGCTTGTTGCTACACTACTCTGATTAAACTCACTTTATTAAGTGGGAAATCCATTTCCCATACTACTTGTTTCCCCAAAAAATTGAAACCAATGAGACTAAGAATTATCCCAAGGTCTCATTGCTTGTATTGCACTCCAACAATTAGAAGTGCTATCCAATTCATAGTTCCTGGATCCCATTTTCTTGTATGCATTATTCCCAACATCATGAGTACAAAATATATATCATCAAAGTACATAGCAACATAATGAAAATGAACATCAATAAGATGCTTCATCAAAGAATAGTGAAAGTGCTTATACCTCCAAGCAAGTAGACCACCATTTTCCAAGTGCATACAATCATCAAGTAACCAATCAAATTTGCTCCAATGTGTGAAGAATCTGAAATAATTAATTAATGAAAACACATGAGATAACAAAAATAACAGAACTCAGAATCGCTTTATTGACCGCGGGCCACTTTGAGGGGGCAACCTCCTTTGAGCAAGCTCAATACAAATAACTTCATGGTACCTTCATTGGTCTCAACACAAACTTATATACTAAGTCTAAGAGTCAATACCATGTGTCAATACAAACCATAAGCCAATACAAACTATGGATCAACAATTACTACGAGACAACTTACAAAGCATATGCGTCCACCAATAATAATACAAACTATGGATCAACAAATACTACGGGACGACTTACAAAGCATATGCGTCAAACAACAATATACTAACAAAGTAAATAGAAGGGTTGACATGGGTTCTAACATCCCCTCTCGCTTAGAAAAACTTTGTCCTCAAAGCTTTAGATATGGAAGTTGATGCAGAATTTGAAGGAGTGGTTCCCCTGTAGCATCCTCGGGTTGCATTATGCGCCACTAACGCCTTTTAAGTTTCAGGGAGGATTGCTTGGAAGGATGTAGACGAAGAAGAACCATATCAGCTGCGTGAAAAGTGTGCTCAGAACGGTGTTGATTGGCTTGTTGTTTCAGTCGAATTCTTTCCATGTGAAGATTGTCTTGCAGAATGAGAAGAATCTGAAACCGAGTCAATTTCCTGAACTGGGGAGCCGCTGAGGGTGTATGGAAGAATAACTGGCGGTGCCTGTCCATAGATTGATTCATATGGTGTCTTTTTAGATGTGGTATTGTACCACTGGAGCGCTTCTAGGATATCCATAGAAATAGTTGTCCAAATCTGTGTAGGGATGGGCAAGGGTTCAAGCAGTCCCAAAAGGAGTGTCGTTTCACCCTTGTTGACCTGGCAAGTATCACAGTCAACCACCATCTGTTGAATTGTCATTTTCAGTCCCTTCCAAAAGAAGTTACATTGTTCCTGGTCATACGTTTGAAGGAACCCAGAGTGCCCTGCTGATGAAGAAGCATGGAGTTCATAGAAGAGATAGCCCCGTTGAACAAATTGCAACCAATTTGGAACAAGCAGAGAAATAGCTGTAAGAGAAACTTGGACATCAAATGTGCGAGAAGGAGCATCTGCCACCATATTGTCCTTACCCTTCTTGTAAGTGATCGTATAGTCATAAACCATGAGTTAGACAACCCATTTCAGGTGTGTTGGGGAGGAGACCCGTTGTTCCAGAAAAATTTTCAGACTCTGGAGATCAGTCTTGATGCAGAAATAATTCCCTAATAGGGATGGCTGCCACTTCTGTATTGCATGCAAAATAACCATAATTTCCTGCTGAGATGTAGATGCGGCTAAATGCTCACCGGAAAGGTCTCTTAAAGGAGGCAAGCCCACTAGTGCAACAAAGACACCTGCATATCTATCCAAGGAAGTAGTGGAGACTGTTAGTGGGTGCATCTGAATGGAATGGAGCTGAGTGATGACACCATGTGAATTATTCTTAAGGATCTTTTCCAGGCAATGTGAACTGATGATGCAGAGAGACCCTGGTTGTAAGCTCGTAAATTTGTGTTGTGTCCCTTTGACTGAAAACTGCATCCAAAGTTCAGCAAAATCCCATAAGATGGGGCCAAGTGTGCGTAACCATTGAACACCCAAAACCACATCGCATCCACCTAAGGACAAGGCAAACATGTTAGAGTGCAGGTTATAATCTTCCAGAGAGATACACACATTGTGACACTTTCCCTTGCAAGGTAAGGTGCCCCCATTGGCAACCATGACTTCAAAGTTGGAGCAAGGATGGATAAAACAATCAGCCTGTTTGGCGATCCGGGGGTCAATGAAGTTATGAGTGCTACCAAAATCAATGAGTATTGTAAGAGGAAGCTTCTTGAAGCAACCCCTAACCCGCATTGTTGGGGGGGTGGTGACGTCGGATAAAGCATGGAGAGATATCTCTGGTTGGCCGTCTTGAGATGGGGGGTCAATAGGTGACTCATGAATGTCGACCTAATCATCCATTTTATCTGGAGCTTCTTCACCAATTTTAGAGGCAGGCATAGAATCCATATCCAAGAGATAGAGCTTTTGTTGAACACATCTATGTCCCCGAGTGAATTTCTCATCACAATTATAAAAAAACCCTTTTTCTCTGCGTGCCTGTATCTCTGTTTCTGACAAATGCTTGATAGGAGTTGGTCGAGGAGCTGGCGGGATGGGAGGTCGTTGAGAACTCATATTTCGGAAGGAGACAAAAGTGGGTTTGGAGCGTTGTGGGGCTGCAATCTTGTCTTCTGCCAACTTAGCCAACCCCAGGGCTTCCATCATTATGTTGGGACAAAACATTTTAACCTCTGAGCGGATTTCATTCTTAAGACCACTGATAAAACAACTCCTGTAGAATTCATCAGATAATCCTTCTGTGTGATTGGATAGTTTCTCAAATTCTGTCTGATACTCTCTCACAATGACAATTTTGCGAATTTTAGTGAGGGCTCTTGTGAAGTCATCAAAAGCATTAGGACCAAATCGTTGCAAAAGAAGTTGGCAAAAATCTGGCCATTTTGGCTCTTCATGAGCCTTGATGTACCAATGGTACCATTGAAGAGCTTCTTGTTCCAAATGAAATGATGCAAGTGGAACTTTGTTGACATCAAAAGTATTATGCAGGCTTAAATATTTTTCTACACGATAGATCCATCCAGTCGGATCAGTACCATTGAAGCGAGGAAAATCAAGCTTCTGACCACGGAAATTGCTGGAAGAAGAGAACCCATTGTCTGATGAAGACTTGGACTGTCATTTGTTGTTCATGGTTGAATGCTCAAGATGGAGGCCAAGAAATTTTTCATCCAGATCCTGGAGTTTGGTTTGGATGGTTGTTAGTGCTTCCTCCATGGTTTTTGCTCCTGCGCGGGTGACAACCATAACCATGATTTTTATTTTTTTTAGAATGGGTAGAAAAACACAAACATAAGCTTATTTAGTAAAGGAAAATTTGGATTTGGGAAAAAATCTGATGGGTAATTAGGGTTTGACTAGGTTTTGGACACTTTCTGATGGATAGGGAAGTAAAACATGGGGATTTCAGAAGCGGGGTGAAAGAATGAGAAAATTTGGCAGAGAGGAACAAAGAAGCAGAATTAGGAAATGAACACTGTGGTAAAATTTGAAGGCAAGTGGGTGAAAATTGAAGAAGTTATGGCAAACCCTAAAAATAAACAAATGTGAGATTTCTGGCTTTAGGAAGTAAAATTTGGGATAGGGTCCTCATGAATGAAATATGCAGAATGGGATTGCAGGGGTGTCCCGGAAGTTTCAAGGGAAACAGAGTTAAAACAAGGGAGATATGGTGAAAAAACAATTTTTTTTTCATAAATGGATTTGCAATGGCGCGGAAGGGATCGGCAACTAATGGATCTCAAATGGCGCGGAAGGGATCGGCAACAGTTCTGGATAGAGGAAATCTGCGATTTATCAGCTGAAAATAGATATGGACACCGTATGCTCGGCTTCCTAACGGTTCAGGGGATTCACTCGGCCACCAATGCTATCTAATGGCTTGCGTATTGGGGCAGTACCCCTCACTCCACGGCTCAGGTAAAACTGATAACCTCTTTGCCACAAACGACAACTCTTGGTTTTCCTCACGAGTGGAAACTAGTCAATCAGGTAGGGGTCGTTGCCCTTTTCACCGGCAGGTCCTCTGAATGGGCCAACTACTTTGGGGTTCCTGTGGTAGTCCTCATAAGGATTTTTAGGGCTTATGCCCAAGTACTTCCCACAGTTACGCGGATAGGAATTATTCCCAGATCCGAACTTGCAACAGATGCGGAAAAAAAAATTGGCAGAAATTTCACCCAACAAGCCCAAAAAAGTGCTCTGATACCAGATGTAAAGAACCTGCAATAATTAATTAATGAAAACACACGAGATAGTAGAAATAACAGAACTTAGAATCGCTTTATTGATCGTAGACCACTTCTAGGGGGCAACCTCCTTTGAGCAAGATCAATACAAATAATTGCACGGTACCTTCATTGGTCTCAACACAAACTTATATACTAAGTTTAGGTGCCAATACCATGGGTCAATACCATGTGTCAATACAAACCATGGGCCAATACAAACTATGGATCAACAATTACTATGGGACAACTTACAAAGCATTTGCGTCCAACAACAATAATACAAACTATGGATCAACAAATACTACAAAACGACTTACAAAGCATATGCGTCCAGCAACAATATACTAACAAAGTAAATAGAAGGTTTGACATGGGTTCCTAACACAATGACATAGGTGAGGATCCCATGTCTTATCATGCTGCTCCAAAAGGATGTGATATGCATCAAAATATCGAGCCATGTATTCTTTCATCCAAGAAGTGAATGAAGATTCTCTACTAAAATCTGAACCAAATAATGAGCAAGAAAAACAAGGAGACTTCAAAAGACTCAAAGAAGTCTCACCCATACATCCATGAATGTGAGAATCATAAAGATATAACAAAGTATGTGGCTGCAAAAAACAATGTTCTCCAATCATAAATCTATTCACCCCAGTGTTGGATGAAGTTCCTCCAACATCAAATGAACCAAGTGTTGAGCAAGAAAACCCATGAGTTTTCAAGTGATTCAAATGCATATCATAGGTGCATCCATGCAGATGTGCATAATCATAAAGTAACAAAGGATGCTGCTGCAAATGTGAATAAGAATGTGCTCCAACCATGTCATCATAAAAGGTAAATCTAGGAGTTCCATACTCCTCATGTGGCACCATAAAAAAGAACCCTTTCACCCATACTTCATTGAGACTAATCCTGCAAAACATGGAATTGTAGGATGTAGGAGAATGAACTAACTCACCCAAATGATCAAAAAGTGCAGAAGTTTCATCATGGGAAGGATCCATATGGGTAGTATCATGCAGCTCCTTCAAAAGTGTGAAACCTTTGTCATAGATTGGTTCCAATGTAAAGGAATCATGCTCTTCTTTAAAAATTGCATAACCTTCATCAAGAGACAATTCAAGTTCCTCTTCCACCACATTAAGTGTTTGGATCTCTTCAAGTTCATCTTCAAACACATCAAGCACATTCAAATTTCCACATTTCTCATGATCTACCATGTCATGAGAATCCTCCAAACAATCTACCATTTGACAATCTAAAACATAGGAGGAAAAACAAGTATCTTGCAACTTTTCAAGAAGTTGCTCATTTTTAATTGTGAGCTTATGATTATCCTCATTATTTTTCAAGTATGCATCATGTAACAATTCATTAAGCTCAAACAAATGGTTTCTATCAAAAAGCAAAGACATGAAATTACCTTTGATGTGGCACGTTGCTCTTTGAATCTTCTCCATGTCTTCAAGGAAGGATGTTTCCTCCAATGAAGTAGCTCTCCAACAAGAACTTGACACCAATTCTTGAGTGTCATGGAGAATGTTGAGGGACTCTTGGATCTTATTTTCATTCATCTTTAAGGACCCTTCAAGAAAATGAGGCTCTTTCGAATGAACCTCCTCATCTTCTTCCTTCTTGCTTGGACCAACTTCATGAAGGTTAAGTGGTGATGGGGAAGTTGATCTTGTTTCTTCTTCAACTGATACAAGGTCTTCATTTTCATGCTTAGGGGAGTTTTGTGTTGCAGCAATACTGTCAAAAGTGATCTCTATGTCACCAACATAGAGGTGTGAGCACCCATCAATAGGTACTCCTTCATAGTTTAAGCATCCATCAGTAGATGCTCCTTGATTCATGTCCAAGGTAGAATGTGTCTCGAAATGATCTTCAATATTTTCAATAGGATCTTCTTAAAGTTCATGGGATGTATCTTCATCTTTCTCCTTCAAGAAATATGATGTACTTTTCCCCTTGGTTTCCTTAATATCAATACCTTTGGAATATCTTTTTGCAGAAATCCCATAAACTCTCATCCAGTAGGAAAGAGATCTATTCTCTGAAGGTTCAGATATTTCAATGCTCTTTTCACTCACACATGCATGATTTTATCTCCAAGGTCTTTTATGAGAAGGGCATAAACCTTTCTTCACTAACTCCACATCTTCATTTTTGGGCCTATTTGCAAACAGTTGATCAGCATAGTATTCAAAAGGCATGTCATTTTGTGTATCTTCCTTCGAAGCAAGATATGATTGATATCTTTGATATTGTTGGGGCAAGGTTTTATATGTTGCTCTCCATCTTTGTAACTCAATCATAGAATTATCCTTTGGTGGTGTGTCATACTCATATTTATCATACATATGGTCATAATAATAATGTTCATTCCTCCTGAAATTGTAAGAAGTGTTGCATGATGGCACCTCTTCCTCATACCATTCACATTCTCCTTCATATTGTTCACAATAATCTGCATATTCCTCATAAGAATTGTACTCATAGGATTCATCATAATAGTAAGAGATGGCTGCAACTTATTCTTCAATGCATGATATTAATCCACGGGTGCAAGGACCATGCTTTGATACCACTATAATGCCCATTTTTAATTAAATTCCCAATGTTCTCAAATTCACCAAATTTCAACTCTAGGTATATGGATACAACGGATTCCAAACTCCTCCAATTGCTTTCAAACTTACTGAGGAAGGTCATGAGGAGTGATGGGACACATTAACACATCCGTCATACATATAATCAACTGATATACCCAACCATGGTATACAATTTTCAAGGGAAGAAGTTTCGAGACAAGACTAGACAATTTGGGAAGTGGAAATCCCCTCTGGGTCTTGGAACAAATCTCTTCCAACACTGTACAACCTCCACTAATGGTTGGTATAAGACTTGTATCTGTTATAAGACATTAATTAAAGTATATTTGCAGCATTATATGTGTTTTTGGGATCGAATAGGTATCCAAGATAACTCAGGGAATTTACTAGTAAATTTGAGGCTCAAACCCCCAATGGTAGATGGCTCCAAATAGCTCCAAATGCTCTCAAATTGTAGCATAAGGTGTATGAATGATGTTAATACATAAAAATCGTGTTTATAGGTGTCTTTTAACCATCAAATGACTTATGCAACTTACGTTGGCAATCTGGTCAATGTATGGAGTTTTACTAGTAAATTGTGGTTCAAATCCCCTAGGGGTAGATGATGAAAATGACTTTCCAAATGCACTCAATCCAAATCAAATTTCTAAATGGAAGTAGGGGACATATGAAGTAAATCAACATGAACTCATATTTATCACCGTTCAACGTTTAATGTCTACTATAACTCCCTTCAATCAGATGCAAAAAGACTAGTTTCAACCTTGGGGGAAATGGCATTAAATCTTCTTCAAATGGTATTAAACTGATCAAAATGACTCCAAATGCTTAAGTAATGAACATGAAACTTGTGAAGATCATAAATGACAGTCCATGAATCATAACTACATCAGAGGAATGATCTTTCATTCGAATACATCAATACACCATTGCTACACATCAAGGTAGTGGGGAAATGGCACCATTCTTTCATTAAAAATCAGATTTGTACATTTCCACTTGGAATTTTGACCTGAAAATTTTTGAAGATGAAGAAAAGAGTATTTAATTCATATTAAAAAATAAATGGGGCAGTAGAATCTCCCCCAAAGAGTACAATATCTCACCAAAAACGCCCTCCCTCAAGGATCAAGAATATGCAATGAAAACTGGAAATGGTTGAAGGAGTGAGCTGCACTAGAAGAAACAATGAGTTGCCCTGTAGCTTACACCTACAAATAAAGAATCCATTAAAGCTCCATGAAATACCTGAATGGTCTTTCAAAACACCAACTTGGATGGGAATCTTTCACCCTCAAAATTGGCTAAGGCAAGAAACTAGTCATCCACTATCTGCCCCCCTTCACAAATGTAATTGCAAATTCTAAAAATGATGAAAATCTGCCATTCTTCTTTGTTCATGACTTTTATAAACTTCTAATGTCCTCCATGGGTCGAATTCCTTCCAAGAGATTCATGCCAACTCAAGTTGGGAAGATATTCCCAAGTATGTCACTTGTCCTTCCAATTCCAGCCCTCTCCTTCTCCAAATTCGAATTGGTGTCTCTTTGGCTGCCCTAACTCACTTGAGAGCCCTCTTGGAGGATATTTTTAGCCCTAAAATGTCATAAATTTCATATGTCATCCCTCAGGTCTGATTTGTGTCATAGGTGTCATAGCATCTTCATCATTGTTGTCATAGAACTAGGGAATCTAGCCAAGTGTCTCACTAGCTCCAAATTGCCTCTTCCTCTTCCATGGGAGTTATTCTTCCACTCCAATTCGACCTTACATGACTCATGCCAAGTATATTGACCTTCTAACTCATCCCAAGAACATTGGGCTTCTTATGGATTCTAAATGACAAGAGTAAGATGCCATGTGGCATGGCAAATCTAGCCTGTGTGGGTCCCACATCCTCCATGTGTCTTCATGATCAATTGCCACTTTCATTTTCCCTTTTATTTATTTATTTATCTCCTTTATTATATATTTATGCTATTCTAATGTGCAAACATCATTTATTATTCTCCTTATTTCAAATCCCAAAGCTTCCACCCACAACCTAGGAAACTAGCAATTTTTCTCCTTGGCAATTATTTGACCCTTAACATCAATTTGACAAACTCTCATAAATATGGCCAATGGGATTAGGTCATTGTGGCCCAATGCAAAATTTGGGACATGATATCAATCCACCCCTCCTTCCCCAAATTTTCGGTTCTATGCAATGAACTAGTGGTACAATGAGAACTAGAAGTGCCTCCACACCCAACTTCGACATGCCTTCACCCATGGGCATCCCTTCTACCCCTTTTTTCAAGCTTCAAACTACTGACTCCTTCCCCATAAGAAACAACTCTAGATATTCCATAGGAGACGTGAGCCAAGAAATTCCCTTATGCACTCCCCCAAAAATTCTAGGTATACCATTTTCCCTCACAACTCCCACCTCCCGCCTGATCTTGATTCAAATTTTTTGTTTTCCCACACATTTTCCCTCTGTGATGTCCCATAGTAGCCCCTTATCCAAGTTACCTCTTACCCCCCTTCTTGATACTTATTCACTCCCCATGATATATGATAGGTTGTCTAGGTCATGACCTCCAACATAACAAGTGAAGAGGAGGGGTTCTAGGTTTAACTCTTCAAGTATGGGTTCCGTGCACTCGATTGCTACCTAGTTGATCAATTTAACCATGTGGTTTTTATAGGTTTCCAAGAATCATGATTGCATCATATTATCCACTCAATCCATAAATTGAGTCGTAGTACTCATCCCAATCACTACAGAATGATCATGCTCGACCACACCTTTTCCAAACTATATGCTATCATCCTCAAAATGTAGCTTTTAAAGGAGATAGTGGTGGCCTTATCAACCACTATAAGTTGGGCATCCAAGTTACAAATAGTGGTGGTCTTATCAACCACTATAAGTTGGGCATCCAAGTATCCAAGTTACAAATAGTGGTGGTCTTATCAACCACTGAAGTATAATATGTGGCAGCAACTAAGGCGATTAAAGAGGCAATCTGGCTAGAGTGACTTATGGATGATTTCAAGATGATGTAGGGGAATATGAACTTGCATTGTGATAGTAAAAGTGCTATTCACTTAGTGAATAATCCATCATTTCATGATCGCAAGAGGCATATTGATATTAAGCACCATTCATAAGAAAAGTGGTGGAAGAAGGTAGGATCATGTTGGATAAAATTGATACCAATGAGAACACTGCAGATATGCTTACAAAGTTGGTTTCTTACGAAATTGTTGGCTTACAACTTCCTTCCTTAACTTTCTCTTACAGACCCAGGTTTTGCACAGTTATGGAGCCAACAACGCCACTTCTTCACCGGCCCTTTCGATAACAGTCTGCGAACAAACTGAGGTCTCACCCGAGGTGAAGCTATGGGGAATTACAAAAGCAGGTTTTTGTAATAAGGTGATGTGCGGTTATGGAACTGACGTGAGAGAAGTCCTTCCGACTTTGCATATATCGGAGGTTACAATATGACGAAATACTATGCAACAACACACCCACATGACCGCGCTTCTAGGGAATCACACGTACAAAAATTTTGCTGACGTAGTGTTTACCAAATACTTATACACTTAACGTATTCAATCTTACTTGCATAATTACACAACTAACATATCCAGTGGCTTGCACATTCACATATACCAGTCTAGTACTTAGCATGTTATTCGCATTCATCAACGCATGAAAATATATATGAAAGTGTGAATACACATAAACATAAGTCTAAATGTAACTTAAGCAAAACATACACAATCACACATTCAATCACATAACACAAGTATTTACGTGGTTCACCCCCAGGATGGGAGCTACGTCCACGGGAATTGTTGTTGATATTAATGGGAAGGGTTCAACAGCTCTTGTCTGCGCACTCAGCTGCAGACTCTTCTCTCTCTAGTAGGCCTCTGTGCACACAACTGCAGAGCCTCTTTCTCTCTATAATGGGCCTATGCGCACACAGCTGCAGAGCCTCTTTCTCTCTATAATGGGCCTATGCGCACACAGCTGCAGAGCCTCTTACAATGCTTATCAAAAGATATGAATGTCTATCAAGATCACCGAAAGATCAATACAGTTCAATCATAGATCAACCCTTCCCTTACACAGTGCCCCTTTTATAGATCGTACCCAAAGGTCACGTCTTTACAATGAGAGTGGGAGAAGATTCCTATCGTACCCAAAAATCCCCCGCGGGTGGTGCAGTTAGCCCACTACTCGGGCCTGTCACCATCGACAGCTGCTTCACCGGACTTCTGTTGTCCTTGTGCGCCGCCTATGGCTCTAACGCTCCTTCTGACGGCTGCAGCTCTGGCAGAACGACTCTGACTCCCAACTAACAGGTTCCTTTCAGACGCTCTGCCCCTTCTGTCACCGTCGATCCGCCACTCTTCTTCTAATGGCCTTCCGCCTCCCATGCTGCCTTGATCCTTAGTCTGTACTAAGGAGACAAGTCGCTTTCCACCACTTTCGCACCGCTCCTTACCCAACTCCCTCGAGTTATGGAGTCGCTTACCAAAAATAGGTCGTTGTTCGACCTTTCCTTACTTTGTGCTTTATTTCCAAAAATAGCTGATGTGCTAGAACTACACATCAGCTAGACTGTGCTATGCTTAGACTTCGCATTTCCACTCCGCTTTACCCAAACTGCGCTTTGCCAAAACTGTGTTATTTGGACTTTGCTTCAAAACTGTGTTACTTGGGCCACGCGCAACATGAAGCGTCATATGTATTGTATAAAAGAGAAGTGACCCATGGCATTGTATCACAAGAGGATAAATCATTACGTTTTTTGCTAAGTAATAATAAAAGATTGAAGTTGTCATTGCCTAATGGTTTTACCTACACACAACATGGTTTCCATGTAAATCTCATGTTCTATTGTTATCGTTGTTTGCTTATGTTTTAATGTTTTTCTAACATATTTAGTAGAATTATAGTTCTTAAACGATACAAAGACTTATACATTCTCTAAAATTTTATAACCTAATAATAAAAAACAATGTTGAATAAAAATTGTTCTAAGAAGCATACTAACCAAAAAATCAAAACCATTAAAATAGTGACCTAACAAAATCATTAAGAAGGACATTTCCTCTGAATTTTTGTTCAACCAAAGTTCCTTCTTGTAGTAGGAGGGATTCTTTTGAAAGATTGTTTGCTTAGAATTGAATTACTTTTAGATACATGCAAATGATGCTTCCTAAAATTGCATTTTTGCCTCCAAATGTTTTGTAATTATGGGATCTAGGGCCAAATTTGTGAATTGACATCTACCATTTTCCCAATACATGAAAAGCTTTGAGTCCCCTAGGACCTATAACTTGTTTACTTCTTCATCAATATCTAGAAAGGATATAATTATGTTTTGTTGTGTGCTCCTTGAACTACCACATATTTTAAAAGGAAATAATGATCATTATTTTAGAAAAGTACAAACCTTGCACCACACATACCTAGGGAACCTTGGTATGCATCATTATAGAAACCCTTGGGTTTTGAGAAATCAATATCTAGTTCCTTTAGGGTTCTAGCTTTATTATGCTTTAGAGGTTCCCAACCTTCTCCATATTGTTGAAAATAGTCATTGATGTCAAGGAGATCGTGAATTTGCTGGAGCGTAGATGAAGCCCGATGCGGACAAAGTGGAAGCCCGAAAGTGGAAGAGATGAAACCCTTCATAGGACGAAGGAGACTTTGGAAGCAAGGAATATCAGTGTTGGAAGTGCTCAAACGAATTATGGGTTTACAGGTGAATGTGTAGAGGTAGAGCAGATGCACATTGTTTCAAAGGTGAATGATTAGAGATTGGAATGAATATGAAGTCGTAGGATCAACATCAGAACAATAACTTCGGAAGGAAAATGTTGGGATGGTTTCTAAAAGGTTTTGTTGAGTGATGCTGATGTGAAGAACTGAAAGTCGGAGGATCAACCTCAGAAGAGTTTTGAACAGTTTATTGAATGGTTTCGAAGTCGTAGACCCGAGGTGATCTTTAACCGAATTGGATAAGTCGGGAAGTCCATATTGGGAGGAAGTCATAAGGTGATTGGAAAACGGTGTCAAAGTAAACTCAAAGGTGGATTCAATAAATTGGGAAGCCCATATCGGAAATCGAACATCGAAAGAGTAAAAAGGAGTTGTTGACTAGTTCCGAAGTAGCGGATCTGAAGTTGTTATAAACCAACTAGCGGATCCAAAGTTGTTACATACTAGATTGGATACCATGGAAAGTTCACATCAAGAGAAAGTGGAGAAGTTGTTGGTGAATGGTTCCAATATACCAGACCTGAAGTAAGTTTAAGCCAGTTTGCATTACATTGGGAAGTCTGCATCAATAGGGAAACATAAAAAATGTCGGTCTTCAGATATTGGGAAAAGGAACAATATCGAAACAATTACTATAGAACCATGACATCAGACATTGGACAGTAAATATCATGATTGCAAAAAAAGAACAAGGCATTTTTAAATTAAAGCAAACTACAGGATTAGGGTGGCAGGGTGATGCAAGGAAGGGAGATGATGCTTCCTTCTAGTTGGTGGAGAATCTAGGGAGTTGGTGCTTCCTTCTAGTTGGTGCTAGAGAATCTCGGGGGTTGGTGCTTCCTTCAAGTTGGTGCCTATAAACCAGGGGGTTGCTTCCTCTTTCAAGTTGATGCTTAAAAATTGTAAGTAGATGCTTACTGCAGGGATTAGTGTCCCTTACAAGTTGGAGCCCGTAAAAGAATGTAATTCTTGATTTACATAAGAAAAATTTATGTGGTTTTCTCCCTTATTGGGTTTCTGCGTAAAATATCTATGTACTTTATTTTGTGTTGATCTTTGTTATTATGATTGGTTATGTATTGCTGATTTAAAAGTTGTCAAAGTGAAAAAGTGGCAAGATATGCTGCATACTGATTCACCCCCCCTCTTAGTATACACGAATATTCCAACACATATGAGGGCCTTATGTCATGAGACACCACACTTGCAATCAACTCCTTTCCATTAGAAACCATATTGTTTCTAGTTAACCAAACCCCCGACAAAACATAATAAGGTAAAGCTTTATGATCACTGACAACTTTATTAAAACATCAATCTCCACAACATTCCAATAGAGAGAGCTTGTCCCAATAGATGGGGACCTTCAAATACTACAGAAAAAACTTTCCAAATAGAGTTTGTAAAAGGGAAACAAACAAAACGATTATCCACATATTCACTTGAATCCTTACATAGAATGCACCAACCCAACCTTATCTAATTCCTATTTTTCCCATAGTCCCAAGTTAATATCATATTGTCCAAGACTAGCCACAAGAAGATCTTAGTTTTAATAAGAATTTCCAATTTCCAAACTAGTTTCCACTACCACATTATTTCTTCATCTAATTTCTCCTCCATTTTAGCTTCGTAACCTAGATTTGTAACGTACCCTCCCATCTAGCCAATTCCTCGAAGGGAACATGATGCTAAAATTCTGTGCTTTCACATAATCTCAGCCCAAACCATTAGCTTCATACAATTAAAACAACATAGTGTGCAGATACAATTTAAGCAATTTTAGCACAACGGAATTAAAACTCATCCACACACACACATTTCATATGCATACAGCATATCAAAAACAACCATCAATTTAAACATTGCAGAAGTAAATGCATAGACAGATAAACACTTATCTTTATGGTGAAATGGACCCAAACAACTAGCTATGTTGCTGCAACGTTCCACCCAACCATAGGCCAGTTGTGTTCATCAATTTCTCAACACAACTGCCACCCCCGAGCTGAGCATGATTCTTACAAGGAAAAGGGGACATTCCAGCTCATAAACGGCCAAAGCAATAGATACCCATCTCAACCCCAACCTTCTTTTACACACATCAACTCAAACTGGGCATGGATGCCCATTTTCAACAATGGGATTTTACAAATAAGATGGCCATGGACTTTCCCAAATCGTGGGCACACCAAAAACGAAATGGCAATTGGGGAATCAACCCTAGGAGAGCAAAATCGTTTCCAGAAAACGTTTCTGGGCATTCAAGGGACAAAAACGGCCTCCATAAACCCCAAAATCGTGGCTCCCTTCCTCCCAGCCATTGTGCAATACAAAAACGAGTTCCCAGGCATGGAAAATGCAGGAAAATGGTGAAAAACATGATGGGGAAAGCCCAGCTAGCTCCAAAAACGTGAGAGAGGCAAAAATGCTTGATGGGTAATGGCTTGGGAGGCAAATTCATGGCTCTTTTCTTGCCAAGGAAGCCAAACACGTTTTTCTATGCAGGGTGGTTGCCCATACTCGAATTTTGGACAGCCATACCTCCCCATTCCCCAAGGCATTAACTACTTCACCCAACTCTTGGGAGAAATGAATGATTGGGTACAAAAGTCAACATGGGTAGTTGAGTGTTTGATGGGTTATCTCATTGACACTTGGCTTGACTTGATTGGCTCAAGGGTTTGAATGTTTTCCCTCCCAATTCCTGTAAAATCATGCCCCCATCTCTTGTTGCAATGCATAGCTAGTTGTGGGTATTTTATTAAAATGCATATTTACAATTCCAATGTGCCTGGCTAGCACGTAAACCATATGCATCAATAAATCGATGGCGGGGCCTTGGCCTTGAGCCCCTCACCACGATTTTATAGCAATATTACATCATTTACAATTTTAATGCCATGGGGTCAAACTGGGGACATTACAAGATTAGAAGTTAGCACACTTGTACCTTTGTTTCTTGTCCACTTTAGTTCATCATCTTAGTCTTTGAGGATAATATCATTGTGCCCATGAAGTGTTGTATACTGATTTTACTCTACTACCTGTTCATCCAGAAGCTCCAAAACCTTTGTAGATTTCCAAATTTGAAACCATTCCTTATGAACCCTTTGATTTGAAGCATGATGCTTACAATTTACCATCATGGTAGTTAGTTTTATGGAAAGGAACTATGTAAGTGTTGAAACCTTCCCAACATTTTTGAGTGGTCACTCCACCCAGCATGAGGGGATATGTTTGTAATAATAATAAAGAGAAATCCACTATAGCAATCACGATATTAGAGAAACCCTAGAAATCAGTAAACACCCGAATAATTTAATATAGAAGATGGCTATAAACTAATCAAATCATGGGCACCCTTAATCCACCAACTTCATCCGTAATTCTTTGGTATTCTCACTTCCCTTCTATTTTTTTTCATTACGGCTATACTTGGTGGCCTTATCTATTTAAGATGGCCTTTTATTATTTCTTCTTTTAAACCTTTCTTAAATTCTCTCATGCCCTCACCTAGCATGTAGAATTTTATTTCTTCTCACTCTCATTCTTATTTTTGGTTTAGTGATATTTAGATCTATTTAATCACTCTTATTTCACGTGTTTATATTCATATGTTGTTTCAATAATCTATTAACTCACTCTTTACTAATTTCTTTACAAATTTTCTTTAATATCTCTCTATAGGTTTCAACCTTTGTAACCCCTCCCCAACCCCCATTTTTAACTTCTTTCCAATTGCATCATATTCTTACGTAACCTAGTCCCCCTTGCTATTTTTAGTACAAATGGCTAATCTATTTTTCCTTAAATACCAATCAATGGCTCTCTCTTCTCTTTTATTACAAAACTATCCCCTTATGATGAGTGGAATGTCCACTCAAAATGTTGGGAAGGTTTCGACACTCTCACATAATTCCTCTACCATTATATTTGATATTTCAAGAGTGAAATCAAAATATACATAAACAAGCCTCTTAACTCCCTTTCAAAGTCCATAAATGTATCCAACCCTATCTTGTGCCTTTGTATTACATTATTCCATAAATCAACGCAACATGACAATTGTATTTTCCTTTCAAAACATCAATCTTCCATAGATCTACGCCTAGAGACATTTATTGACAAATAACCCTAAACAATTAAGCCGCCTCAAATTTGGAGCCTCGTAAGAGGGAGATTAAAGATTCATGAGATACCCCCTACTTTCCTAAACTACAAAATCCCCTTTCTGTTGAGAGAGGGCTACCTTTGAGATAAAGCATGCCTTTGTATTGAATTCTCTGTAAACATAAGAAAATTAGATAAATACATAACATCATTTATGAATTATGTGCAAGATAAACACTCCTTAGAAGGCAATCCTTAATACCATGTGTATTGTGGTTTTGTATTGAGTGAATTAATTATTATTGCTTGACATATATGATGGTTTGATGTTTGATTAATTAATTTCTCCATATATCTATTAATCATAAATGAACAAATACTTTCACTCCCTTCCAATATTTGTTTACCTACTTGATGTCGAAACAAACATGTTTAAAATAAAAGCCCTTTGAATAGTCCCCATGATTCATGGATGGTAAATGGGACGAATAGTTGTCCTTGATTACAGAGCCTAATCCCAAGGGGATCAAGAGAGTCGAATTCATGACCCCCCCAACTTTGAGGGAGAGATTTCATATCTAGTTCATGACCACTTGAACTAATCCTTGAGGCTATGCGTTAGAAAATGTTATAAGATATATTTTTCTTAATTTTTTTTTACTGCAAGGGATGAAAAATACATACTGCATTTTACACTTGCTTCAAGCATATGTTTCTTATATAGGAATTGGCAAGAAAAAACAGATAGCTATCATTGATAATAAATGAATTATATCAATACAACTCATAAACATAAGCATTAACTAACTATATCGACAAAAATACTTTCAAGAAAAAAGGGCATAATAGTCAAGAAACAATTTTTTTCAATTATGCTCTTCTCAAAATACTTATTTGTTCTATGTGCTTTTATATCTGTAGGGGAATTGCTATTATTATTTATTTGTTGTATTTATGGTGGGCTGTTAAATTTCTTCCCTTCCAATTTATGCTCAACCAACATAGGATCTTTCCCAAAAACCAAACACCTTGAGTAGTCACTCACACAAACAGATCACAGATCAACACATTGGGATTTTACGGTCCATGGCCGTAACCAAATAGATACTCATGGCAATATTATTATGCAAAGGAAAAATATTGTTACAATGAGTTTCTCACAATCAATCATTGAGCAAATGACCCTCCATGCTCTTTAAACAAAGATCATGGACCAATTGGGCATTAAGCCATTGATCAATGGTTGTTAAAATTGAGGTGAGAATGAACCATCAGATCACTCTATGTCTAGAACATATTGTGATTGTCAGATTACATATGTACAAATGCATATTAAAGAAACACACTTTACTTAAGATGCATTATACCAAGTTGATCTTAACTAACTCCTAAGTGTCATAATGCCCTAACATCCCACCTTAAGAAGAACTTGGGATATGATCAAAGGATTTACAAAAGTGACACTATAGGAGAAGGAAGAAGGCATTAGAGCCTATCACCCCTTAATGACAAATTCATGAACTCCTAACATAGATCGAAGTTTTGAAAACTTCACTTCTGTGAGAGAATTTGTGAAGATTTCTGCAACTTGATCATCTGTAGGAAAAAAGAGCACTTCGAGAACGTGATTGTAAACAAGATTTTTTATGAAGTGCATATGTATCTCAATGTGTTTGTTGTGCTAATGTTGAACTGGATATTTGGTGAGCTTGATGGCACTTTGATTGTCACATCAAAGGGTATTCAGATGCTACTACTTGAATCCAAACTCTGAAAGGATCTTTCAAAGCCACAAGGCTTCCTGCCTTGCATCAACTACATCTTGATACTCTTCTTTTGTTGAAGAAAGAGCAAGAGCTTGTTGTTTATTACAATACCAAGTGGCAAGTCCATAATCGAGACTAAAGACATAACCTACAATAGACTTCCAATCATTATGGTCACTAGCCCAATTTGAATAAGTGAAACCAACCAACAAGGGAGTCCCCCTTGAATTGTAATGAATCCCAAACTGAATTGTACCTCAGATATACTGAAGTATCATTTTTGTTGTTTTCCAATGGCTTTCATGAGGTGTTGGCATACACTAGGAAACAATACCAACAACAAAGGAATATTAATATGGGTACTAGTCAAGTGTAAGAGACTACAAACATGCTGACGTTAAAAGTTGGCATCTACTTTAGGTGAAGTGCAAGTGGTAGAAAGATTGACTCAAGACTGGAAGGGAGATGGGGTTAGTTTACAATATTCCATGTGAAAGTGATGAACAAGGTCACGTGCATACTTAGACTGAGAGAGAGAGATTCCTTCTTTCGTTTACAGGACTGGGAGGCCAAGAAAAATAGTGCTAATGTCCTAAGTTTGTCATTTCAAATTTCTTATTAAGGCTGGATTTCACATGGGTTAAAAGGTTATGGCAACTATTAGTAAGAATAAGATCATCAACATAAAGAACACAGATGATGAGACAATTTTCTACTTTCTTGGTATAGACATTGAGGTCAGAATGACATCTAGAAAAACTAGTGTTAAGGAGAAAGCTATCCATTTTGGCATACCAAGCTCAAGGATCTTGCTTAAGGCCATATAGAGATTTCTTGAGGCGACAGATAAGGCTAGAGTCATTCTTAACACCGTTAGGGGGTTGTTTCATGTAAATTTCTTCCTGCAAGTCCCCATACAAGAAGGCATACTTGGCATCCATTTGATGGACCCCCCATTTATGTGAAGCAACAAGGGAAAGAACAAGGTGGATGGAATTCATTTTGGCGACAGGTGCAAATGTTTCATTGCAATTAATTACTTCACCTTGGGAAAATCCTTTGGCAACTAACCTTGCCTTAAGTATTTCAACACTTCCATCAGATGCATGCTTAGCTTAATATACCCGTTTATATTGGATAAGTTTTCTTCCTTTTGAAAGAGACATGAGATCCCAAGTACCGTTTTCCATTAAGGAGTGATATTCTTCATCCATAGCTACGTCCCAATCTAAATATCCTAAATCGTCTGTAACCGTGTTTGGATCACGATTCTCTAAAACTTGACACATAAGAGAAGAGACTCCTTGGAACTATGAATGTGTTCGGATTTGATTTCAGAGATAACTGGCAAGATCACCAGCTGCTTTTCATGTTGTACGGACCCATTGAGGAAGCGATCGTGTTGGTGCAACTAGAGGAAAATGAGAAGGTGGAGGTGGATTTTCATATTCACTGCCATCATTAGAATCCGAAGTAGGAACACTAATAAGGAAGTTGAGAGTAGAAGATTGCACAATCGTCGAAGATAGGTTGCAGGCCACATATGGCACATACGTCAAATTAGGCTTGCGGGCTGAGATATTTTTATCAAATTTAACATCTCGTCTAATAATTATATCATTGGAATGTCGTTGATGAAGTCTATAACCTTTTACATCTTCCGAATATCCAACAAATATGCACTTTTCACTCTTAGGCTGCAATGCTTTTCGTTTTTTATCAGGAATATGAACCCATGCTTCACTACCAAACACACATAAGTGGATGACTTTTGGTTTAATATCACTCCATGCTTGTTCCAGTGTTATATGTTTTAAAGCTTTGGTGTGAGTGCGATTGACTATGTAATTGGCACAATTAATGGCTTTAACCCAAAATTGAAGACTTAATCTATGAGCTTGGAGCATACAATTATCCATTTCTTTTAATGTGTGACTTTCTCAACAATACTATTTTATTGTGGTGTACATGGAACAATGTGTTGCATTTGAATTTCTTGTGTAGCACGTAGTAACTAGTAAATTTGTTGCCTTGAAGGCATGTTTTTCAAAACTGTCTTGATGATGTTTTCGAAGAACACACCCGATACAAAAACCATCTCTGCCAGAGATGAGAGGAAGACTAATCACCATTTTTTTATTACATAGTTGTTGCAATGAGCGATAATTTAAATAACCAAATCACTCATGCAAAATTTTCTCAAGTCACCCCTACAAGCAATAAAAACTGAGGGGAAAGGTGATGACCCAAAGTTGTTAAAACTGTACAACTTGGTAATATCATCAACAATTCCAGTAGCTAGGAAATGCTTAGGATCTTGAAATTCTTGACTACAACTTGGAGAGGTGTAAATGTTACAGTCTTACCTTCACTAGAATGAGTGATTTGATAAATCGACAACAAATTGCAAGAAATTCTTAGAACACATAATACATCACTGAGCTAACCATCATCTACCTGATATGTTCTATATCCTACAACATTAAGAGATCTATTAAATCATCAACAAATATTTGTTTGGTGTTACATTAATTTAGAGTAGAAAATATGTCGTCATCCTTAGCTGTGTGATAAGATGCTCTATAATCAATGAGCCACTCAATAAAAGAAGAGGGAGAATATGCATCGAAGGAAAAACCAGAAGCCCAAAGGGCATGTCCATGAGTTGTAGATTCAAACGATGAATCAAGGTTGATGTTGTGCTTCTTCATTGTTGCTTCCAAGGTTGCCATTTTCCTGAAACACTTAGATTCCACGTGACCATTTTTCCCATAAAAATTAAAACGACTCTCAATCTTCTTATCTTTTGATTTGCTTCCCTTGTCACCATTGCAAGGATGAGTTGTATGAGAGGGTTAGGGACCCTTGTTTTGCTTATTATTGTGAGGATATTGCTTCTTGGGATTCTTGGTTTTGTTCTTTTGTTGTGCCACTAAAGCTTTGCTAGATGTATCAACATTGTTGTACTCCAAGATGTACGAGCTTATCTTGTTCTTGAATCAAGGAATCACAGAAAGATTCAAGAGTGAGTTCTACATAGTGATCCCCCATAGATTCTTTCATGAAGTAAAATATAGATAGAAAAATAGAATAAGCACGACCAAGCTTGGAAAGAATAACATAAACACATTGCTTTTATTGGTTAGCTATTTTGCATTCTATACCTAAGGTTCTAAGGGTTTTGAATTTAGATATAGAGTCTTGAATGCAAGAAAAGTCACTTGAATTAAAGGCAATCAACTCATTTTCAAGTGACCTTGAATCTCATTGTGTTTATAAAACACAATTTCCAATTTTTCCCAAGCCTTATATTGTTCAATTCCTTGAAGGTGGAATCGTAGCTCATTAAAAATTGGCATTGTAATTAATCCATGTGCTTCATCACATTTATTGGCCCATTTTTTTTGCTTATCATAATTAGTGGGTTCAATTTCTTTTCCCAAGGTAATATGATAAAGTCCCCTACTTCGTAGGACATCCTCCATACGGGTTTTCAATGAGAAGTAGTTGGTACTGGTAAGCAAAATATCACATGGATATACCATATTGTAATACACATGTAATATGGATTCAAAAGCAAAAACAAATGGTCTATATGCAGAGATCTCGAAAAAATAGACAATTTAAAAAAATGACACTGAAAACGGACGTCAAATGTCAAAGTTATGCCCTTTTGAAGAAAAACATAAAAAAAGAGCCAATGATTCACGTGGCAAAAAAAGGTTGATCCATGTAGTGATGAGAGCATAAAATATAGTAAAGAATAATCCCCTACCAACTTTGCCTATAAATTCACTTTTACAAATAAGTTTCTTCAAAATAAGTGATCCACTTTTATAAAACAAGTGGGAAGCACTTTTACAATATACTTATTTTATAGCTTAAAGTTACAATCACTTTTACAAAAAGTAACAAAAACAAGGACATAAACCCAAGACCTCTTACTTTTTAAATTAACTTTCAACCATGTGAGCTAAGCAAAAGATTTAGTAATATTATGGAGGAGAATATGGTGGTGCTGTTGGTGGAAGAGCGTGCCTACCTAAAAATCTTGTTTTTTGGGCCTGCATGACACTTTACACAACCACACAAAAACAAAAAATGAAGTTCTGAAAAAAAAATGTATCGGATTTGGTGTTAGTCCTTGGTTAGTTTTCCTGAAAAATGTAAGTTTTCTCTTCATTTCCGGTTTACCAAGTTTGCACAAAGCGCACGACAAAAATCATATGCAGTAAATAAAACCCTTTTCACTCTTTTTCTGATATGTCACACGACATAGAGAATACACAAATTGAAAAGGTAACAAACCAAACAAACAAAACATGCTAAAACTGAAAGTATTTGATGATTTTTTTTTAATGGGCAACTGTAAACAATATACCTTTGGATATGGTAAAATGGTCGTATCCTGGGCAAATGGAAACATTTTTCAGTGAAACGAAAAGTGTTTCCAACTGAAAGAAACGCCCCAAACGCAATGGAGCATCTCTCTCAACCCAGAAATGCACATAAATATTAGAAATTGGAAACCCTTTGATGCATATGGTAAGACTGGTTCAAGATCTCGATCATCAACAAAAGCAGAATTTCATAAGAGCTCTGATACCATGTTCGACTAACATATGATATTTCCAAAAGATATAACACTTTGAGAAGTTGCTCACACAGACATATTACAAATCAGCACATTGGGTTTTTACATGGTTAAAACACTTAAAGAGGGAAACAATCCACAACCCCAACAAAATAGCCACTCGAGGCAATGTATTACGCAAAAGAAAAGAAATGTTACAATGAGTTTCTCACAATTGATCATCGAGCAAATGACCCTCCATGCTCTTTAAATAAATATCATGGACCACTCTAGTGTTAAGCCACATATCAATGGCCGCTAAGATCGAGGTGAGCATGAATTGTTAGTTCACTCTATGTCTAGAATATATCTTGACAGTTAGATTACATGTATATAAATGCATACTAAAGAAATACACTTTACCTAAAAATACAGTATACTAAATTGATCTTTTCCGACTCATATATACAAATGCATGTTAAAGAAATACACTTTACCTAAAAATACATTATACCAAATTGATTTTATCTTACTCTTAAATGTCTTAATATTTTAAGAATTTGATTTTAAATTATAATACTTATTTTATATACAAATTTCCTTCATCACTTACCACACTTTTCTATGTTCTTTTAAGTTATATTGTGTTTCACTTCTTTTATGTTATCCTTAATGACCATTGAAACTAGTCATTTAAAATACATTGGTTTGTAAATATTTGGCATAATAAAAACTAGAAATTTAATAACAATGACACAATTTGTTAATAAAAAAATTTGAAATATACCATTTGTATTAAAATTGAAGGCAACAACACAAAATCAATAATATGAGGATCCTAATTTGTTGCAACGATTTTCATATTGAATTAGTATAGGTAGAAGACGTTAGGTTCCTTTATCATTGCAAGGGATTTGATGATTGTATGTAGGAAGCCCTTCAATTAATGCAACCATCACTCAACGATGTGAAGTATGTGAGGGTTAAAGGATTAAGATTTATTAATTTTAAAGATTAAGTATCACTTTGAAAATATAATTTTATTATTTCTATAAAATGTTTATAATTATTAAAAAATAATGATGGTGATATGATATTGATAGAGATTAATTATAATTTTTTAAAATATTAATAAAAAATTAATTAATTTGTTTTAATATTTTATTTTGTTGTGTTGAGAGGCGCTTTACACCCCAGTATGAGGAAGATGTTGTAACATTTGTTCCTAACAAAATAAAAATAATAAATATTATATATCAGACATAAATAAGTATGAGGGTGATGTTGTAACATTTGTTCCTAACAAAATAATAATAATAAATATTATATATCGGCCCTAAATAATATTAATAATAAAATATTAAATATTAACCATAAATAAAAAAAGGTGTTTTTTCGTTTGAATCAAATCAATGGCTATATATGCGGCAAAGCGAAGGGAACCAACGAAAAGCGAATTTGATCAAGTGAATAAAAATACAAACCAGAACATTGATGCGAACATGTTAGACCTTTGAACATTCCTACAGTGGCAGATCTGCTAAGCAATCGCGCACTGCCCTTTTTTAAAACGAATAATCCTCCACAATCTTGATAACTGGTGGTCTATGCAATTACGTTAACTGTAGCCGTACGTCCATTTAGTGTGCATTCTCTTATAGCCTACGAGCATTTCCAGAACTCTAACGAAGTATTTCCAGGATAGTAATTACTCAACAAAGTAAAATATTTTAAAATCTTTCGAGCTTCATATGTTACTCAACATGTGAATGTGAATGAAGCTTAGAAGATTTTAAAATATTTTACAATGTTGAGTAAAATATTCTTTACATCTAACTTGACTTGATTTAGGATATACTTTTTGTTAAAATATCAAGTTTACAATTAATTAGTTTTATAAAAATGTATTTAAGGTTTTTTCAATTATATTTTAAATAAGGTTTTTAAAATATAATTCAAAATATAACATTTCTTTTTTGTAAATAAAAAGAACTATAATACTGTATTGAAAGTGAGTACATAACATGTTTACTGCGCAATCATGGATTTGTAGCTCTTTGTCATTTTTAGCAAAAAAAACTTTTAGCAGAGCAACCAGGGCACCATAAACAAACTGGCCCCAATGCCAACCCCAACATTCTAGATACAGACTACCCAAAATAACAACCCTGAACATACTATAAAGCCGAGAAAGGAAGAAAGAGCAACCAGGAACCACCAAGACGCCCAGGACCAGTATAACAAGATCAGGGAGCATCTGCGTCGCCGTTGCCCTCCTCCACCTTTGGTTTTCATTTCTCATTCGTCCCCTCAGTCTTGTCCCCCTGCGGCTTTTGCGCAGTAGCTTGATTGCAACGAGTGCCGGTACCAGCCAGCTCCGCGTCCTCCATCCCGGGGTAGACAAACGTCAGACTAATCTTCTTGGCAATCGCGTCGATCTTGAGGTGTATCAATCGAGCGTCGACGTTGTGCGTCTTCCAAGCTTGGACTGACTCCTCGTCTCCCTGGTGCTTATGATAGTTATACATAGTTACATGAGCCAGGAAATTCTTGATAAATAAACCATCAGCATATGGTCGTAGGTAGATGCTCTGCCCACATTAGTTCTCGGGTCGACCACCCAATCCTCCACATCTCGGCAAAGATTCTCGACAGGAATGGTCCTCGAAGTATCCCACAGTCGTTGCTCAATCTGTTCTAATTCATCCCGGACCAGAGAGGGAATACGTTGACGGAAGAACAGAGCTGCCTCCTGGGCCCTAGATTGAGCCCTAGTAACCTGACCCTAATCATTTCCCATCTCGATAGAACGCTTCGCTTTACCCCTCAGCTTACCTGAACCAAAATTTGAAACAATCTCGGAACAAGCATTACGCTTAGGATCCATCACCCTAGCCCTGAAATTATTAGGCGAACGAACTAAAGAAAATCTGTCACACACACTCCCCCACGAATCCTTACCACTCACATAAGGAGAGATGACCCTGAGGCATAACAGAACTCTACCATTTAGGCCCTCCTCCGAGTAGCTATAAATAACCAGAGAGATAACAACCCGCCTGCAATGCTTCGGTCATTCTTCATCTCGTACCGATTATCAATCATGAAACTGCCTTCCCCATTTAAGATCATTAAACATACACTAATGGCCAGATAAGGAGAAAGATACAAAACAATCCTTTCGCTCGATTCATGCCTGGACTTGTACTCTCTTGTACTTATTTCGGTATTTAAACTGAAGATGTAGGTCATTCCTCGCGTGGTAACCCACGTTGATGTGACTCTCCATTGCACCTCCCCAACCGCCCCCTGTCGAATTCACGAGGAGGAGAGGCTCCATCTGCCTGTTGTCTGAATTTTTCAAGATTGGAGCTGGCCAGGTGGCGACAGTTCATGGTCCAATTGTCCTGTCGGTAGTCTTCCAAGATGCCAACCGAGAGGGCCCTACCTCCTGTAATACCTTGGTTGGCCAAAAGGTCCGCCACCTTATTGGCATCCCGTCGGACATGGCAAAACTTGATGGCATTGTGACTAGAGAGAAGGGTTTTCAAATGATCCAATCTGTGCATAAGACACCAAATGGTTGAAATTTTGGCTAGGGATTGGCGGTTAGCCAACTTCTTGGCCATGTGGATAATTATGTGGGAGTCCCCCTCCAAGATTGCCGGAAAACCAGCCTTCGTTGACCACCAGGTGGATGCCCTGAATGAGGCCTTCCAACTCAGCCGAGTTGTTGGAGTCGATGCCGAGGTGATTGAAGAAAACTTTCAAGATACTACCAGCAGCATCCCTGCAAGCACCACCAAAACCTGCCACTCCTGGATTACCACAGGAAGCCCTGACAAAATTAACTTTGAACACCTGTGTCATAGGAGGGGACCAGATATTCAGACTAGATGGATGGCAAATCTTATATTTAATGCGCAGACCCTCTAGGTCATCTCTGCATAACCCCCATCCCATAGCAATGCAGAGATCCCCCTCCGAAAGGTCTCTGTCCCTATCCCCCCATGTAATGCTTCTTATAGTTTCTTTCATATTATTGACCAACTTCTTCCATATTACTTCTAAGTCGTGTTTTTTATCCCTGAAGATACGATGGTTTCTTTCCTTCCATACATTCCATATGACCATCCCTGGGAACATTTGCCACAGAGTTAGAATGATCGGATTTGGGAAGGCTTTAGAGTTCCATTCCTTTATGGTCTGATTTGGATAATCTCTAACCCGATCACTTCTTCTAAAGATCACGGCTCCCCGATCCCATAGCATGGAAGGGAAGGTGTAGCTATGCAAAAAGTGCCTAGAGGATTCTTCAGAAAGGTAACATAGGGGGCAACGAGATGGTCCATGAATCCCTCTTTTCCTAAGATTTTCGCTGGTCAAAATTCTTCCCCAGGCAACCAACCAGCAGAAGACCGCAATTTTTGGCTAGGGGTTCATCCCCCAAATCTTCTTCCAGAAACTGTCACCCCCTTCTTCATTTTTAATTCTGATTTCATAAGCCTCCTTTATGTTGAAAACTCCTTTCTGATTATGTCCTCAACGAAGCTTATCAGGACCATCTTTGACATGGATGAATCGCTCCCAGAGCATGGTCTCGAAGGCCCTAATATCCTCATTATTGATTGGCCCTTCCATCCACCTACAATCCGACCACTGCCTGTTCCCATCAGCCGGGACCTCCTCCCAATAGTCACAGAGTTTGAGTTTTCCGACCGCCATCCCCCGATCCCTAACATCCTGCCACCTTGGATCGTCTCCCAGTTTAGGGAACTGATTCCACGAATCATCCCAAAAGTTTGCTAATTCACCATTGTAGACTTCCCAAAAGCTGTGGTTTTGCACTAATTTTTGACCTATGAAGGCCTTTACCCAAATATGGGATCAATTCCTGATTTCATTGAACCGGATCAGATTCCCCTGTGGCCTGTCTCTGGCATATTTCACATGCCATAGACGCGCCCACAGCTCCAAATTGTGATTACACCATCGCCACCATATTTTGGAGCCATAGACTTCGCTTAGAATCTCAGGATCTCTAATGCCCAGACCACCTTTGTCCTTGGGTCTACAAATCTTATTCCATCCCACCAAGGCAAACTTGGACTTTTCCTCTTTACCACCCCACGAAAAATTTCGCTGAATACTCCTTATTTCTTTAAGAACTGTCTTTGGGGCAGAGAGCATTAAAAAGAGGTAAACTGGCATAGCTTGGAGCACAGACTTTACCAGAGTCAGACGGCTAGGGAGATTTAAAGGTCTGAGAGTCCAAATAGCCAACCTTCTTCGAATCTTATCAATCAAGTCTTGCCAGGAGACCTTACGAATGGTGCCTTCCGCTAGAGGAACTCCCAGATACTTGGATGGGAGAGATCCTTTTGCAAAGCCAAGAATCCTCATAATATTACGTTGTGTAATTTCAACAGTATTAGAGAAGAACACTTGAGACTTAGTAGGATTGAATTCAAGCCCTGATGCCTTCACAAAAAGCTTTAAGCAAATTTTGAAGATACAAGCTTCTTGGACTGAAGGGTGCCCCATTAACATAGTGTCGTCAACAAATTGTTGGTGCGTTTGCTTGTCCAACCCGGGATGGAGTTGAAGGCCTCTGATACTACCATCACTTGCTAGGCTCTGCAGCAGTTTACTCAGCCCCTCAACCTTTAAAATGAAGAGGAAAGGCGAGAAGGGGTCACCTTGGAGAATACCTTGAGAGGCCTGCAGGAGTCTAGAGGGGGAGCCATTAAGTCAGATGGAGAAGAAAGGAGTGGAAATCAGATTCGTAATCCAGTTCACCCAGTTCCTCTCAAACCCAAAGGCAACCAGGATGCTGTGCATATATTGCCAACTGAGCTTATCATAGGCTTTCGTTATGTCCAACTTGATTAACATGCTAGGTTTCTTGGTGAGCTTCGGAGAATGAATAGTTTCGTGAACCAAAATGATTCCATCCACAATTTGTCTACCTTCAACAAAACCCGACTGCTCCGGGCCAATAAGGATAGGGAGCAGAGGCTGGAGCCTGTTTGCAATCACTTTAGTGATAATCTTGTAAATAACATTACAAAGGGCTATGGGTCTGAACTTACCAGGGGAGTAAGCTCCTTCCTCCTTCGGGATAAGAGAAAGAAAGGTTGCGTTAAAAGCTTTTAAAACCCCATCACACCTGCGGGATTCCTCTACAATGCCAAGAACCTCTTCCTAGATCATATCCCAGAAGAAATGGAAGAAGTTGGTTGTAAAACCATCCAGCCCAGGGGCCTTCCCCAGAGCTATATGATTCATGGCTTCCTCAACTTCCTGCATGGAAACAGGTTTGTTCAGCAACTCGTTATGGTCCTGGTGACAAGTCCGGGGATGAGGCAAGTGATGTGGGAAATAGAAATGCTCTGATCGACCCTTTCTTCCTTTAAGACCAAGGCAAAGTGTTTAACTAATTCGTCTTCAATCTCTCCTTTAGTTTCCAATTGACTACCATCACTTCTTTTGAGTTTGAAAATCTTTGATCTGTGGCGATTTTGAATTACTGTATTGTGAAAGAATTTCGTGTTTTTCTCCCCATCTTGGAGCCATTGGTTCCTGGATTTTTGCTTCTAGTAAATTTCCTCCTACCTTTCCCTGGCTTCAAGTTGCTCCAACAGATGTTGCTCCTGCTCCCTTAAAGCTTCATCCCATCCTTTTACCATACCTCTACGATGGGTATGCTCCAGATCCTCAATCAACTTTTTCTTGTCCTGGAAGATGTTACCAAAGTCTTCTTTGTTCCAAGTGCGAATTTTGGATTTAAGAGCTTGTAGTTTTTTCTGAAATTGGAACATTTCGGTACCCTCCGGGGGGACCGGCTCCTGCCACCACTGCCCCACCAAATATTTGAAATCTTTATGCTCCAACCAAAACTGCTCAAATCTAAAAGGTTTATAAAGGACAATGTTTGAACAATCCTAATGGAGGCATATGGGCCAATGGTCAGAGCTTGTTGAGGGCAACACACTAGCACTGACCTCGTCCGTACCATGGGCAATGTCTTAAGTAGTAAAAAATCTGTCAATTCTGGAAGCGATAAGGTGCTGGCCACCTCGTTTATTATTCCAGGTATACCACCCATTTCCTGTTTCAACATCAATGAACGAGCTATGGGTTAAAAGCTCCCTGAAAGCTTCCTGGAAATGAGATTAAAATCACCTCCCACTATCCATGAGCCAAAAACAGCTTGCTCAGCCATCCACGACATAAATTTGATAAAGGACTGCTTGCGAGGAAAGGCACTTGGTCCATAAATATTTACCAACGTACCTTTAGCCCCTGAATCTAAGATGGTGAAATTAGAGGAAATAGAAAACTGGTTGGCTCTCCAATCTGTCAATTGCAAAGAGTGTGGGAGCCATAAGACTGTTAAGCCTCCAGTCATGCCTATAGCATCTGTCGACATTACTTTACAACCTTTCTAGATCCTTTGCCCCACCTTCTCCATGGTTTCTGAATTGCATTTAGTTTATTGTAAAAACAGCACATCAGGTTTCTCTTGCTTAATATTTCTTGCCAGCGTTTTTATTTTCCTCGGATGGTTACACCCTCGAATATTCCAAGATATGAGCTTCATTGGGTAACCTTGTTGGCTTCAGAAAAGGCCGCCTTGATCGTTGGGTACTGGCCAGATTCATGAGTTTCACTCCAATCTCAACAATTCTTTGCCTGTTCGACTTCCGACCTCGTTTCAATTCCTCCTCTGGGGATTTCCTTTTGCTCCCTTTATGAGGGTCCGAGGAGATCCCAAGCTGCTGACTTGCCTTAGATTTGATGATTGCCTCTTGCAGAAGCTCCAATTGTCTTCGAGAGACATAACCCTTACCCTTTTTTCACATTCTTTCTTAATCTCATCTAGATCAAGTTCTCCCAGGTCCATTTCCTCACCCTCATCTTCCTCCATGATCACCGTTTGATTCTCAGTAGGCGCGGCCTGAGGCATTGCAATCTCCGATTCCATTGCTACGTTTTCCTGATGACTCTTCCTTGTTCCTTCAACCTTGTCATCCTCGCCAACTTCCTCCAATATCTGAAAGGGATTTTTGCCGACGATCCCTTTCTCGGCCTTCTCCTTGCCTTTCTTCTACTGATCCCCCGCTCTATTCTTCTGCCTATTGCGCACTTGGGTAAAACCTTCTTTTTCCTTCGCGCCCTCCTGAGCTGAATTGGTGGGGGAAGGTGCCTGAGGAATCTTAGGGCAATTACTTCCAAATTGACTGTATTCATGGCATAGTCGACATCTAAAAGGAAGCTGCTCATAATCAAGAGGTTGGATCCATTCCTCGTCTTCCCAATTCAAACTGATTGCCTCAGGCAAATCTTTCGACAGATCCATATAAACACAGATGCGAGCACAGTAGTATACCTTTGGAGTTTTGTCTGCTGCGACCTTAACAAATTCCCCCAAGGTATTGCCAATATCTTGCAGGATCTCCAGATCCCAATACTCACAAGGGAGAGAGTAAAGTTGGATCTAGACTGGGGCCACTTTCATATCCTCCGTTTCTGGGTTAAACCTTTCTTTCCAAGGCCTAAGATACAAACCCGATGAGAGAAAGAAATAAGGGCCTCCCTCCAAAACCCTATCCCTATCTTCCAGATTGAAGAAGATAATGGTAAAGAACCCTTTAGCTCCCAAGTGCAGGTCATAATGGCCTTTGGGGTTCCAAGTATTCTTGATCCATCGAACCAGATCTTTCTCTCGCGGCCAGATCCCCACAAATTTTCCAATCAATGCTCTCTCCTTCCATAGCTCGACCCTTTCTCTTATTTTGTCAGATTTAACCTGGATAGCACGTATTGTAAGGGTTTTTGGGAGGCAATCCCCCTGGCCCGCTCTTCTCTTCAACCCTGCCTCCAATCCGCTTGAACTGCCGATACCCGTATCCTCATCCCCAACCAGACCCGAAGGTCCCGAGGACGGGGTCGGCATGCTTGCCCTGTTCGTCAAAAGGGTGACCGATCCCTCTGAAAAAACCCTGCTGCCTGTCGGCGCCGTACACGGGATTGACAAACCCTTCAAACCCTCACCTTCACCGATCGCTCCTCATCGCCCAGAAGCCTTCAGAAAATTCTAAGTAATAGAAAATATAACCATTAAAATATAGTTTTTACAAAAATGTATTTAAAGTTTTTTCAATTATATTTTAAATGAAGTTTTTAAAATATAATTGAAAATATAGTCAATTTATGGAATAATATAAAATTGTAATATTTTAAAAAGTTTAATGTTTTAATAGTTATAATGTTTTAATAATTTAAATAGTAAAACTGTTTTTAAATAATCTTTTTTTTTCCAAATATATTTTAAACAAGTTTTTTTTAAAATATAATTGCAAAGATAGTCAAATTGAAAAGTGTCATATTTGAAAATATATTGAATTTCAAATTAACATGTAAAGTGTGTTTTATCCTTGCATAGATTTCAGTGTATGGTGTATTAATATTAATGCATAGATTTCAGTGTAGATTTCCTTGAATAGCTCCTTGAGTGAAATAAGTGAGAAGAGGTTTGCACCTCAAGAGATTTGATCCCTCTCGACGCTTAATAGAGCCTAGAATTTGAATCTAGACTTGTTTATAAAGTTGAAATTTTGAAAAAAAAACTGAAAATAATTTTTCTTAAATTGAATTAATATTATGTGAAAACGAATAGTATTATAAATATTTTTTGAAATTAACATTCATAAACATGACATTACAAAAATAACAATCACAAACTTAAAAAATATGGTACATTGGTATAATGAAGGTCTTCTTGGAAGTGATGGGCATCCATTTATGTAGGGTGAAAGCTAGCACGACATTGGAATAGAGCTCTCTCACATATAATCCTCTTTTCTTCGTGTCTTTTTGGGATACATGGTTGTATTGCTACCATGCTTATTTGTCAACAAGCTCGTAGCTGGCAAAGAAGAAGTAGTCAGCCACTTTCGGTGGAGGAAACTTTTGAAATGGAAATTCCCTTCTCAATTTGCTAGGAATAAAAAAGTGGGTAATTTTGTTAGTTTTTGTTGTTAACACTCGGTCAAAATAAATTTGATTTCCCTTATGGCAGGCTAGCTATATAATTATTATTCTATCATATGTATTTTTACCAAGTAATAAAAAATAACTATCTAACATTAAAAAAATTAAGAATTAAAAATGGTTGATAGCAAAGAAAGTAATAAAAATAAACTATAAAAACATTAATGTAAAACAAAATCTTATCATTTCCATAATAAAACTTATAATTATTATAAAATATTAAAAAATAACAATCATCAATTTATAATTATTATAAAATATTACACAAATAACAATCGTCTACTTTTAGTTTTTATAAAATATTACATAAATAACGACCAAAATACAAGATACCAAAGAGCGAGAACGATCTTTAGTATTTACGCAAGCAATCGATTGATGCCTGAACGAATTTTAATATTAGCGGTGGAGACCATTCTTTTCTTATATGGAAAGGAAGAGCGAGTCAATCGAGGGAAAGCCCTTTCATATACAAAAAGTTCGAAGGAAAGAATATGTTTAGACACATTTCATTCCATACATTTATTTATATCTTCGTTTGAAGGCGCGAAGTTCCTCATGTCCTATGTGTGCATTTCATGTGACCGTGGTATTTGTGTGGATAACGTGACCTTGGCGCTAGTCAGCTGACCAGATCTCAGAGAGGCCGGAGTTCGTTTGTGGGTTTGAAAATTGAATTAGGATTGTAAACAGACGAGAATGCAGCGAAGAAGCAGAATGGCATTTTGGAGTCGCCGTGTATTGTTATTGCTGGTATTATTATGGTCTACGTGTTGGATGGGATGCTCGTCGACTCTTTCACAGAACGGAGGCGAAGACTCCTATTATCACCGAGCGTAAGTGACTCCTTACTAGTAGCAATGATGATGTTAATAGTAATAGCTCAACTCAGCTCAGATCCACTCCATTCGCTTCTCATTAAACTCCTTCCTTCGGATGATGCAATGCCACTCATACAATATTCAGACTGCATTCATATGGATTCCAAACTTAGTCTGAGCTCAGCCCATCTTGATGGTCAATGGCAATCCAATGAAAGACTAAACGGCCCAATTTAACTGTTCCAATGTTTTTTAATGATTTGGATGTTTTGGGTTTTGTTATTGGTTTTGATCATTCATGTTGGTAAGAAGAATCCTAGTAGTGTGTAGATGCAGAGACAAATGTATAGATGGGTATGTTGTTAGGTTGATTATATGAGGGGAAATGTCTTTAATATGGTTATCTTCTGTATTCAATTCTCACAGTATAAATGGATTGGAACTGCCTATTTTATTTCCACCTCTCTATATGTATTCAATTGAGCTAGTTTCCTTGAATTCATTGAAATGCTAGCTCGTCCAGCTACTTCTCTCTCATAGGGTAAGGGTTGGAGTGGGAAATGAGGGAATTCAGAGATCTTGGGATTGAGGAACCAAATAGATTTGGAAACTGTTTTCTGTGAAGCTCTGATTCAAGAAGAGTGCTTTATAGATCTGTTACAAATCCTTACACCTTTTTCTTTGGGAAAGGGATTTAAGAAAAAGTAGTGCGAAGGATGATCACATGGCAATTGGTCTGAATGCTGAATCTCAGGATTTAGGGATGAAATAGACTCTTTATGTTTGCCTATGTCGACAATCGAAATCAGTTGAGGAATTGCAGGACAAGCTGAGCACCCTTGGTCAACATACACTTGACCTATCTATTTTACGATAAAAGTTTATTCGTATGGAGTTGCCAGTACATCCATTGCTGCACAACTTTTTTCTTGCTGTATACTGTGAATTCAAGAACAATACAGTGCAAGCTTTTGTTTGGGTTTTTGTCTGTTTTAAACAGTATGGTAAATGGGATAGACAGGGGATCAAGGGTTTTCAACAGAGATGATATACCATCCATGAAATACTCAGGTAATGAGTCAAATTTTAAAATCGACTTAGAGGTAGTGGTGGGCAGCCTCCACTCGTCTTTCTCAGAAATCGACTGCCAACAACTGAGCGCAGTTTGATAAAATCTCTCAGTAGCTATGCAGACTCAATTTTCAACACCTCGGTATCCTTACAATAAGATAGAGTGGAATAATTGTATAATCTAAAGTAACTTAAATAAGAAAAAATGTTTTTATCTCCTGACCTATATCATGTCTTTTCCTACAAGTAACCTCGCTATGATGTCATTTTTAATCTTTGATCAAGGAATCTGAAATTCAATTGAAGTTCGATATAACCAATTAAGGCTCAACCTATTTTTCTTCTCTTTTGATTTTGTTTTTCAAAATGTGCTCTTTGCAAAGTTTTGTTTGGCACGCATTTTCTTCCAAATGGCTTTGTGGGCAACTAATCCAGTTTGCAGTTTTTTCAAGGATTGTTGATTTCTTTGAATTGAATAAGAGCCTACTTGAGGACCTCTGGTGCCATTTGTAATTTTGTACAGCCCTGTTGTTTGAGTCATTGGAAACAGCTAAAACTGTTGCTAACGTCGTCTTTGCTATAGATAGATGTAGATACAAAATAAATAGTTTCTTTATTTTTTAATAATTATTTCAATGTTGATTTTGTATTCCACTATAAAGATTTCTACCGTCCAATGATGTTCATAATGTGATCAGGAACTGCAACCGTATTTTACATTGGGATCAATGAAGTCACTATTAATAGCACAAACAACAAATTCTTTTGTAATCGTGACTATGCAACGATTATGATGCCATGAAAACACCATGAAAAGGGATTTTTTTTAGAGTGCCATAGGATGGCTAATAGTAGATCACTATTGGAGGCTGTCAGATTTTGTCTTTTCTAGGAATCACCATGGTGTCTGTTTCAGTAATCATTGCGATGTGATGGCTTCAATTACTCTTCTACAATACAAAATGCTGGTGGGTACCAATTAAGTTCATTGTGTTCAGGGATTTGTTATAGTGCTGGCAAAATGACTGATGTTTTAAAAAATATCCTAAAGCACTGTTAAGGCCTTTGTATCCGACATTTTCTCCTTTAATCCCTGCTTTGACCCACTGTTTCTTTGTATCTGTCTGGTTCTGACCTGATTTGCATTGTCTGTCTCTTTTGTAGGATGTACTGCACCCATGTACTGAATTGGATGTAATATACCTAGGGGTCTATGCCAACTAACCATTCATTATTACATTATTTACTTAAAACTACCTAGTGGGTTTATTCCATTATTTATGGCCCTGACCTTTCTTCTTTGCCCATTTACTTAAATCTCAATGGAGGAAGAATGATGCTAAAGCAAGAAGGATTCTTGTGGATTCAGTGAGAGACCATTTGGTTCCTCAGATCTCAGGAAAGAAGAATGCTAGGAAAATGTTCAAGACCATTATGAAGTTGTTTGAACACAATAGCCTAAATGTATCTATGACTTTGAGAAACCAACTCTCAAATATGAAGATAGCAAAGTCGGAATCCATTGCCTCATACTTTATGAGGATCGCGGAACTCAGAGACAAGCTCAGCACCAATGGAGATCCTATTGGCAATAAGGAGCTTGTCCTCCACACTTTAAATGGTCTTCCAACATCATGGGAGTCCTTCATCCAAAGCATAAGTGGTAGATCCAAACTACCAAAGTTTGACAAGCTTTGGGAAGATTGCTCTCAGGAGGAGAACAGGATTGCAGCACGTTAAAGACTCCATGGCCATGACACTCAACCTGAGGAGAACCAAGCTTTTGTTTCTCATGCCACGAAGGGTAAGGGAAAAGGTAGGAAGTTCCATAAACACAAGCACCAAGATAGGAGACCAAGTCCTCGCCCAGATCAAAAGGAGAAGAAGGACATATCTCAAGTTCAATGCTATAGGTGCAGAAAATATGGACACTACGCAAATAGCTGTCGAAGTTCAAGTAAAAGGAAGCATGAAGCCTCAACTGCTGATGTAGAAGAGGATCATCATCGCAAGAAGCAAAGGGATGATGATTGTTCGGAGTTCCTCTTCTAGAAGATCCAGAATGCAAGAACATAGATCTCTTATGGTTCCCACGAGAAGGCAGTGGGGGACCACGCACCAAAATAATAAGAGATAATTATTTTGTTTTCTTGCTTACATAGATCAGTTTTTTGTCTTATATACTTTTTATATGCAGATCTAATGTATTGAGCAGTTGATATAGTTTACCCTGTTATATTATGCATATGACCTACACAACATTTCATAAAGTTAGTCTAGATGATATCTCCCTCCTTCATGCTTAGGGTAGTGCACACTCTTAATGGCATGGTCTAGTGGAGATAACAGACATCTAGATAATTCCCAGAAATGTTTGATAGACATGTTCATGATTGTTGTGATAAAGTATTAGCTAAGACACCTATGTAAACTATTTGTTTTTCATTTGATTATAAAATGTCACTGATCATCTGTCAGGATTTGACTTGTAGGGAAAAGACCATGTGATTTGGCCTACAAGAGAAGACTTGTTTCGATGGACATATGAATCCCGTTGATGTTCAGCAAGAAGCTTCCTGGAATATGACTCTCAGCCTAGAAGGATGACCTCGGAGGAAGCTTTCACAGAAGTGAAACCCGAAGTAAGCCACCTTCAGATATTTGGTTGTCCAGTCTTTATACATGTGCCCAAGTTGGAACCTTCAGTCAAGAAGGGAACCTTTGTGGGATACAGTGAGTCTTCAAAGACTTACAGAATCTACATCCCAGGTTCCAGACAGATTGAAGTCAGTAGGGATGTGATCTTTGAAGAAGAATTAGCTGTCAGGAAAGGCAGAGGATCAGACATGGAGATCGATGATGAAATGATAGAACTAAAGGAGATGAGATCATCTCCCCCTCTAGTTCAAGAGGGAGTTAGCAGAAAAGGATGAACCTATCGATTCCATTGATCCAGTTGATATCCCCAGAAATGTTGCAGTAGGTTGGAAAAGACCTAGATGGGCACAACAAGACTTAGCATGGAGCGTATGGGAAAATACAAGGCCAGATTGGTTGCCAGAAGATTCTCTCAGAAAGAGGGAGTCGATTATGATGATACATTTGCTCTTGTGGCTCGAGATACTTCCATCAGATCGATCATTGCTATTGCTTCAACTATGAGATGGAAGGTGCATCAGAATGATGCAGACCCCAACCTTTGTTTCAAGGTTTCAGATGATGAGCCACTGATTTTTGTATTGTATGTTGATGACTTGTTTCTCACAGGAAATGAGAAACTCATTGTATGGTGTAAGAAGAATCTCGCCTTTGAGTTTGAAATGAAAGATCTTGGATTGATGCACTACTTCTTGGGATTAGAAGTATGGCAGAGGCAGAAAGAGATTTTCCTAGGACAAGGAAAATATACCATTGACATATTGAAGAGATTCGGGATGTTGGAATGCAAGTCCATGACTACTTGGATGGATGCAAATTGGAAGAAGTTGAGAGATTCTACTTCAGATTCTGATTTGATTGATCCCACCATGTATCGCCAGTTGATTGGGTCATTGATGTATCTGACCAACACCAGACCAGATATATGTTTTGTTGTGAATGCCCCCAGTCAGTTCATGTTCGAACCAAGGCAGATTCATTGGATTGCTGCAAAACATGTGCTCAGATACTTACGTGGCACTATGGGATATGGTTTGAAATATGCTTCAGATAGTGACCTGAGATTGCAAGGGTTTATAGATTCAGATTGGGTCGGATGTGTTGCAGATCGGAAGAGTACTTCCAGATGTTGCTTCAGTTTGGGTTCTGCGGTTATTTCCTGGTACAACAGGAAACAAAACTCGGTAGCAGTCAGTACTGCAGAGGCCGAGTACATGGCTGCTAGCACAGCAGCTACAGAAGCAGTTTTGCTTCGTAAACTCCTGGCAGGATTGTTTGGCCAGATTCCAGAGTCAATCGTGATTCATTGTGATAACCAGAGCTGTGTGCAGATTCATTGAATCTTGTATTTCACGACAGGTCGAAGCATATCGAGATTCGATATCACTTCATTCGTGATATGGTGCAAAAAGGTGCGGTCGAGTTACAGTACGTGCCGACAGATGACCAGACTGCAGATGTTCTCACCAAGGCTCTTCCTAAGATGAAGTTCGAATACTTTCGCGGAAGACGTGGAGTCGAAGAGAACATATCCCTCCTTGAGAGGGAAAGATGACATTGAGATGCTTGCCCTGCTTTGCCCTGGTGCCTTTGCAGTCCAGTTACTCAGTCAGATATGGGAGAAATCTCATAGGCAGATGAGTAGGATAGTCAACAATTGGTCGGGCTCACCTAGGCACCTTCTGTAGTCCAGTTATTCAACCATATATGGGAGAAATCCCATAGGCAGATGAATAGGACAGTCAACAGTTGGTCGGGTTCACACTGGTGCCTCTGCAGTCCGGTTACTCAGCCATATATGGGAGAAATACCATAGGCAGATGAGTAGGACAGTCAGTAGTTGGCTGTGTGGTTGCACAGGTGCCTCTACAGTCCAGATACTCAGCCAGATATGGGAGAAATCCCATAGGCAGAAGAGTAGGACAGTCAGTAGATGGCCATGCCCTTTTGCTCGTCTGAGATCTCAGCCAGGTATGGGAGGACCCCATTGGCAGATGAGATAGACAGGTAGCAAATTGTATAGCAGAGATGGCATAGCTGATTATCTCAGATATCCAGGATTGAGTGATTCTCCTGGATCCAGGATCGAGTGATTCTCCTGGACTCACCGAAGGACTGGTGAGGATGTCACAGATATTCAGGATTGAGAGATTCTCCTGAAATCCAGGATCGAGTGATTCTCCTGGACTCATCGAAGGACTGGTGAAGATGATACACTGAGACTGTGTGGACAACCTTCAGTATGCATAGAGATGATGGAGACAAAGTAGAGTACAATATGAAACCCAGATGATCGTGATGCAGATGGATACTGAAGAATACCTTCCTCGTTGAGAGGGAGTGTTGGATTTTGTACAACTTCAGAAGATATTATTCATTATATTTTATTGTACCATCATTGTACTTGTTTATACCTCCTAAGGAAGAAGAACCTTATATAAACAATTATGTAAACACATGAAAGAATCAATGTAAGCCTTGGGGTGCAAAAGGAATTAATAAAAAGATTAAAAATAAAATATTTATTGCCCCCAAGACAAGTCGGCCCCATAAGGGATTTTTTGGTTTCAGCACTTGTATAAATATGAGGTTAGTGCTCCTCATTTATTCATTCTCACACTTGAGAGTGGCGCATCACTTGGGAGAGGAGAATTTCGCATCACCTAAAGGAGGAGGCTGATTTCTAGGGTTTCTATTTGTGGAAAACATTTCCACACTTTCTATTTTCTTATTTGTACTCTGATCTCAGAATTATCATCTCTTTGCGAAGGTTGCTGGGTTTTCTCCCTATTGGGTTTCCCAGGGTAAAATCTGTGTTGTTGTTTTGTGCTTTGTCTTACTTCTAGTGATCTTGGTAATGCATTTATGTTTTATGCTATGAATGTATGAAATTTATCATGGAGGATCATGGCCTATTTCTATTAGCCGATAATGGGTAGGTCAAGGAACATGCATTGTGTTGCAGCCTAAAAATAACTTGGATGCAGGTAAGTCTCCCAACCGCTGTGTGTGTTCTTGAGGGCAACTATGAGTTAAGAAGCCAATGTCAACTCGGTCCTAAACTCCTCTGTTTAGACCACAACTCCTAAAGGTCAAGGGGGGTAGTCCCTAATTACTAAGTTTCTTTTGTTTTTTGGAGCTGTAAGTTACAAAAATGAAAATGACAATCAACGTGCAATGATGCAAATCTTTCAATGACAAGCAAACCCTTTAACAATCAACCAATGATATACGTGAGAGAGAAATAATCAATTAATCAAAACCAGTGCCGTCTCTACTCGGGCTACGGAGTCACAATAATCAACTTTAAACAAGTACTTTCCTAAAGTATTAACTCATTCACTTTAACAGATACAACAATGAATAATCACTTCTAGTAAATGAACAAGTAAATGAAATGCTTGCAACAAGATGATCAATATATCACATAAGCATTAAAATGAGAACATGAACAACTTAATTGAACAAAGATATGTGTAAAAATATTAAGTTGAAAAACAAAGTACTCGAAGCAAATATTGTGAACAAGATAACAATGTGAAATGCTTGCGAAATAGAGAAATGTAAACGATTGTAACAATGTTGTGCAAGTGGTCCTGTAAATTTTAATAAATTTTATGTCTCTCTTTGACTTAGGGGATTAGGGTGTTTTGTTGTAAAGAAATGAACTAATCTAGATGTCTATCCCAAGAGACTATCTCCTTCGATTAGAAAGAGAATGTCGGGTGCTCAACCTGAGAACACAAGGTTCCCAACTAGCTCCACGGGTCAATCTCGAAATTTGTTGGGTGCTCAACAGGAGGACACAAAGTGCCACAAGACCCCCCACGGCCTCTACCCCACTAGCTCCACAGGTCAAGCTTCTTTTTCTCTGTTCTGGTGAAGATATGTATCTGGATGCCTATTAAACTAGCCAACACAAATCTTTGCTCTTTCTTGTCACCCAAGATCGGTCGAACCGGCAAGGGGAGAGGATACGGGGCAAAAACGAGGCTTAAGTTAAATTTTATTCTCTAAGCAAAACTAAATTAAAACAATGCAAGCCAAGCGCGATATCACAGGAGAGGCAGAGCCTCTCACGTATGAGGTGCGGGCGAAGTGAAATTACTTGAAATAAAATTACAGAAGTAAAGTGCAAGATCACAGGAGTGGCAGAGCCACTTCACTCGTGAGGTAAAAATACTTGAAGTAAATACAACTTGTAAGCAAAACTACTTAACAAAACCATGCAAGGATGGGCAAAGCCTCTTCTCTTGCATGCAGCTAATAGTAAACTAATCTAGGAAGTAAATGCTTGAAACAAAACACAATAAACTCAAGCCCAAGAGACTCTCTTGGGCTTGTTACAATGATAATTATTTCAACACTTGATAATTAGTAGAAAAAATAGTATGTAAAAGAGTGATTTTTGCCTTTTTTACCCAAATGGCCAAATTGGTGACTTGTGGAGGCCCTTTATGCTTGGAGATGACTGATTTTGAGTAGCAAATCCTTCTTGAATGTGTGCAAACCTGCTAAAAACCAGCAAGCAAAAATCACAGAAAAATGCCCAAAATCACTTTGGGACTATGTTAGTTTATCATACAAAAATGTACATAAATGGCTGAATTATTTTGAGTAGTTTGTTGATGAAATAATAGCATGGAAACAATGATTTAATTCTGATTTTTATATGAGAAAGATGTAACAGAAAATGCATAAAATTTAAAGTGTGAGAAAATGAAGAGATAGTGCTCTTTTGCTCATCCAATGCTTGGTGAAGTGGGGTATCTTCAAAGAATTCCACCCTCAAAGCCAAGTGACCTGCAACTTGTAAGATATTGCTACACAATTGAAATGAAAGGCGAGTACCTATAAAAGAGCTAAGAGATCATAAACTTCAACCAACAAGAATACAAAGATCTTAATTAGTTAAATAGGAAAACTCATAACAATCACTAGCAAAACTACTAGAGATCTTATCCAAGCAAAGCAATTTGCTTGTTTGGTCTCCAAATTGTTGAGTAGCATGAAAATCTGAAGCAAAGCACCACCAAGAGCATCCACAACACCAAATCTCCTCCAAAGAATTTGTATTACAAAGCCAAATTGCTGAAAATTACAAATGGCCCAAGAATGGGCAAGAAGAGAGCAAGAGAATGAGAAAAATAGAAATGAAGCAAGAGCATGAGTGAGTGTATCCCAAATGAGGAGGATGAGCTTCCTTAAATAGGAAAAGAGAGAGGGGAGAGTTTCTTTGCATGAATGACATTTGTCACTTGGAGAGAACGCCTTTCACTACTTTGGAGATATTTTTGAGTGAAAAACTCAAATAATTAAAATCACTATAATGAAATTTTAATTATTTAAGTGAAAAAACACTTGATGAAAGGACTTCCCTAATGATAAAGTCTTAGGTGACTAAGTTACACAAAAATTGACCCTCATGTTGACATATCCTTACAAAATCCCCCGCAGGGGTGCGGAAATTTCATGGAGAGAAGACAAGAAAAAGAGCTGCCTCGCTTGAATAAATCATTATGTACTTTCTCATCTTCAAGGCACATTCAGCATGTGCATGGTACATGGTTGTCCACCAAGTCGGTTTTGGTGGTCAACATTCTGGCTCCAACTGTGGGACGTGTGCTCGATCTGGTCTTTAGCCAATGAGAGGATACCAAAAGTCCAGAATCTTTGGTTCTATAATCTGTAAAAACATTCCAGCTTGACAAGAAAACCTTAGTAGCACCATGTTTCATTAAAAATCCAATGAACCAAAAGTTGCTTTAGCTAACAAAAAATGTTATTATCTCCTAAGTACATAAAATAAATGTAGAAAGTAAATGCTCACTTTAAGGAGCTTATTTTCCTACTCTAAGCATGATAAAATAAACATCTTAGGTAAAATCAAATATCCAATGCAACCACCTAAGCATTTTACCAACTTTAAAGTTTTTTGCCTTGTCTTTGGTTACTAGCCAAAGAAAGGACATGTTTGTTAAGAAATGCAATCCTGCGTGATGATCTAGAATGGGTGGGCTGGATGGGGAATCATGAGCTTGAATAATGTCATCAAATTACTTCCCAAACTGCCAGGTGCTTGCACAAGAATCTTCTATCCAAGCTTGGATAGGAGCAATATATACATGTGCACGATGAGGCGGACCAACTACTTCAACATATTGTTCCAAAGGGCTCTCATGAAGATAACTTTGTGTAGAAGACCCCAGATGCTCTAGATCATAAGGAACCTCTACATGCGAAAATGATGGCTGAGACAGGTCTTCGTTTAACTGTAGCCAATCTGATTCTTCATTACTGATACTAATAGATGGCAAAAACTTTTGATGAGGGATTTGATGAGGATACCCAACAATTTTTGAGAAGTCAAAAACTTTCAAACGACCAAAAGTCCTAGGCTGCTCAGAAGCAGCCATGGATGGCAAAAAGTTATTTTTTTTTAAAATTATTTTTTATTTTTATTTTTATTTTTATTTTTTAAATCAAGAACCTAAATACAAAAAGATGCACCCCATGGTCTCTAGATAATGATAGGATCGATCACCAGTGGAGTCGCTTATGTGGAGTCGCCAGGTAGACTTTAAAACTCTTCTACCAAGATGTATGTCGTTAATATGCAGGGAGAGAGTGAGCGACAAAAGGTATGATGAACCAAGGTAGGCCTCTACCTCCCCGGCAACGGCGCCAAAGATGTTGGCAAAGAGAACGGGAGTAGGGCTTGAAAATATATGTCGAACTAGGGTAGGCCTCTACCTTCCCCGGCAACGGCGCCAAAAATGTTATCACACAACTTGTAGTTGCCCCTAGTGGTATCCCATCCGGGACGGTAGAGGAGATGAGCAACTAAAGAGGTGACCCAAGAGATGCCACGGTTCCCAATGCAAGGTGGGAGTCACGTCAACTGAGGCACTCTTCACTTTAGATCTAGATGAATCAAGACCTAGGGGGAGACCCTATTACCAATCAAAGATGATTGGACCCAAACAAAGGTTCCTAGGGATGAGTAAGTGGTAAGTTACGGAAACCAATGCAAGGTAAGGTGGACCTAGAATTTAAAGTATGGTTGAAGGTGGTTTGAGGAATGATTAGTGTTTCAACCAATGTATGATTTAGGCCACATGATTAGTTATAATGATAAGATGTAATACCATATGTTGCACAAGTGGGTCCCACTTTCTTGGGATATGTGAAATGGCTTGATATGGACCCACAAGGTGAAGTTAAGGGATGCAATTGGCACTAGAGGATATACAATGAGTAGATCTATGGATCTAAGTTGAAAATAGGAGTACCCATGTACCGGATCTAAGGTTTGACACAATCCCCAAGGAGTGCGACTTGCTTTGAGGAGGACTAGTGCCTTGTTGGATGGGCTAATGGAGTCAAAAGATATGTCAATGTGTAGATCGGGACACCTAGAGGTCAAGACAAGTGGGCTAATTGAGATAGTGTGGTTGGATCTTGCTAGATCTAGGTTTTCATGAAATGACCCAAGTGGACCACAATCCCTTAAAACAAGGAATGCTACCCCCAAGGCAGATCGTCACAAAATGATACTCTAGACCTAGGTTTCAAGGTATGCACATTCCAAATCCACAAAAATCTCAACCACCCACGTCCTCAAAGTGGGCAAACTCAGTCACCCAAGGGAGTGCGACCTTGCTCAAGGAGGGCTAAAAAGGGGGATAAGGTGTGTCAAATCAAGTCCAATGGCCACCAAATTGTAGATCCAAGTAGCTTAGGCACCGATCTATGTGGATCTAGAAAATCAAGTCAATCCAAGGGTTAGATCTTATTAGATATGAGTTTTAAGGCGCCAAGTAATTTAAAAGGGGGTTTTAATCCCTTAAAATGTGGAATGATGCCCACAAGGTAGAAATCACCCAAGTAAAAGTCTAGGGGTAGGTTATCAAGTGTATAGATTGCAAATCAAGTGGGATCTCACCTACCCATGTGCTAGATCTAACCAAACAAGCCTCTCCAAGGAAGTGCGATTTGGCTCAAGAGGACTTTATTGCCTTGAAACGTGTGTCAATTTTAACCCAATCACCACCAAACTATAGATCCAACTAGGGGTGGATGCTATAGAGGTGGGTTTTTAATCTCTTCAAAAGCAAGGCTAGATCTAAGTAGATCTAAGAAAAACCAAAATGAGGGTTTTGATCAATTAGGGTTTTTATGATCTAGAAATTATGGATGGTTCAAAGAAGAAGAAGATCATACCTGGATGAAGAGATGAATGCTAGTTGAGATGAGGATTACTTTTGCCAAATATCAAATGGAGAAGTTTTGAAGCCCTCTTGCCAAATCGATTTTTCCAAGCCAATTATGTGTCCCTCTAACCTGTCAAAACCAAGGAGCAAAGCATCAATCAGTTTAACATGTTGAAGGTAGATACAAGCAAGAAAGAGATAAGCAAAGAATAGTTGGTGCAAAGACAAAACCACTCCCTGTTTAACCCAAAACGTCCTCCTCCAAGCTTGAAGGGCAAGCCTCCCCACCAATTCGCACATGTTGAAGAAGTCTTCTCCACCTGTAAAAAGATATGGCAAATATGCAAGATAGCTACAATAGATCCTCCAGTGCAATGGACAAAAGCATTTACAATCAAAACAACCAACATCCACTCCAACCCAAGCATGTACTCCAAAAGATAGAAATTTTATTCCAAGAGCCAAGAGCCAAAAATCTCTAGATGATTTTACAATAAGAGGCTCCCTCCTTAAATAGGATGGGGAGAGAGCATAATCCTAACCACTTTTTACATGAGTGGCTAAGATTAAAAGATCAAAAGATCAAAAGATCTAATCAATGGTTGAGATGAGCTCAACAATAAAATACATGGATCAACCATAAAATATAATAATAAGTGGATAAAATCGCCCTAGGAGAGGGGATCCCACCAAATCATGATGACAAAATATAAAAATAAGCTTATGGTGGGTCCAAGGGGTAATTTTATCCACCCTTGGTCAATCCCCATAGCACAATAATAACAAAATAGTCATCAATATACCAAATCGTGCCTCTATGGACAAATCGTAGGCCTCCAAAGACCTCAGAAGTCATCAGAAAGTGCCATAAGTGATGGATGTGGGCCCCGATGAAGCTGAAACTGCTGGAGAAGGTGCGGAAGACATCCCACTCATCATCACTGATCACCCCATGCCAAAACTTTGCCTCAGTAGCCCAAATCGAATTCCTCTGTAGCCATTTCTACCAATCCAAAACTGCCTCGGGAAGCGTGTACCTGTCCCAAACTGCCTCCTGGAGTGCCTGCACTATCAAGGTGAGGGCACCAGTGTGTCCGGAAGGGGGGTAATATGGTAAAAACAAGTGGCTGGACCACCCCCTCCACCATCAGCGCCCTAAGTGAACCAAATAAGAATCATCTCTGCTTTGATAGGGTCTCCGACAGACCAAAACTGCACTAGGACAGCCTACTGAGGCAAAATCATCACTGTAACTGCCTGGAACTGAAAATAGACTGTCTAATTGGACTCAGAAGGTCCAAAACTATCCAAGATGTGTACTCATACACCATATAGCTCTCTGCATGATCATATAATATACCCAATATACCGGAACAGGCGAAATAATAATAATCTATAAATGATCAAATAATGCTGAAGACCATAGATCATCATCATAAACCTGTATCTGATGCATAGAACCATCATGTACATGTACATAGACCATATATCATCTACCTGTGTCATCATAAGGTCCAATAATCTCATGTCCTGTGATTGACCTTGGTCAAACTAGGTTTGACCAGGTCAATATTGACCCAATATAACTCAGACTACCATCTGAAGCTGCTACAAAGTGTCAAAGGTTAATGTATGCTCTACAACTCATTCAAATAGCAATTATAACACAAAGTAGTCATTACTGGCGATCTAAATCCAAATATATATTGTCATTAATTTTTTATATGACTCAGACTAGACTTTCAAGACCATACTCACTTCATAGTTGTGATCAATTTGCTAGTGAAGGGTGGAGGCTAAAAATAAACTGGCTAGGCCAAAGGGTGACTGACTGGCTTAACATTGTGACACTTTGGATATGGGAAAGGGAATACACACCATAGTATATACTGAATGAGCAACAACACAGGGAATGGTGGTGTCTCACAAATAGATAAGTTGTTTAGAGAGTGCTTATTCAACTTAGGCTTCATGTCTACATCAAGTTGATCCAGGTTCATTAGGATCATTCAATTTCATTTCATGGCCTTTTTGGCCTACATAACCCTTCGGATGTCAGGTGCGCTAATAAGCACAACTAGTTGCAGCTTGCATCCAGGGCATGTTTTTATACATACATAAGGTCAGCAATTGTTTAGATATAGCTTTTAAGAATCATTGCTTTTTGGACCTTTCTTATACTCTTCGAGGAGTATTTTTTTAGCAGTTCATCGCTCTTGCCCTTTTTAGTTTCCATGGGTGAATTTAGAAGTTTCCACAAGTAGTACATGAGCTTTCAGTTTTAGCCAACAACATCTCAAATGACTAGGGGGAGTTCGAGCCAATGCCAAACATCGGGACAACCGACCGGAATGATTTAGGCCTACAATCCAACTCACCAGAGGTAAGTTTTGTCACCAACTTAGAGCCGAGACACAATAAACAGGGAAGCTCATCCAATACAGAGGCTACAGTGGGGAAAAGATCCTCCATGCCACAAGTCAAGTAGTAAGTCAGGGTGATAAGCTAAAAGGTAGGTAATGGATGGATGAAGACAATGAGTAATGGAGCCAACACTAGCAAGCCAAGGTATGGTGGAATGATCACCTCTATTCTCCCTAGGGAGGGTGAAACCAATGAGTATGAGTAGTGAACTTCTAAGTTTGAGTAAGGATAGTAGAATATATATATAATAAGATTAACCAGGTCCACATATCTATATGATCGCCAGATTATGACACTAAGTGCTAAGACATGCCATAAGAATGAATATAAAAGCAATATAACCTTAACACCATGATATACCTGCTGAGTCATATACCTGAATGCTCATCCTCTGAACCATCATCTGTCCTCTGAAACTGCTACTGTAACTCTGGGCACTACTGACTGCTCTGCATAAATGGTATAATGGCTATGTTGGTCATCTCTCTGAGTGTCCTGAGACTCAGTCATGGCATGGGGAACACATATACTGTCCAAAATCTGATAGTGATCCATAGATAGCTGCTCATCTCATCATCTCAAAGTAAAGGAACTGGCTGAAATGTGCTCTGGAATCTGAAAAATAATGTATGGTAGCCCGGCTACTATATATGTGATAACAAGTCCTTCATCTTAACAATATCATGCATCAAAAGGTTCAATGTGTGAACCAAACACCCTGGCCAAAATATGTTGGGAAACTTATCCTCAATGATTGCTCCTGCTGCCTTACAATTAGTAGCAATTTCAGTGATGACTTGAATGACATTGTATGGCCCAATCTCCTGAATGGTTTTAAGTAAAGGTTGTGCAATGTTAATACCGGTCTTGTAGCGATCTGAGTAGTCATGGGCTAAAAGGAAGATTGCACCGCTAGCAGAAACACCAAGAATATTTATCAATGGCTTGCCTTTAACATTTGTCCACCCATCAGATACAATGGATACCCCATAGTTGGACCAATCATTTGTAAACTTTCCAAGAGCACCATTGATTTTTGCTCTTTCCCTGTCAAGTCCCACTGTTCTAGCTTTGTCATACCCATGGATTCTGTATCCTTGAGGGGCACCATTGATGGCTTGTACTATTTCATGCCAATAGGGTGAACGAAGAACATTGAATGGCACACCACATGCATAGAAAAACCTAAAAACTTTTGAATCCACATCATCTCTACAACCTGTGTCAAGGAAATCGGTTAATGTTCTTCGCATAGGCGAGATTCCATGGGGAGATGAGGGTCCTGATTGAGCCGATGATGATCCAGCTCCACTACCAAACATTCTCTGTGGGGATTCAGATTCAACCCTTGATCTCTTGGAGTTGTTTTGAGCGGCCTCTTCTTCCATCTTGTATTTGCTTCTCTTTAGCTCCCACTTTGTCACAAGTTTTGACTCCATGAGACTTACCTTCATCGCATGGCATAATTCCACACAAATGCTTTCTCACCCGGGTATATGAACCTGTGTAAGTTTTATTACAATGGGGGCATATAAACTTTGTGGTTCCACCCCCTCTCCCTCCCCCAAGCCTTGTCACATACTTCCACAAAGGTGTTGTGTCTTTTTGTTTTTGCCCCACATCACCCTCATTCTCATCATCATCACCCTCTTCCCCTTCCTCCTCTTCTCCATGGTATGTGTCACTCTCTACCTCTTCCCCCTCATCACTACCACCACCATATCTACTTCCCAACACCATCATAATGAGAAGAAGTGGAATGAAAAACCAAAACCACATAGCCATCATGTTTCTTGATTCAAGATGAGTCACTTGTTGCCTGCAATAGAATGATGGAGAAGAAGATATTGGAAAGAGTAGGAGAAGAGAACATTCCAAGGTTTACATTTTTTAACATAGTGAATTTTTTTTTCAAAAACAAACAAAGATTGAGTTTTTAGAGCCTACCTTTTAGCTCTTCAGTGGTGGTTGAATGTCTCTATGGAAGCTTCAATCTCCCTTGCAAGCTCTCCCCTTCAATCTCCCACTCAAAGCTCAAAGCTCTCAAACAACTAGCAAACTCACTCAAATCTCAAAGCTCTTCCCAATCAGTGAAATGAGTAATGGAATGAGTCCAAATGGACTCCAACACCCTTTATTGGCCCAAACTAACCCTAACCCATCCAAAAAAACCCCCCAAAAAATGCAAAAAAACAAAATTTTCGTGGTTGAGTCTGCCAATCCCGCGGGAGTGTTTTCGGGAGCGAATTTTTATCCTGGAATCGCTTAGGGATCGATCCCTGAAAAATCAGGGATTGTTTTTTTGAGAAGGGAAGCGCGAATTACAAAATCGATTCTGGGAGGAATTGATGAGGAATCGCGATTCCGGGATCGATTCCTCATTGATTCCTTTCTGATCGTGAATTGGGATCGATTCGAGGGGGGGTAGAGCGATTCCCACACCCTTGGGCAGAACAACCACTTCATCATATTCATCCTGAACAATAAGAATTCCTGGCTGAAATTTTTCTGTATAAGCATAAGCCCCAAGCTGCTCCAAATCATGAGAGGCCATTTTTGATATGTCCAGAGAAGGGAGTATTGATTTTGAAACCTTTGGGAATCTTGGTTTGGAAGAGGAGCATTCAGACTATTTCCGTGATCTTTCTTACACACACAAATACTAGTAATGAAGATTTGGAGAAGCAGTGCACTGAAGAGTCAGATATGATGCAGCCGATGGAGGGTCAATCTCAGCCTTCATCTTCACATACATAGGTCTCTCATGATTTGGAGCACAGCCTGGGGCTTATGTTTATACAGAAATTTTTTAGCCGGGAATTCTTATCATTCTGGATGAGTATGATGGAATGGTTGGTCTGCCTCATCATACAGATACGTTCATGAGTCCTATCCAATCTTGGATAGAAGAAACCTGCGGGAGGACTTGCCAGTTCTGGAAGGAGTTTGATGATATTGTTCATACCTATGATCTCCCATCCAGCCCTCCCATCCTGAGTTATCATTAAGGTTTGCATTTCTCAATAAAGGTGTCCTTGATTTGGCTGGTAACCAAAGACAAGGGAAAAAACTTTAATACTGATAAAATGCTTAGGTGGCAACAGGGATTTTATCACAAGAGGTGCGAATTTGGGTTGTAACAAGGAGGAAGCTAAGAGGATCATGTCACCAACAAAAAGGAGCAAATAAATCAGGACATGATGTAGAAGACAACTGTCCCCCATGTATCTGCTCCCTGAGAAAAGATTCGAGCTCAACTATGTAGATTCCCTGAGATGTCCTTTATTCAATAGGATATAAGGAGTAGCATTTTCACTTTTGTCCTTTTTGAGGGAAACCAATTATTACCTTTTGATAATAAGCAGCTTCCAGGCTTTCATGAAATTTAGTCTACCACATTCAAATAATTAAACTTTGTTGAGTTCTTGCCATAAATACAACATTATCGCCATATAGCAGCAATTTTATGATAAAAACACCAGCAATAACATCATTTCTTCCTTTCCTTATCAGGTCTTTGGGCTTATCAATGAATATTCAAGACATTGTTTTGATTAACACAAAACTACATGCAGCAGGAGTCAATCCCCACAATTTATTCTCCTTTAGTCTTTTTTATTTTTTCTCCAAGTAGCTCTTATAAATTTTTTTAGCTCAGTTTGCTATCTTGGCTACGGTTTGGTCCTTTGTTTATGTTTTATAATGGGATAAACTGGGGATATTGGTTTTAAGTATCCAGTAAATTATGCATGGAGGACAGAATGGATATATAACATGTATCATATAAACTGAATTCTGGTTTGAGGTTTTACTAGTTTTGTCTCAATACAACAATGACAGTCTATTCTCAAATTAACCTTAAATTTCGTTCCTGTCAATCTTGAAAAGGCTGTGTTGTGATTGGTCAAATTATTGTTTCATCCTAAAACTCTTTTGATTGGTTTCTAACAATGCAATTGCCAATAATCTGGTGCAGGCTCCCTATTGTAGAACCAGACTCTGGGCATACAAAACTAATTCTCGCAAAGGAAGGGCTAGATGCAATTTCAAAATTAGAAACTCCTATTGCAGCAGTTGCGGTATGTTTATGCAATGAGATCTTTTGAAAAACTATTATGTTATATGGCATATTTGAATATGTTTTCTGGAACTGGATATGTACTTGAGGCTTGAACCATCAATACAGGCATATTGCAAATAATGCTGTGTACCTTGCACCATATTGCCTTGCTAGTGAATTATGCTGTGGGGCATGGATGGGTTTGTATTTGAATATTGACCAGATTCTGCAAAAAAATTGCTTCATCAGTTGCAAGGGGCAGACCCTCTTGAATAGAAGGCCCGGAATTGAAGGAGTCAAGTTAGGATTTTGGCTTGCCTGTATGCTGTAGCAGGTTTAAATTTAATTATATGCTTCATTTGACATAGGGTATATAGTGGACTGAAGTTGTTTGTTTCATGCTTTTCTCTGGCAGAAGATATGCAGACAGGGCTTACATTACGGATGGAGTATCTGTTAATCTTTTATATTCACTCTTATGAAAGTATTCCAAAATAATTAAATTAGAAGAATGGGTTTCCGGATTATCCACGGTCGGCATTTTTACTGTCGACGTTTTGAATCCTTAACTGGATTCATCCTCAGGACAAAATATGGAGAGAAGAGTTTCTATTAGGGTGAATAAATATAGGTTAGGTATGCCCGTTCATTTCATTTCCTCAATAATAATGACAATAACTTATCCTTCCAAATTCTTAATTAATTAACATATAAATTGAGAATGCTAAAAATTCTTCATTAATTAATATATAAATTGAGAATGCTAAAAAATCTTCAATACTAATCATTATTATTAATAAGAAACATTGTTAATAATTGCTAAAATAATAGCACTCATAGTTAATAATAAATAAATGAGCTCTAATAATTGCTAGGGTTATCATAAAATCATTAGAGTTTAATAATAACATTCTAAACATCATTATAAAATAACCTTGACACAATAACTAATATAAAAATTGTAAATGAGAATGCTAATATGTAAATGATAGCATTCATTTAAAATTCAACCATAATAAACCTTATTATTACTAAGATATCATTATTAATAATAATAAATGCTAATTGGTAATAGCAAATGATAATAGCACTCCTTGTTCTTCAATAATAAACAAGTGTAAATGAGAATGCTAATATGTGAGAATTGGAATTGCCTAAAGCGTCTCCTGGTTTAGAATTGCTATTCTAAGACTACATGTGTGCATTTAGAAAGTAAAAAAATCACCCTCAGGCCACATTTGGACTGGCATTAATAACTGTAAAAATTTGATGCATTCCATAACTGGTTAGAGTAATCTATTGTGAGATTAATTGAACAATCACTAGCAAAGGAAAGTGATGAAAGCTTGGCTAAGCTTGATGTTGTGCTGAAAGGCATTGGTTGGATTTATTGCATTTCAGTCCTACAAATGGACGGTAAATACTGTTATAATACAATAAATGTTGATAAATTTTAACCTCTAATCTATGTTCTGCAACTGAATTTCTTATATGAATGTAGCTATTGAAGTATGCATTTTTTGTGTGAAAATCCCGAGTGAATGATTTTCTACACTTTTGCATGGGATTGAAAGCTAGCTGAGTGAGGATGCTGAGTTTTTACTTTTTCCCAGTAGGATAGGTTTATGTTGATTTTCCTATATGTCTGGATCCAATCTATGATCATTATTTCAGACAAAAAAGAGGTTATGAACACAGGGTATTTGTGCAAGGAAATTTCCATAGAGATATTTCTGTCTTCTGTATGTTGTACTTCATATTTTGGTTCTACTAATAGTTAGACATACTAAATGCCTACAATATATTGACCTTCTGCAGCTTAGATCAGATTTTTTCCCAGTAGGATAGGTGTATGTTGATTTTACTATATCTCTGGATCCAATCGATGATCATTGTTTCGGACAAAAAAGACGTTCTGAACATAGGATATTTCTGTGGGGAAATTTGCATAGAGATATTTCTGTCTTCTGTCTATTGTACTGCATGTTTTGGTTCTACTTATACTTAGACATACTAAATGCCTACAGTATATTGACCTGAAGCTTAGATCATAATTTTACTTGCATAAGATTGTCTTTCTTGACATGAGTTGCAGGTCATTGGTCCATATCGTTCTGGCAAATCATTTCTTCTCAATCAGCTTCTATCTCTTTCTTGTGAAGAAGGTCATACAATTTTCCACCATTAAAATTTGTGATTGAAATCAAGGCATGAAGTTTTGAAGTGTTTCACTAAACTTATTTATTTTTTAACTTGTATGGAAGCTAGAGAGTAATAGGTCAGTACTAACTGCTGCATCTGTGTGTGCAGGTTTTGGGGTTGGGCATATGCGTGACACAAAAACAAAAGGTTAAACATTGTCTAGGCATATTTCAAGCTATTGAAATTTTCAAATACATATATGCTTTTGTGTTGCAATGACTGTATGCATCCCATAGTTCATGACTGTAAGGGAGGTGTATCTCATTATGATGCTGCAGGCATTTGGGTTTGGGGTAAACCGATAGAAATGGACGTTGGAGGAGTGAGGACATCTGTTTTATTTCTTGATACAGAAGGTTTTGAAAGTGTTGGAAAATCCAATGTCTATGATGACAGGCAAGTTTTTAGCTTGGTTGCGAATTGCAGTTGCATATATGTAAAAGAAAATCTGAGAATGTCTCATATTTGATTTGAGTCTGAACACCTGAATTGTTTTGATGATTGTTGTCCCTCTTTCAGGATCTTTGCTCTAGCAACAATCATGAGTTCTGTTCTCATCTACAATCTGCCTGAAACGGTTTGTTTACCTTAGATGGATGCTTTGTGTTATTTCTCTTGGAAATTTAAAATTGAAGATTTCTGTAAGAGCACCAATTCAAATCTAGATTTTATGCTCTTTTACTCTATAACAGTATACTGTTGTAGAAACTATTTCCCATTTTCTCTGTGCCTATTCTTTGACATGTATGTTGGTGTTAGAAACAATAGACACAAATGCTGGCTAGTTATCTAGTCTGTGCTCCATAGTATCCTTGAGAAATGTAGCATAAAGTGGAGGACGTACTAATTCTTTCTCAACACATGTCTTGATATTTCAGGTGCGTGAAGCTGATATATCTCGACTATCCTTTGCTGTTGAGCTTGCACAAGAGTTTTATGGCAGGTCTCTGAAATATATGTAGTTATTTATTGCTTGCTAGATATAAGTGATTCTTTTTTCTGTTTTGGTATAAACATCTTCATGTGATATTTCCTAATGCTGCCTTTTCACTCTTGTTACTCTTGTTTGAAATTGTTCTACTTGGGACCATCTACAGAGTGAAGGTAAGGAAGACAATACTCATAGACTACTATTTTGATATTGTTCTCAAATTTTGCTGTTATTCTATTGTAAAAGTTTGGAAATAATTGAACACAAAAAACTGATTTTATAGGGACGCGACATTGCTTTTCAACCAGCAAAGCTTTTATGGCTTATCCAACGTGACTTCCTTGGTAATTCTGGAGGATACCCTTCTATTTGTTTTTGGTTCAAGTAGATTGCACACCAATTGAATTGTTCTGGATGTGGTGAATATTTTTTAGTTCTTTTTTCTTTCTAAATCAATAATTTTGGTATTTAGAATTATCGGGCAGGTCTAACTAATTTTACAGTAAATTTAGGAGTCTGAATTCATAAAACTTGTCCTCCTTTCATAAAACAATTTTATTTTTATTTTTATTGAAACAAAATTATTGAAAAAAACTTTACAGAGCTACATCTGTAGCAGTGGAGGATCCAGAATCGAACTGTTTTTCTGAATGCTTGATAACCTAGATATGACTATCGAAACTGCCACTTTAGCAATGGATACCATTGACTACTTTATACGTATTGAACCATCAAAATAAGTCTAGTAAGTAACAACTACTAACAACAGAACCAAATCTAGATTTCAGCAGCTAGTTTCTTGCTACTATCATTGTCATTTTCAAACGTGATTTTGATGAGCTGGGTGCTGAGTTTGAACTTGTCCTTTTATGAACTTGTTAATCATCCCTTAACTTCCCTTTAAAGAAAGAGTTTGCTTTCCCTTTGTTTGAGATGCATTAAATGTTGTGTGCAATTCCACAGAAGGAAAGACTGTGCAGCAAATGGTGAATGAAGCTCTCCAACAGGTTCCCAATCTTACAGGTTATCACAGACATATTTCTTTGTTTTCTGCGCCTTAAACCTTGAAATAAGTTTTACATGATTCATGTGGAGGAATCATCTCTAATCACTATACTAAGAATTTCCTTCTTGATTGCAGGGAACAAAAATATTCAGCAGGTATTCAAGACTTAGCATTGCAACTTAAAAGCAATTCAATTTATTACCTGGCTAACAGTTCACTTATGGCATTACATATTCTCTGGCTGATTCAGGTTAATCAAATTCGAGAATCTTTGGAAATTATGGGAGAAAACAGCACAGCTTTCAGTTTACCACAAGTGAGTGTGTAGCTTTAACCTAAGTAGTTTTGGAGTCATGAACATGATTGACTAAATGAGAAGTATGTTGATTATCAATTGTTCTTATAACTTTAAATGACAAGTACATGAAGTTGATGTAGAACAACTATATATACATCCCTGTTTCCCATCTTGGGGATCTCAAGTTGCTTAGACTGAAGTTGTGGAAAAATCTCCAATTTCTTCTGATTTTCTGTTTTCTTTGGTTTTAAATTATTATTTTTCAGGTTGCCAAGTTTTCTAAGCATTTCTGTGTTTTCAGGTCTGAATTTCTGCTTTTCGGCTTTTGTTGATTTTTGCCAATTTTTCTGATCTGCCAAGTTGATAACCCTTGCTGACTTTTTGTTGATGCTGAGCTTTGCAACACTGGCTTAGATAAGATAATTTTATCTGTCCAACAAGTGACCTCAAAAGTAGGTCAAAGGGACTAAAAGATACATCAAATGTAATTACAGTGTGGGAATGCAAAAGCAACTCCTAAGAGAATGCTGAAAGAAAGAAGCTAAAGGATGTAAAAAGAAAATTAAGTATCTAGCCAAGAGCTATAAACTAGTAATCCAACAAGAGGAAAGGATAATGTAGATGTAGATGTCGTGATACAATCAGAACCCCTGAGATTAGAGATCTTACAGATGTATGAGAGGGGGGGAGAGATGATGTCAAACCCTGCTTGTCCTGATGGTTGAGGGCAAGGGAGGGGACAGAGATGATGGCTCGCTGTTGAAGTCATCTATCACAATAGAGATCATCACCTTGTTAGAATCATGGGTGTAATCTTTACATGTGGCCACAACACACTCGTAGGTATTATTGTTGTATTTTTAATCATGGCTAAGGCTATCCTTTTGATAATTTATTATCATTTATTATAATACTTGGGAGTGGTTAAGGCTGACCTAGTCAAACTCGCACATGTAGTCTCATTGACCCCTTTTGGGGGAACACCTTACGTGAATTGTGTATAAATACTAAATACATTGTTACCCCTCATACTGTATGAGGATTACACCTGTGATTTTCATCACAATGGAGGGGGTTTGCTGCGTGCTACCTATGGAGCTGTTTCATGGAGTTCTCTTCCTTTCATGTGCTTAGAGATGGTTTTGGTGGAGTAGGTGTTTTGGATTGGAGTGCATTCACTTCTCCTTGGTTGGATGGTCTTGCTTGTTGGTTTGATGGTCTTCTCACATGTGCATGCCTTTTGATCACCCTTTTGTTGCATATTTGATGGTTATGGAGCATACTATCACAGTATCACTCCCAAGCAATTGAGAGACTCCCTTTCTCAGATTAGATCACTCACTGATCACTAACCAACACAAGAGATATGACTCACCCCTGTCCAACACAAGAGATATGACTCACTCCTGTCATTGTCGTTTTTATACAACTCTCCATAGACTCTTTTATAACATTCACTTTATGTCAATACCATGGGCAATACCATGCGACACCTAGTACCATGGGACACATAATACTATGGACCCTTCAATACCATTGACCACAAAGTATTGCAAAAGACACTTTTACAAGGCTGTCTGGAGAGCTACTTTTCTGGACGACTTCTACATGCTAGACACCCCCATGTAGAAGTACCTGTCCGAGCTACAAAATCTAACAAACTAGATACCCCAAAGGATTAAGCAAGGTAATGCTCTAAATGCCTTTAATTCCTTCTTCCTAAACCAACTTCTCAAACACTGTTCAACAACTGTGCCATACCATACATTTGGGATACCTGCCAATTTCTCTGCATCCTTCCAGATTTTTGGTGCATAAGGACACTGGATCATTGAATGACTAATGTTTTCTTCTGCTCCTCTGCAGAGATAGCAAATGCTTGGTCCATTCTTGCCTCTTTTTTGCAGTATGTCCCATGTTAGGACCATATTTTAAAGACCCTATGCCCCAAGTCTTGGTCTTACACATGCAGTTTTGGAAGTAAAGAAATTTGTATTAATATCTGCTAGTAATCAAAATAGGTCAATGGGACTCAAGTGTAAATCTAGTGTTTATAGCCAAGTAGCAGAGTGCTGGGCATCCCCTCTATAGAGAATGAACAAAACAATGCAGAAATGTATGCAAAATTATGTAAATATGTGCTTCTCTGGAAATGTTTTACAGTAATGATGATTTCTTGTAGCGATGTTCTCAAATGCACACAAAACTACTTAACACATGCATTTGGTTTGGGTTTGATTATGCAAACAGCCTCATCTGTTGCGCACCAAACTTTGCAATCTGCATGACTCTGATCTGGATCCGAGCTATGTAAAACAACGGGAAGAGTTGAAGGGACTTGTCACACATATGATTCAACCAAAGATGGTTCGAGGGAAATTTCTCAGTGGGAAGGAGTTTGTATCATTTTTGGAGCAGGTTTTTATTTGACCCTTCTAGACCTATTATGGCTTTAGTTCTAGCTTTTCTTGCAGTCTGGTTGAATGTCTTGGCAAAAGCATTATACATGGTTTGCTTCAGTTTTTGTTTTTGCCATTTATTTCCGTTTATATCCCACTTGCATGTTTGCTTGTCATTTCAGATTCTTGAAGCTTTGAACAAGGGCGATATTCCATCTACAGTTTCACTTGTAGAGGTTTTCAACAAGGGAGTGGTGGACCAGTGTTTGAAGTTGTACAATGAGTTGATGTCAAGTGTGAGCTTCCCTCTTTCTGAGGATCTGTTGAGACAGGTGCATGAGCAATCAAAGATGAAAGTAATGGGTCTATTTGAGGAACAGCGTTTTGGCCGGCACCATGCGAAAACATCAGTAGAGATGCTTGAGTCCGAAATTCAGAAGGTTTGATGGGATGATAGATTAGATGCCCCTTTTATAGCCTATGGTAGCCATTCTTTTTTATCTTGGCACCTTGCTAGCATGCATGTTAGCACCCTGCTGGCATGCAAATCATGTAAAGTTATTCATTCTGAGCGAAAATCATACTGTGTATTAGTGCTAGCATGCTAGTCATGTAAAGTTATTGAACATTCTGAGAGAAAATCATACTTGGTACCTAATGCAGGATTTATTTAACATGCTTATCAGTTAACTTTGATTTAATGAGATAAAAGACTTGCTGATTAGCAATTTATTGCCCACAATTTTAAATGCTCCAATGCAGGTTTATGCAAATCTGTATTTGACAAATGACTACAAGTCTGCAAAGCTTTGTGAGGGCCTCTATACTAGCTGCGAGGACAAAGTGGATGAGCTTCAAGAATTGAGACTTCCATCAATGGCAAAGTTCAATGCAGGCTTTACACAATGTAACAGAAGTTTTGAAGAAGGTTGTCACGGGCCTTCAAAGGGTGTCTATGAGAAGCGCATTGAGAAGGTAAGACATAACAGAACCAATTTTCAATTCATCTGATGAATTCCATTGCAGAAATAATTCATTGAGTTAATTATCAGAGTAGATAACTTACAAAGAAAATAATTCACCTTATATACAAAGATGTCCAAAATAGGTGAATGGGACATTATCTCAAACATGCTAGACATAATCAAGGGTGTGCCATGATTGAATTACCTTGCAGAAATAATAGACATGCACATAACATCTCAGAAGAAGTGTAATTTACATCTAAACTATTCCCCCGTCATCTCCCACTCACCACCATTTTCTTTGACAAGGAGTATGCTGATCATTATACCACCCACCTTTGGAATTTGCTCCCCCATTCCCCCATTTATTGTCACTAGATACAATCACAACCAAATATGAGATTATTTCCTAGGTTCTAGGGGAGGTAGTCCTCTATTTGTTAAAATTAGGGTTATGTTAGGGTTTTAAGCAAAAATTGAAAATTTGCAAAAAATAAATTACAAAACTAGTACTAACAAAATAGTACAGCAGTAACAGTAGTAAATCTAATTGACAAGATAAATTTAGATCTGATAAATTAAGATATAATTTTCATCCCTTTCAACTTTAACACTCTCTAAAGATCACTGTGTTAAAGTTAGGGTTTGAAACAATAATTTAACAACTGCAGAAACATATTAAAAATACTACTGAAATACAAATATCATGAACAGTAAGATAGCCGCAGTAACAAATTTTGACTAATTAACAAATAATAAATCAGATCTGATTAGGTTAGGGTAGAGAACCTTCCTTATACTCTAGAATTTAACTTGCAGATCAGACTTTACCTCTCAGAGGCAAGTCAACAAATGGAACACAAACTGACCCTTACCTGAGGGTATGTACAAACCTGAGAGAGAGAGATAAAGTGCTTCAGGATAGGGTTAGACAGGTACAGTAATAGGTACAACAACCAAGATCAGCCCCAAAACATTAACCAAGACAGTCAATAAGAGATGGAAAGCTCACAGCAGTCCTTAGTAAACAAAGGCAGCCTCAAAACAGCGACCAACAGCCGTGGCAGCCCTAAACTCAGCTCAAACAGCAGTGGGCAGCCCTAAACACAGTCCAAACAGCAGTGGCAGCCCTAACAACCTCTCAACAAGGTAGCGGTGGTCACCTACAGGCCTTAACAGGCCTCAAACCATCAGCGGCAGCTCTAGCAGCCCCTCAACAAGGGTGGCAACAGCCCTAACAGGCTGCAAATGGACAGCGGCAGCCTCAACAAGTGGGACGGATGCCCTAACAGGCAGCAACTAGGCAGCGACACCCTCCAAAATGGTCTTAACAGACCTCGGCCCCCTCTAAATCAGTCAAACAATGAACAACATCCCTCACACAAGCCTCGGCCCCCTCAAGAATTTCAACATAGGCAGCAGGCAGCCCTCAGATGGCAGAAGAAACCCTCAAAATAGTTCACACAGGCAACGGGCAGCCCTAAGACAGTCCATACAAGCAGCGACCTCCTTTAACAGTCCACAAAACAGTCCACGGCTCACACCTGTGAGGGAGAGGAGGGATCAGCCTTCAAGCGGGACAGCCATGTGTAGAAGAGCAGAAAACAAGAGAGCGCCCAAGCAAGGAGCACCTTGAAACCCTAGACGTCACCCAAATGGGACTGCTGAAAACCCTAGACAATCACATAAATCAGAGCTGAGTTATGTCTTCAAGATGATCTCACAATGAAGTATTAGACTTGTATTTATAACATTTAATGTCTTCTAGAAGGTTCTTCCTTCTAAACCTTCATTGACTTAGGGTTACTTTAACTAGGTCGAAACGTCCTATCTTTTTGGAAGGTATCCCACAAAATATAATTTAATGTTAGGATGTCTTAAGGTGAGGGTTACACATAAGATAAGACAAAGGGAAAAGTTACCACACTTAAGCGGGGCACTAGCACAAGGACCAACAAGGGCGGGGTCATAAGACCAAACCAAACACAGGCAATCCATAAATCAAGGAGGGGTAAACAACCCTTCTAACCACAAGACCAAAGGTATACTAACAAAGTGGGAAGACAACCCTTTTACCCACAAGACCAAAAACAACAAGGTGGGAAGACAACCCTTCTAACCACAAGATCAAGGGTGTAATAACAAGGTGGGAAAACAACCGATTTATCTCTCTCTCAAATGTACAAGTGTTCCATACACTAATTGAAAGTTCTATCATCACCATATAAGGAAGGTCCAAACTGGATGATGTGATCCTTTGGTCCTCCTGACTGCTCCTAAGGTCAAATGCCAGTGACTCCAACAAGTGGTGGCCAGTCCCTTGAGGAGACAACCCAACTCAAGCATCTCGAAGACCTAGGAGAGGAGGGCATCACACATCTCTATCTTGGTTAATTGACCAGGATCCACCTGGTTGACTCCACCTGGTTGACTGACCAGGTATACACCTGCAAGAATTGCTTGGTCCCAGACCAAGAATATGCCTAGTCCCAGACTAGGATGTCTCTGTCTTAGCCTGCAGGATCTGCTTGGTCCTCATGACCAACAAACTGTTTGGTTTGTGACCAGAATTCGCTAGAGACAGATAGGGGCCCTAGCCACATGCTAAGGACTTTGCCATGTCTCTAACCTACTTGGTCCCAAACCAAGAACCCCAGTAGACTACTGGGGGCCCTAGTTATCTACGAGAGACTTACTCTGCCTGGTTAACTGACCAGGAACGCTAGTTAACTGACTAGGGTGCCATCCTCCCAGAGAATGGCTCTCGCAGTTGCATTATCTTTAACACTCCCTCTCAGCAAGAGAGGCATTCTCAACAACACTAAGCTTGTCTCGGAAGTACCCGGACTTCGTCGTGGACAGAGGCTTAGTCAACACATCGATACTCTGTTTATCTGATAGAACATATTGAAGTCTCTGCACCATGTCCCTTACATAATGATACTTCCTCTCGATGTGTTTCAACCTTTCATAGAATACAAGATTTTTTGAGAGCTTCAAACAACTTTGGATATCAATAGAGGGCTTGATCTTATAGATCCATTTGGAAGTTACAACTGATTTCCCTTGTTGTCTAAGAACCACTTTCCACACGTCATTTTCCATTATTAACATAACACCGTTCCAAACTTGATGTTTGGCTGCCTCCTCACAAGTGGAGGGTTCTAAATCAGTGCCGTGGCTCATCTGAGATATCAAATTGGAGCATCCTTGAAGCCTCTCAATAGGCTCCTTAATGGAGTCAACTGAAGACTCCCTCTGTTCATCTGAAAGAGATGACTCATGAACTTGTACTTCCATATCTGAGTCACTGGAAGACTCTCTGGAGTGATGGAAGATTTCATCTCTACTTTTCTTTTCTGCAATCCCATTCTGTTGGGGATTGTAGAGCATAGTTGGCTCCCTCTTGATCTCTGAATCTTGATAGGGGTCATGAACTAGATCTTGAACAACATGCACTGAAACCTTATAAAGGTTACCTTCGTGGACTCCAATCACAATGGCTGAGCTCATGTTTCCATCCTTAGGCCACACTAGAGCCTTTCCTTCTGAGAAGGCTACAGAGAACCCCTTGTCTTCTAAAACTGCCACTAAAAGAATATTCTTCTTTAATCCAGGAACATATAAAATTTCTTCAATGTGAATAAACGTACTATTATCACACAGACTCTAGCTGCTACAAGAGATATCCCGTCCGGGATGGTAGAGGGCAAGCAGCCAGGCAGGTGACACCTGCAAACACCAAGTCCACTGTTCGAAGAACGGTCGTCACACCAGACGAGGCGTTTGTCGCTTTAGACAAGGCAAGTAGCCAAGTCAAGGGGGAGACCCTGCTCAACCAATGATGGTTTAGGACCAAGAATAGACACCCAAATCCCAAAATATAAACAAACGCAAAGAAGAGATGAGTGCCAAGTGACCCCAAGCTCGATTCCAGCCAAAGATTGGACACCAAGATGAAATAAGCGTGCAATGGAATGTGACCAGCTCTAAAATGTAATGAAGTAGCTGAAGTAAAACAACAATTTAGTGGCTGGAAATTAACTAGGGAGCACAATAGACTAGAAGCGGTGAGATGATAAAATTTTGCCCAAGAAAAGGATTGATTTAGTGATTTAATAGACCTAGGGCAGCACCAAATTAGCGCTTTTAAACATTTCTAGCGAATGATAACTTGATTCCTGGTATTAAAGTGGTGATTAAGACATGAATCAAACACACCCAAAACCCAAAAAAGACCACAAGCAACGTGAATGAGTAGTCTTCCCAAGGAGGGCGCAATCAGAAAATGACTAGTGCCTATGGGGATGGGAAAATGGAGTCGGAATGATGTGAAATTTCGGAATTGGACTCTGAAAATTATATTAGAAGCGGGTTTGTAAAGAAAACAAGTTTCTAACGGTGGAATTTTGTATTTTTTTAATTTTAGGGTTTATTTTTGTGTTTTCCAGCTTAACATTCATAGTGAAAATGAAATATGAGAAACAAGCAAGAATGGTGTACCTGGAATGATGGATATGGAGAAGTTTTTGTGTGAAGACAAACCTCGAAGATCAAGTGTTGAGCAGAAGTGCATTTTCCCTAAGCGTTTTGGTGCAACCAGTGACCCAATGTGCCTTGGTACCTGCCAGAGAGAGATAAATCAGTATCTATAGCAAATAACAAGAAACAACCAGCAAATGAAGGACAAATAATGAAGGAAAGCAAATGACAAAGGCAAATTTACTTCCCTTGTTGAAATCTAGAAGAGAAAACACAAGCATGGAGCTGCTAGCTCAAGTGCTGCGTCCTCCTCAAGTGGTCAATTTCACCTGCAATTCGTAATGGCCAAGGAGAGATGGAGATACCGCAAAATAACTCAACAATGCATCAGAAATATGCTACCAATCAACACAATGAACACCCCACACCATATCACAAGTAACTTGGAAGAAATGTCTCTCAATAACTCAGTCTCAAGTATTCAAATGCCAAGAGGGGATACAAATGGGTGAGCTTCTTCTCTTATAGAGAGAGCTCCAAATCTCAGCCCCATTCCCACCAAAACGAATGGCTGGGATTGAATCCCCAAGAGGCCAACGAATGGTTGAAATGGAGTGGAAAGGGGGGGCGAATTACCCTCATGCACCCAAGGGAGAAGAGGGGCCACTCGTGGGGCCCTCACAACATACAAACAAGTGGCTAGGGGGTGTCTATGGCCTGTTTTAGCCCCCTAGACCATATACCCAAAGTCTTACATCATAAAATTTACAAAATGTGAGTTTTTACATGGCGAAAAACGCCCCTCTATGGGCAAATTCGTCCCACCACTAGAGTTGGGCATAAATGAGGGCCCCACACCAAATATTTAGTGTCCAAACATAATAAAAATGACATTAGGGGACCCCCTTACCTTTACCAACCATTGCACTTACCATTTCCAAAGTTAACTTAGCCAAATTTGATTTTCCATCATGAATTAATTACTGGTTTTATTTCTGAAGATGTATTTTGCGCTTTTGACCCACTTATATTTCCCGGATTGTCGAACCGTCTACTGCATCACGATCGTAGACCCCGAATATACTAGAAATGGTCACTAGAACGACCACGATCCATCAATTGAGCACTGATTGCCCAAAATCAAAGAATTTTAATTAAAACAGGCCCTTAATGACCAGTAATAATTAAAAATCTCACTAATGCTTCAACATTTTCTCGATCTGACACTTGGAGGTGCATACGGGACCCAATAGATGATAAATGACCAAAATCGAAGTTTCGGTCGCATCTTTTTTTGGGGCCCATTTTTGGCCTAGTCAAATTAGTTTGACCAAGTCAACTCTGGTCATGGCAATGGCTGAAACCTGCATGCAACATGGAGCGCCAAGGCTTCCTTATTTATGTTAGTACATTACTAAAAACACATAATGATGACATGGTGATCATAATAAAAATATCTCAATAAAAACAGGCCCCAGGTGAGGTGGGCCCACCACCTCCAACAAAGACTCAAAAATTGCTATGCACAACTTATAGACTTGGCCACTTAGCTAACTTTGGGTGAGGTGGATAAACAAGGTGAAGAGATAGGGGAAAGACAAAGACCATGACCATGTGACCCTTTGGATAAAAGGGGAAAGCGGGACCCACTGACATAAGCATACCATGATAACACAAGGGAAGGGCGGTGCCTCACAAATGGGTATAGTGTAGGGAAACCACCACTAATCATCTAACACACACCTTGCAACTCACATCCGTGCCTTCATCAGACTCCGTGAGGATCGTTTCTAAAGCTGCCATGACTGAGTGTCTGACAAACCATAACTTGAGACTCTAGGGGACAATTCGCATAGCTGTCCCTTACTCCATCTCACCTCCTTGTCCCACAGGACTAGGTGAGGAAATAACCAATACAATGCTCTGATATATATGGCTGGCCTGTGTCCGTGTGTGTTAAGAAACGCATTCTTGGACTTTATATTTCACTTTCATACTTAGTCTTTTTGGCTTGATTTACATTCAGATAGTCTTTTTGGCTTCATTTACATTTCATTTCATTTCATTACATTTCATGCCCTTCCGGCTTCATACATATCTCAAAAGATATAACAATGGCGCACATACTGCAAAGTAATGGGGGTAAGTGTGCATGCTTCGATGACTAATGGGGAACACCCGGTGAGTCTACACAATACTATACTGCATTGCAACATCGGGGGCAACCGATAGGAACAAATCCCAGGTTTGAGAATGCATCTCACACACTAAAGAGCCGAGGCACAAGAGACAGGGAATCATGGCATACTCAGGGGTCAATGGGGAAGAGGATCCTCAAGGCCACATTTCAAGGTCCAAGTCGGGAAAGAACCATAAATGGATGAGTCAGATGGGTGGAGGGAAGTGACAGGTGGAACCAATGTTAGCTTCCTAGAAGGAGTAATGACCAAGTCTATACCAATAATGGGGACAGGGACCAGTGTGCATAGACATGAGTCTACTGAAAGAGGTGGACTGACTTCACCAAGGGCCATCAATACCACAATGAAAACCAAGATCACCACATCAAACATCATACGTCAAGTCCATGTACTATCATAAATAAACAAGTCTCAAAGCAAACAACATGAGCAATAATCCATAAAGTGCTATACCTGCCATACCATATACCTGTTGCTGAAACTGAAACTGACGCTAAACCTCTGTTGAATCTGGGCAATAAGTGGTAAACCAGCTGAACTCTGTAATGCTCTCATCACGATATGGCTAAGTAACCCTCTCAATGGGGTCGTGCAAAGCAAGGCAAGGAAGGGGGACTCTGTAATCACTGCTCTGTATTAGCTCTGGCCCATCAAAGTACAATCTGTCCCCTCTGATATCTCTGCTCTGGGCAATCTCAATACAATAGATGCCCCCTCTAAGGCCATCTGATCTCTAATTTGGAAAAAAACTTTAGTATGGTCCCTGACCACACAATCTGCAGCATGGTAGCTCCAACTAACATGGATGTGATAACACGTACCTGAATCAAGCTGAAAGGAAGTTGAACCAACTCCTTTTATGGCATAGGTACTACCATTTCCGAGTTCCACTTTCACATTGAGCTTCTTGGCTTTGTAATATGCAATGGCCTTCTTGAATCCAGTCATATGCTTGGAGGCTCCGCTATCTATCCACCAGGAATCTGTCGAGTTGGAGATGGAGCCTGAGAGTGCTGAAACCAAGTAGCATTCTCTTTGATCTTGTTCTTTGGTTTCAGCCCTAGTTTTCTTTTGCCATGGCTCTTCTTCTTCTGCAGCAGCAGAAGCATGATACTTGCCTCTATGCCATTTCTTGTTAGGGGGTTTTTTACAGTCTTTTGCATAATAACCAAATTGGTTGCAATTATAACACCTTACCTTTGATTTATTAAAATGCTTACCTTGAGGTCCCATTCCTTTATCCGTGCGCACCTTTATTCGTGCGCTGAGGGAATCTTCTTCCCTTCTTTGTCTTGGTAGTGAGGGCATGATCCTTTTTAGTGGGAGGCTTAGATTTGCTCTGGATCCTACCTTCTTCTTCCAAACAATCATGCCACAGTCTATTGAAACTTGGTTGAATCTCTCTTCCATTTACTGCTGCAAGAAACGTTTCCCAAGATGCAGGAAGACCATCTACTGCTGTCTACACAAGATCATCATCATCTACTTCAACTCCAATGGCCATGAGATGATCTCTTATCTGAGAGATCTTTGAGAAGAAAGAGGCAGCTGACTCCTTCTCCTCCATTTTCAATGAACGAAGCTGCTTTTTCAAAACCCTCTTCTGAGTAGGAGCCTTCTTCTCATATATATTTTCCAGGTCATCAAAACATTCTTTGGCTATCCTTAGAGTAGCTATTACAAGCATCAAATTGTCTTTAATTGAGTCAAAGATGACTCTCTTTGCCTCGGCTTGCTTCTTCTTAAATGCTACTCTTCCTTGACTTGTTGTGGGTTCTTCCACAACCCTAGTAACGAAATCATCCAAGTCACTCTCCTCTAGGATATTCAAAACCCTAGGCTTCCATGCATTGAAGTTTGAGGTTTCTTCAAGCCTATCTTTTAACTTAACTAAAGAAGAAGCCATCTTCAAACCCTCACTATCAACTTGATGAGTTTTGCCAAGAAACCCCTGTAGTCAAGTTGGTTAATGCTCAAACCCTTACCTTAGGATCTATGTAGACTCTGTTAGGCTGCAAAACAGAGTTAGCTACAAACCCTAAGCTCTGATACCATGTTAAAATTAAGGTTATGTTAGGGTTTTAAGCAAAAAATGAAATTTTGCAAAAAATAAATTACAAAACTAGTACTAACAAAATTGTATAGCAGTAACAGTAGTAAATTTAATTGACAAGATAAATTTAGATCCGATAAATTAAGATATAATTTTCGTTTCTTTCAACTTTAACACTCCCTAAAGATCACTATGTTAAAGTTAGGGTTTGAAACAATAATTTAACAACTGCAGAAACATATTAAAAATACTACTGAAATAAAAACATCATGAACAGCAAGATAGCAACAGAAACAAATTTTGACTAATTAACAAATAATAAATCAGATCTGATTAAGTTAGGGTAGAGAACCTTCCTTATACTCATAATTTAACTTTCAGATCAAACTTTGCCTCTTAGAGGCAAGTCAACAAATGGCACACAAACTGACCCTTACTTGAGGGTATGTACAAATCTAAGAGAGAGAGATAAAGTGCCGTAGGATAGGGTTAGACAGATACAGTAATAGCTACAACAACCAAGATCAGCCCCAAAAATTTAACCAAGACAGTCAATAGCAGATGGACAACTCACAACAGTCCTCAGTAAACAAAGGCAGCCTCAAACAGTGATCAACTGTTGTGGTAGCCCTAAACTCAGCTAAAACAGTAGTGTGCAGCCCTAAACTCTGTATCCTTTATCTTCTAAGCATGCAACTGAGATGAGATTCTTCTTTAAGCCAGGAGCATACAATATTTCTTCAATATGTAGGGTATTCCCTAACAAAGCAGCTGGGAATCGACCCCCCCCCCCCCTCGAATCGATCTCGAATCGCGCTCCGGACGGAATCGATGAGGGATCGATTTTGGAAGCACGATTCGAGATCGATTCCGTCAGGAATCGATTTTTCAATTCGCGAATTGAAGAGAAAAAAAACGCTCCCTGCCATCTTGTAATTCATTGGGGAATCGTCGCTCCCAGGTTGATCCCGGGTCGATCCCGAATCGATTCCCAATCGAACCCGAAGTAAAAAATCGATTCCTAAATCGATTCCCAGACCGATTCCGCGGACGGGCCGATTTTTGATTTTTATTTTGATTTTTTTATTTTTGGAATTTTTTTTAGGGTTTTGTTTGTTGGGATAGGTCACTTTGGGCCATTAAAGGGTGAATGAGTCCATTTGGACTCATTCCATTGCTCATTTGTTTGATTGGGAAGAGTTTGAGAGCTTTGAGCATTGAGTGGGAGATTGAAGGGGAGATTGAAGGGGAGAGAGCTTGCAAGGGAGATTGAAGCTTTCATAGAGACATTCAACCACCATTGAAGAGCTAAAAGGTAGGCTCTATAAATTCTTCTTTGTTTGTTTTTGCAATTTTTTTTTCACTATGTTAAAAAATGGAAAACTTGCAATGTTCTCTTCTCCTACTCTTTCCAATATCTTCTTCTCCATCATTCTATTGCAGGGAACAAGTGACTCTCATCTTGAATCAAGAAACATGATGGGTATGTGGTTTTGGTTTTTCATTCCACTTCTTCTCATTATGATGGTGTTGGGAAGTAGATGTGGTGGTGGTAGTGATGAGGGGGAAGAGGTAGAGAGTGATGCATACCAAGGAGAAGAGGAGGAAGGGGAAGAGGGTGATGATGATGAGGATGAGGGTGAGGGTGATGTGGGGCAAAAACAAAAAGACACAACACCTTTGTGGAAGTATGTGACAAGGCAAGGGGGAGGGAGAGGGGGTGGAACCATAAAGTTTGGATGCCCCCATTGTGGGAAAACATACACAGGTTCATATACCCGAGTGAGAAAGCATTTGTGTGGGGTTATGCCATGCGATGTAGGTAAGTCTCATGGAGTCAAAACTTGTGACAAAGTGGGAGCTAAAGAGAGAAGCAAATACAAGATGGAAGAAGAGGCCGCTCAAAACAAGTCCAAGAGATCGAGGGTTGATTCTGAATCTCCACAGAGAATGTTTGGTAGTGGAGTTGCTGTTGGATCATCATCGGCTCGATCGGGAGCCTCATCTCCCCATGGAGTCTTGCCTATACGAAGAACAATATCCGATTTCCTTGACCAAGGTTGTAGAGATGATGTGGATTCAAAAGTTTATAGGTTTCTTTATGCATGTGGTGTGCCATTCAATGTTCTTCGCTCACCCTATTGGCATGAAATGGTACAAGCCATCAATGGTGGCCCTCAAGGATACAGAAGCCCTGGGTATGACAAAGCTAGAACCGTGGGACTTAACAAGGAAAGAGCCAAAATCAATAGTGTTCTTGGAAAGTTCACAAGTGGACAAATGTTAAAGGCAAGCCGTTGATAAATATTCTTGGCGTTTCTGCTAGCGGTGCGGTCTTCCTTTCAGCCCATGACTACTCAGATCGCTACAAGACCGCTATTAATATTGCACAACCTTTACTTAAAACCATTCAGGAGATTGGGCCATACAATGTCATTCAAGTCATCACTGATAATGCTGCTAATTGTAAGGCAGCAGGAGCAATCATTATGGATAAGTATCCCAACATATTTTGGTCAGGGTGTTTGGTTCACACATTGAACCTTTTGATGCGTGATATTGTTAAGATGAAGGACAATAATTACCGATGGATTGGTGCCTTGTACAAGAGAGGTAAGAAAATGATCAAATTTATTACCAATCATAGCATGGCCCACCACATTTTTCGCAATCACTCTAAGTTGGAGCTATTGAAGATTGCAAAGACTAGATTTGCTAGCTACTACCTCACCTTCAGGAGGCTTTTGAAGGTAAGAGAGGCATTGGCTAGTATGGTATCAAGTGATCCATGGCAGGAATTGAAAGACAGAGTTGCAACTGCATCGGATATAAGTGACTTTCAGGAGGTGGAGGACACCGTTCTTGAAGGTCATTTTTGGTCACAGGTTAAGTATGTTCTGCAGTTCACCAAGCCAGTTTATAACATGATTCGTTTTGCAGATACAGATCAGCCGGTGATTGGGGAGGTATATGAGCAGATGGATAGCATGCTTGGTCAAATCAAAGACATTGTTGAGCAAAGAGATGCAGTCTTGTATGACCATATTCATAAACTTGTGGTCAAAAGGTGGGATAATCTAAATGTTCCACTCCATGCCCTTGCATATGTCCTCACCCCAAAATACTATTCTCCAATTTGGTTGGCCCAACCTGCACCTGGGGGTGGAGTCAGGAAAAAACCCCACACAGATCCAGAGGTTGCTGCTGGGTATATGCTTGCATTAGAAAAGTTGGTCCCTGATGAGGAAGAGTGTGCTCAAGTACAGAGTGAATTGAGCATATACATAAGTGAGCATGGACGCTTTGGTTCGCTATTTGCAACCAAAGATCGAGACAGATTGGATCCTATCCATTGGTGGAACATGCATGGCTCTGGAGCCACATATTTGCATAAATTGGCGCTGAGGGTGCTATCACAGGTTGTTAATAGCTCTTCTGCAGAGAGGTGTTGGAGCACCTACAACTTCATCCACAGTGTAAAGAGAAACAGTCTGAACGTAGATCGCGCAGAAAGCTTGGTTTATGTGCACTACAACTTGAGGTTGTTGTCCCATTATTGTGAGGCGGCCAAGAATGATAGAACATTTTTGACTTGGGACAACAATCCAGAGGAGGCTAATGTGGAGGATGGAGCCATAGCATTAGAGCGCTTGGAGGCTGAACTATTGGGTGATCACGATGATCCAATTCAGACTACCCATACAGAGATGCCACCCCCAAGCAGAAGCAGCTTTCCGGATGCAGGAGTTTTTCCTTTAGCTTCACAACGTCCAGTTTCAGCCCGTGGGGGCCATTCATCTTCTACTCATGTTCGACGATCACTTCCACCAACACCTATTCCACCTAGAACACGAGAAAAGAAATTGGAAGTTACTCGTGGCAAGCGGAAAGCTTAGTAGATTCATAGTAGTTTGTAGTTTGTAGTTTGTATTTCATTTTCATGTTTATTTTGGCGGTTGGCCTATTTTGTAAACATTATGGCCTAGTTTGATGGCAAATATTATATGTTGAAATTTGAAGGTTGATGTTGTTGATGATTTGAATCTTTGATGATGCTCATTTAATGAAAATGTTATAAGTTATAGCTCCTAGAATCTAGAAGACGAGATGATTAATCATTAATGTTATATCAATGTGTACTAAATGGTTATATGAATATCTAGATTCTATGTTTTGATGTTTTCTATAGCTAATTTGGCATAATACATGTTTTTTTTAATTTATATGCATCAAAATATATTAAAATATATATTATATAAAAAACGCTCCCGAAAACGCTCCCGAAACGGAAGCTTTTGAAAATTTCGCTTTTCGCTCCCGCTCCCGCTCCCGCTTCCCGCTTCGCTCCCCGCTCCCAACATCCTTGGTCCCTAAACTGAGTTGAAAGGATGCTGAACCAACTCCTTCGATGTCATAGGTATTATCATCTCCAAGTTCCACCTGAGCAGTGAATTTCTTCTTTCTGAAGTTTGTAATGGCTTCTCGGAATCCTGTCATATGTTTAGAGGCTCCACTGTCTATTAACCAAGACTTGTCACTATTTGTGATGGATCCTGAGAGAGCTGAAACCAAATAATACTCTCTTCTTGGTTCTTGGTCCTTGGTAGACTTCTTATTTTTCTTCTTTTTTGGCTCTTCTTCTTCTGCAGCTGAAGCTTGATACTTTCCTTTGAAGTTTCTCTTTGGTTGCTTACAATCTTTGGCAAAGTGTCCCATCCCATGACAATTGAAACATTCAATTCTTGACACATCAAATTGCTTACCTTGAGGCTTCTTACCCTTGTTCTTTTGATGAAAGAATTTCTTGCTTTTCTTTGTCTTGGCGGCAAGAGCAAGATTCCCTTCCTTAGAGCCACCACTTCTACTTTGTATTCTTCCTTCTTCTTGTAAACAATCGTGCCATAATCTTTCAAAATCTGGTTGTACTTCACGACCATTTACAGTAGAGAGAAAAGTTTCCCAAGAGCTAGGGAGTCCATCAACAACAGTTTGAACAATATCATTATCATCTACAGTAATACCAATAGCTAGGAGTTGATCCTTTAACTGAGAAATTTTTGAGAAGAATGAGGCTACACTTTCATCCTTTTCCAACTTCAAGGTGCGAAGCTTGTTCTTCAAAACCCTCTTCTGGATGGGAGCTTTCTTCTCATACAAATTTGTCAAGGTGTCAAAACATTCTTTAGTAGTCTTCAATGAAGTTATGACATGCATTAGGCTTTCTTTGACTGAATCATAAATGATTCTTCTTGCTTTGGCTTGCTTCCTTTTGAATGCTGCCCTTCCTGCAGCTGAAGTAGGTTCATCTACAACCTGTGTGACCATATCATCTAGATCATTCTCCTCTAGTGTGGCCAATATCCTTGCATTCCAGGAGTTGAAGTTAGATGATCCTTGCAAATGAGTTGTCAGGTAAGCCAATGAACCCGTCACTAGCATCTCCGTCCAAAGATAGTGCAAGAAGTTTCATATAAACATCATCATGTTTATGGGCTGGGTCCCTGACATAGGCCCTGATACACTTTGCAAAGCTTTTCAGGTGATAGGCAGCAGTAATGGCATCAGTGCCAGTGAAGGTGGGCAATTTGTCAATAGCTTTGTCTCGAATGTCATGTGGTTGACCTGCTATCAGAGTAATGTCAAGGGGACTGTAAAATTCAGTCATTGGATCACTTGAACAATTATTAGGTTCTACAAAAAGACTATGGATGTCTAAAATAGACTCAGATCCAAGATTCTCAAGGATCCTACGAGAAGCTAGCTTATTCAATCTCCTCCTATAAACCTTTTCAGGTTCAAGGATGAAATTAAGTAAGCCTTCAGAGTTTCTTCTAGTTGAATACCTCTATAAGTTATTTGACAGTGGAGTCGCCAGATGGATTTAAGTCTAATTTCAGAGAGTTGATTAAACTAAAAATCTATCAAAAGGGAGGGTAGAAAACTAAGAAAAAACTAAGTTAAAGTCGTCTAGGAACAAAAGTTTTGTCCCCGGCAGCGGCGCCAAAGATGTTGCCCGCCGTAATGCACACTGTCAGCATAAAATCTTTCGAAAGCTGTTTCCTCACTAAAAGTGGGAAAGGTGTGGCCGTGGGGGCAAGCAAAGAGCCAGGTGCTGTCACCTGATCCCAACTCCTCCGTTTAGGCAAACTCCTAACGAAGCCAAGGGGGGTAGACCCTACAAAGAGTTTCTAAGGCTCTTGTGTTTTAAGTGTTTTTATGGTGATGTATGGTGTAAATGAGTGTTGTTTAAGAGTTTTTTATGAGATACACATTATCAAATTAAGCAATCCAAGTTGCTGTTGCAAAACACAAGATAAGATACACAATATATAAGATGACAGATTTCAAAACATCCACAAGAAATGAATCACTGATAAATGAAGGACAAATGGTCCAAATTAGGTGATGCAAAAATGAGTTTCAAGACCAGTGCCAAAATGGAATCAAATGTGTGTTGGGGATGCTGAAATACAAGTCTCAAAGATATGTTTGTGAGGTCGTTTTGCAATGCTCTTGGTAAATTTTATTGTGTATTTTAGCATTAGAGCAATTTTGAGGTAAAAAATGGGCCTCAAAACAAAGAAAATGTACTATAAAAATCAACCAATCACATTCTAGTAGATGCCATCATCCCCATGGTTGAGGTGGTATTGCATGAGTTAAGAATGCTTATTTGTTAAATTTTCTATGGTGGATGGAAACCCATAGTTAACCAAGGTAGTGGTATAAGTACTTTTAAGTCATAAAGTAAAGTACTCATAATGAAAGTTGTTGTCCGCCAAACTGCACACCAGCAGCAAAAATATTTCGAAAGCTGTCTCTTCACTACAAGTGAGAGAGGTGTGGCCTTGGGGGCAAGCAATGAGCCAGGTACTGTCACCTGAATCCCAGCTCCTCCGTTTAGGCTAACTTCTAACGAAGCCAAGGGGGGTAGTCCCTACAAAGAATTTTACTAAGGCTCTTATGTGTTTTAAGTGTTTTTTGTATGGGGTGATGCGGATGAGTGTTGTTTAGGAGTTTTTAGATGATAGATCACAATTTATGAAATAAACACAAGATAAGCAATCAACGTTCTGATATGAGACAAGAGATTCGAGATATAACCACTTTAATAAAATCAAAGCAAGACAACCATGGAAATATAAATGCTCCAGATAGATAATAAGCAAAATAAAAAGATGCCAAGGACCAGTGCCTTATGGAGTCAAAAAAGGCTTGAGTGCTTGGGTTGCTTGATACAAGAGTTCAAAGTGGTAATGTTCGTGAGATCGTCCTGCGATTAATCTTGGTTTATTGAGTATTTTAATGGTCTTGATTATTAGGGCTAAAACCAAGGATATCAAGAGAGTGTCCGGAAAGACAGTATCAAGTGCCTCCGTTCAAGGACATGTCGGGCCACCCAGTGCTCTAGCCAGGTCGCGCAATGCTAACCAGCAAACTAGAGGCTGAACATGGAACCCCGATGCCCCCAACTAGGAGATTACCCACCGAACTTATCTTATCGCTCAACTTTGGATTGGTTGGTTATGGGGGTGGAAGTTTTATTAGTTATCACTTATGAACTTAACAAGTCTTCCACCTTTCTGAGTACTAGCCCAACCGTTTCCGGTTGGCAGAGCATACGGGTGTTGGACAAACGATCAAAGTAAATTAATTAGGGGAAATGTGAAATGAAGTGTTTTATTATTAAGAGCACTTGTTCAACTCTCCGACAGAGAGCGTTCTTGACTTAGTCTTAAGACCACAGTTCAAGAGACTTCCTACTTTAAAATGCCTAATGCAAGGGGAAAGTGCAAATCTAACAATGCTCTCCGACAGAGAGTGCTCTTGACTTGGATTTGGCCAAGTTCAAGAGATTTTGTTTATTTTAAGAAACAAGAAGCAGTTGTGAAAACAGGATATTGAAACTTTGTAATATTAAAATCATGTGGTAGCTCAATAGGTATGAAACACAGCTAGCATGCTACTTGCAAAATAAAATGAAATAAATGAAGGATTTAGTGTTCTACCAAGCAATTTTACACTAAAGGTGGGATCAACCTCCGAACAAGGTCAACCACTAGAACCGCCTGCACTTGAGAACCTCCAGCTAGCTGAAAGCTCTACCAAGGAAACCGACGGGGAAGGAAGAGTAACCGCAAATTATGTGGTCTTGCCCCTGGGATGGAATCCCAAGGATACAACTTCCGGTCGAAGGCTTGGAAGAGAAATACAAGATGAAATAAAAACTACTCTAAAGCAAAAATGAAAGATCTAACCCAATCACAACACTCTTCCCCGAATGGGGCAGGAAACCAAAAAGTGGAGGCCTCCTCCACTTGAACTTTTATTAATTTTTTACAGATGCCTTTGGGAATTTAACCCTTGGAAGGTCTTTTTTAAGAGGAATAAGACAATTATTGAAACAAAACTTAAAGAGCCCTTAAATGGTTTTTACAAAAGGAGATTGATTTTCTTTCAATTTGATTCAAAACTTCTCCTTGAATGTAACTTTGATCCTCTTTGAACCTTGTATTTTCAAGTATTTCCTCTCTTTCAAAGCCTACACAAGCTTAACCAATCTCAACAATGCACCCATTAGACGTTGATAAAAAGCAAACTTTGAAACTAAATGCAAAAAACTAAGATCTAATTTATATGTAAAAGACTTTTTCCAATGCAAGCTTTTGAGATTTATAAAAAAAAAAAAATTGAGATGTAAGATGTCTATGTGCTACCTTTTCAAAACATGAAACTAGAATCTACTTGACCAAAAACCTTAAAGATCTAAGCCATAGCAAATGTAAAATCTAAACTATAGATCATTCTAACATTAACAAGCTTACACTTAGTTTTTTGTTTGTGTTTTAGGAGCTGTTTGAAGGTGGACGAGAGGAGTGGAATTGGGGCAGAAAAATAGAGGAAGAAGAATGAGTTTCTTGGGGCAGCAGACAGTGAGCTTGCTGGTCACCTCTTTCAGACAGTGAATAGTGAGGGAAAGGTCCTAAAGTGAGCACAAAAAAGACAAAAAAAAACAGAGCTGGAAGATGGTACAAAAATCAGACCAATATAGTGAATGAGAAAAGATCAAAACAGTGAACTAAGGGCTGCGGACTGTCAACTAAATGGGCAGCGGATAGTAGGAGGAGATGGTAAGGGAATAGGGAAAGGAATAGGAGAAGAAGAGGAAAAATGAATGGGGAAAGAAGAAGATGGAGGATGGATAAATGGCAAGAAGAGAGGATAATAGGCTAGCAATTCAAGGCAAAAGAATCAAAGAGAAAGTGGAAGGTTTGAAGAAATAAACCCTTAAGAACCGGTAACCAAGGTAAAAGTTTGTTTGAATATTGATGGGGAAGAGCTAGATCCTCTTTTTATCAAATCTATAAAGCATGAGACCTCTTTATCCTTATGTGGAGTGAAGATGTACCTGCAAGAACCTTAAGCATTTGTGCAATATATGTAAAAACAAGAGTATTCAAGCGAAAAGAACTAGATACATGCTTACTTGTGCTAGATTGTTAGCCCTCTTGAAGCAAGATCTACAACTTAATAATCTCAAATACAAATGCAAAACAATATCACCTCATTTATAAGATGAAGCAATGGCCACCAAGAGCCTCCACGTTTTTGACCTCCAAAGTCTCAACTTTATTATAAAAAAATAGCTTACAAAATCTCCAGAGTTTCTTTGCTCAAAAGTCCATTTGAGAATGGCCAAAATGCCATTAAATAGAAAAACCATCTACCAAAACCCTAAGTCGAATTGGCCATAAGAGAGCCAAATGCCACCTAACTAAAGTCGAGTTCCAATCAGTAACTAGTCTTCAACCAATCGAATTTGCAAGATCTTGGAGTTGCATCCAATCACAAAGTCGAGCTGAGTTAATGAGATGAGGAGGTGGCCTCCACCTAGGCAAGGCACCCCTCATCTCAACATTGGTAACATCTCCATCAAATCATATCATGCCATGTGGTAAACTCGAACACATGGAGCTAGCGTGAGATTTGAGGTAGGAACATGGAGTTCCAACTTAGATATGATTGCAATCACGGTAGTTGGGAGTGGGAGGTGGCCTCCACCTAGGCAAGGCGCCCCCACTCCATTCAATGCAACTCCATACCGACCAAAACTCAATTAATTCCTTACTCCACATCACCAATTCGACTTTGCATGCATGGAGGGCGAATTCACTTGAATAGTCTTGACTTGTGCTGACTGTACGGTTGACTAAAGCTCAGTGAAGTTGATTGGAATCATCTTTAATGCCAGGTGCCATGTCAACTAGCCTTTTATTTTATTCTTTTGGATTATTTTAGAGAGATTTGGATTATCTCAAAAATAATCAATTTTATTATTTTAATTAATAATTTCTCCGTAACTGGGTTTTTTGAGAAATTTTTAATTATGAGGCCTAGCTGACATCTGAAACTTAGGATAAATTGGACCGGGGATCATGAATGATTTTTGGCTTAAGGTTAGAGCCTTCAATCATCAAATTTTGATCCCGGATGACTGACATATTACAAATTATTATTTCTCTATTTAAAAAATAATTAAAAACCCAAATTCGACGGACCCGGTAAAATGTTTTCGAAATTTTTTCTGAGGGTTTTATGGACCTAGGACATGACCGACACCTATTCTAATAGTGTCTAGTAGGCTTATATACATCAGTTGGACTCTAATAACCCCCCATGGCTAAAATTTTCAAAATCGGGCATTCCAGCTTTGGAGGAGCGGGAGAAAACCTCATTGATTATAGCTCGGCTATAAGCAAAGTATAATTGACAAGGGAAAAAACTCCCTGGAATAACTTAGTTGCTTAATCAAGTCATGGGGAACCGAGACACTCAGATCCTACTAGCACACTTTATTACAAACCCCATGGGGCCATGGTCATGTCGACTCAAAAAACAAAATAGGCTAGCCAAAACTGGCTAGTCACAAATGCTGGATCATCTGATACTCTGGAGTCAAACACTTATTATGTTTGTCAAATGGCGGCTCTTCAGATAATCCAACCATGGTACAAATAAGTTGGTAACAAAAGTCATTTAACATTTTTTCATAAAATAATATTATTGTCATTTTCAAGTAAAATACTCATAATGAATGTCTTTTTCACACTTTTTTTCCTTTCACACTTTCTCATAAAATAATATTATTGTCATTTTCAAGTAAAATACTCATAATTCATAAGAAGGTCCTTTCACATTTTTTGTAAAATAATATATTGTCATTTTCATGTTTTTAATTTTAAATTATATATTCACTCCATTCTATTTAATATCGTAATGCCAAACTAATTTATTATATATATATATATATATATTCATTTCACATTTTTTCATAAAATAATATTTTTGTCATTTTCATATTTTAAATTTTTAATTATATATTCACTCCATTTTATTTAATATTATAATGCCAAACTAATTTATAAGCACACACACACACACACACACAAATTGTCCATTTTATTTCAATAATAAAACATGACAACATATTATAATATTTCTAAAAAAATCAATTTCATCACAATTTTCAAAGCTTTAAAGAAACATGTTTTAAAAAATAATAATGTTATAAAAATAATATTAATAGTTAAAAAAAATTATATATTTTTAGTACTCAATTTTTAAGAATAAATCAAGTCTTATATTATTTTCTATGAGAGACTTAACTATAATATTCCTTTACAATAAAATAAATATCCCAAAAAAGTTTATGATTTTGATATTAATTTACCAATATAGATTTAATGAATAAAGAATAATAATAATAATGCAATGTGGATTATAATAATATTATTAACATTTTACATGTAAATTAATTTTCAATTAAATCACATTATATTAAATTGATGAGAATAGTACTAAATATAAAAAGTCAACATAAATTAAAACAATACTTCTTAAAAATTGTTTTTTATTATTTAATTTCATTTGCAAGTTCAAGACAAATAAATGCTAAAGAACAATAAAGTTTTGGGAAATTACAATGAATCTTAGTCACATCAATGTAGAGTTATTTTATTAATTTTATTTCTAGTGAATTTTGAAAAGTAACTCAACCATGGTTATTTATATTGTGCATAGAAAATAGTGTAGGAGGTGACTTGTCATATATACCTACTCCATAAAACCCCTAACTCATAATATTTTAATATATTTCATACTTTTTTAGTACATTTCTTAGGAGGCCATTTTTTGACCTCAAAATCTCTTTAATGAATGATCTTGATTATTAAAGGCGAGGAGAATTTCCAAGCGATACGCAAAGGTACTGGAAATCTGTCCGGGAATACTCTAAGTGGCTCCGTACAAGGACATGTTGGACTACCCAAGTTTCCAGCGAGGCGTTCAATAGCTAACCAGCCACTGAAAACGAGGTATAGCTACCCAACGCCCCCACTAAGAATTTGCCCACGTTAGAGTATTTTGACGATCAACGATCTCTTTAATGAATGATCTTGATTATTAAAGGCGAGGAGAATTTCCAAGCGATACGCAAAGGTACTGGAAATCTGTCCGGGAATACTCTAAGTGGCTCCGTACAAGGACATGTTGGACTACCCAAGTTTCCAGCGAGGCGTTCAATAGCTAACCAACCACTGAAAACGAGGTATAGCTACCCAACGCCCCCACTAAGAATTTGCCCAGAGTATTTTGACGATCAACGCCAGATTCGTTGGTTGTGGGGTGAAATTTTTATTTATGGTTAAAATTGGATTTAAATGTGAACAATTAGATAGCCAATACCGTTTCTGAGTAGCCCAACCTCTCAGAGAAGGGTAGAGCATACGTGGTATGGAAAATAGTAAATTCCAATTTTAGGGGAGATGGTGAGTTGTGAATATTTTATTAGAGCACATAAACAAAGCTCTCCGACAGAGAGTGCTCGTGATCCACCGTATGGTGAGATTCAAGAGACTTAGCTAATCTGATATGAAAATGCAAGATGCAACAATGCTCTCCGATAGAGAGTGCTCTTGACTTATCTTATGAAAAATTCAAGAGACTTTGTGTTTTTTTTTATGATTAGGCAATTACAAGCAAGATACACAACAAGTAAAACTGGATGCAATGAAGTAAGTCTAATCTAACAATTATTGTTCTACCTTGCAAAATATGAAATCTAGCAAACTAGTTAACAAATGTTAAATGCAAAAGTGAAAGGCTAATCTAACAATTAGTAATCTACTTGCAAAAGTGAAACTAAGCTATTTGAAAAATGAAACAAGAAAATGGACACGACACTACAAACTTCCCCAAATAGGGAAGTGGGGTGTGGGAGCCTTAAATCCCACTTGCTCTTTTATTATGGTTTACAATCTCTTTTTTGGTTTTTTGAAGTCACTTAGGAGAAGAAAAAAGGTTTGCTTGATTGTGCTTGGTTGATCTTGCATCTTATTAGCCTTTGGGCTTGCAATGTCTTTATGCTCTTCACACACCAACACTCAACAAGAACTTGTTAACCTGTTAGAGTTAGAAAATATAAAGTAAATCCAAATCTAGAAAATGCAATGTAACTTTAAGATAGAAAAACAAAATGAAAACTAATCTAAGATCTAGATGCAAAAAATGCAAGCTTACTTAACTATGAAACTCAAACTTTGAAATGCTAATGCAATCCTAAATCTAAGATGCAAAACTTTGAAACTTTGAAAATCAAACTTTTAAAATGCAACTAAGTTAAGATCTAAGAAATAATTGAAAACTAGTATGCAAAACTTTTTTAAATGACTCAAGACTGAATGCAATTTAAACTAAAAGAATGAAGTGAAGGGAGAAGAAACAAGCAAACCAAGGCAAACAAAGGAGAAAACGAAAGAGAGAAAGAGCAACAAAAAGAAAAACGAATGGAAGGGGAGAAGAAAACAAAGAGAAGAGAGGAAGAAGAAGGAGGACGAGAGGAGGAAGAAGGATGAGGGGATGGAGGGATAGATCTAGGGTAGTTTTAGGGCTGTCTTTAGGGGACAAAACAGTCAACAAAAAGAGGCACAAAACAGAGATAGAGGGCAGCGATAGGACACAGAAAAATCAGAGGTAAGAGAGGAGAGAGAACAATGGGAAAAAAGAAGTAAAATAGTGATCCAAATAAAGTCAAAACAATGGGCAAGAAGGGACCCAAACAGTGGGGTGATAGAGGCCCAAACAGTGGGCAGAAAGAAGCCCAAAAATGCCCAACACTTTTGGGAGAAGTGGCCCAACTAGGGCACACTTGGAAGAAGCCAAGAGATGGCAAAAATGGATGAAAAATCAGCCAAAAAACCAAGAGATCAAAGAACAAAATCATAGCTTGAAGAAGATTAAGCTATGGAACTTGTAACCAAGAGTACACTTAAAAATTTGAGAGATGGATTGAAGTGCAATACTTAGCTCTTTTGGATCTTTTTTGAAGAAGTTGGAGTCCACTTGATGCTTGTTTTGGATCTTTTGCCTAGCTTCAAGAAGAGGGGACGCAAACTAGCTCCACAAGCTTACTCGAATGAATGAGAGGATCTGTAAACATAAACGATCAAATGCTAATAAGATAGGAAGTTAGTCATGTATTATCCATCAATGGAAATTAAAAGGTATGAAATACAAACTAGTAATATGCATACACTCTTAGATCGCTAAAGATAAATGAATATTCAAATAACTTGAAACTACAAATATTTGAACTTATGTGCTTGAATAAGCCTTCCCAAGCATGAACTGGCTAACCAATATTGAATAGCAAAATGAAAGTATGAAACAATATCACCTCATTCCATAAGCATTGATCCAAGATAACACAAAATGAGCCTCCAAAGCCTTAAACTTTATTCCACATATTACAATATTTTGCCAGAGTTTTTGTGCACAAGAAAATCCACCCCTATAGAACCAAAAGGCTTACTCTTTATACAAAAACTAAGACCCAAAACCCTAATTTGAACTAGGCATGCATAGAGGTCGAATTCCAATCATAGATAAGCTTGGAGTGTTGATTGAATAGTTAACGCCAAGCCTTGGTTATTGTGAGTGGGGAGGTGGCCTCCACCTAGGCAAGGCGCCCCCACTCACTCCTTGTTATCTCCACCCATCCAATACGTATCCTCCATATCATAAAGTCGCGAGGCATTGAAGGAGAGTGAGTTCCAATCTAGAAGAAGCTTGGAGTGTAATGAATAGTTAACTTGGAGTTGGGGGAGTTAAATCCTTGTGATGTGGCCTCCATTTGAGGAAGGCGCCCACCATTCCATTAATGCACATCCAACAAACCATTAAACACTTGCCACATCAACCAATTCGTGAGAGCTCATGAGGGAGGCCAATTTCCTTGATTGATTTGACTTGTAGTGACTGGATACTTGACTGAAACTGATCTGAGATGATTGGAATCTCTTTTAATGCTGATTGCCATGTCATTTAGCCTGTTTATTTAATCCATTTGGATTATTTTGGAAAGATTTGGATTATCTCCAAATTAATATTTTTTGATTATTTTAATTAATATTTCTCTTTTATTGATTTTTTGAGAAAATATTAATCATGAGGCTGAATGACTGTCCGAAACTTAGGATAAGTGGGTTTGGGGTTTAATTGAGATTTTTGGCTTAGGAATTGAGTCTCCAATCTTTTAAATCCACCCCCAAACCACTTAATTATTACAAATTGAAATTTTCCAATTAAAATAATTGAAAAATTTAATAATAAAATAATAAGAACTGAAAATCCAATGCGTCCAATAAAATTTTTTCGGACAACGTTTTAAACCAACAAGGGACCTAGGAAATGACCATCTAACATACAAATAGTTTCTAGTAGGTTCATATACATCAGTTGGACTCTAATAACCCCCCCAAGGCCCAAACTTTCAAAATCAGGCATTCCAGCTTTGGAGGAAGCGGGAGAAAAACTCATCGATTATTGCTTGGCTAAAGGCAAAGCATAATTGATGAGTGAAAAAACTCTCTGGAATACCTTAGTTGATAGTTAAGTCTTGGGGAACCGAGCCACTCAAAACCTTACTAGCACACTTATTACAAAACCCCATGGGGCATGTTCATTTCAATAGAAAACTAAAACTGGCTAGCCAAAATTGGCTAAGTCTGAAAACTGAACCCTTGATACTCTGGAAATGAACACGGATCATGTTCAAACACTGACGGCTCAATGGAGGTTCAACTATTGTACAAAATAGTTGGCAACACAACCTCCTCCCTTTTGTATAAAGTCACCATTAATGAATGAGCAATGTGACGGAACGTTCGATCCAATTCTTGTGTCTCGATGGTATCTATGTGTGTACTTAACATCTGCTTGCTTGAATGATTGTGTAATCATGTAGATCACAACACATGCCAAGTCATTTGGCACATGCCTTTTGACTTTTTTAAAATTTTTTAAATTTTTTTGACTTTGGTGCAATTTGGGCTTTTTTAGCATTTAAATGCCAAATTGTCGCATCCTTAATGAAAAAGCTCCCAAAGGCGACGTAGTCACCCAGAACATAGGGAAAGTGGGTGCTAGGCTAAAGAGGACGTTCTGAGCGTCAAAATGAGCATCCCCACGCCGAATTCCGCTTCCAAACCACTCTTTTATTACAATTTGAATTTTTCCATTTAAACCATTAAAAATGGCCTAAGTTTACGGAAAAAATGATTTTCTTCGGAATTTAAAAAAAACTTAGGGGGACCTAACACATGTCCATACAACTCAATTTTAATATCTAGCATGGTAATTGCGCCAAAGAGACGCATTCTACAACCAAGTAGGGGGGAGATGTGTAACTCCTTCCGTGCTCATCCTATAGTTGACACATGTCCTTTATAAAAAATAATAAAATATTATAAAAAGTAATCGGCTCAAATTAGATTTAAAATATTTAGAACCGCATATATATATATAAAACTACACAAATTAGATAAATTAAAACCATAAAAATTGCATTACACTTTTCCTTAACATTTCCAGTCTAAAAAGGGGTTTACACCTATGAGAGATTTGATCCCTCTCGACGCTTGGTAGATCCCCTTTTAGATGGATCTATGTTGGTATACATTGACACTTGAACTCTAATAACCTCCTAAGATCAAGAAATCATACCGACCACCCCAACTTTGGAGGTGTGAGTGAAAAACTCAAAAATTATATGTCGTTTATTCAACAACATATAATTGACAAGGGAAAAAACACTCTGGGCTAGTCGGATTGATAACTGTCTTAGGAAAGCCGAGTTCTTTACAAAATCATCATGCTATGACATTTTTTTACAATTTCCCCGCAGGGCATGGACATGTGATTTTATTAAAAAAATGGGCCAAGGTGGCCTGCTAGGACTTCTGATCTTCTGACTATGAACAAGTAAACTTGTTCTATCTTCATAGGCTCACTTGAAATCACCTAAGTGCAACTTAGCTGATAACAGGAACATCCAGAGAGAAGTAAGGGATATGAGCACCGATAGGGCAATTGATGAGGAAAGATCCAAGCCGAGTTCCTCAAACATAATATTTGGTCTCTTGACTGATTTATTCAACTGTGTGGTCCGTTTTTTTCTCCCCCTAGGAAGGGACTAGACACATCATCCACCCGATTCTCAAATAGGGGGCCGATGTTGATCCAAGCTTCTATCAGCTTATCATGGTTGGACATAGTTTATCAAAGATTTATGCTACGGTTCTTCACCTACAAATTTTAGATGAGTTGGAGATTGATAACTTAGTGCTAGGGGTCAGGCTGGCTTCCTCTTAGAGCACCAAACAACTAATCATTATCTTTACTCTCAAGGCCATCATCAAGGAGGCTCGTCATTGCTCATTGAAAGTCTTCTATTGCTTTGCAAACTTTGAAAAGGTGTTTGATATGGTTATGAGAGAGGCTTTGTTCTAGAGTCTTCGTGACATTGCCACCTTAGATACCCTCCTAGCAATAATCATGAGACTTTGTGAATTAGTTCTTAGCTATCTCCATATGGTGATGGGATTTCTAGCTTCATTTAGAGGACCATTGGGGTTAAGCAGGGGTACCTTCTCTCATCGACCCTCTTTGGGATATACATTGACGAGTTGTAGCTTGGAATCCTTCCTCTACGAGCACATCCAGAATGGTGATGGGTGTCTCTTTCATCACGTATTTATTTGTCCACTACTCTTTGTTGATCACTTGATCCTACTAGCCTCTTCAGTTGAGGGCCTTAAGAGATATATTGATGCCTTGGCAGGTTTTGTGACCTTTGGCAATTGACGATCAACCTATGCAAAACCAAGGTCATGACCTTTAACATGTTGATGAGTACCTCTCTAACTTCCATTTCTAATTCCCGGGGAAAGAGATTGAGATCATGGTGGCTTACACATATTTTGGGGTATAGTTTGGGGGGCTCATTTTAACATATGCATAAGGCTAGAAAATATCAGTAATCAAACTCCATTATTGAAGAATGAACAAAGCTAGAAAATAAGCCTAAAGACTAAGGTTTATTGTACAATTAATATTGATAAAATTGAATTTGAAGGAAAAATTAATGAAGAAAGGACTCAAAAATATACCTAGAGCCCAAAAGAGACCTTGAAAAGATTCTCAACTTCTTTCATTAGAGTAAATTTGGGTTCTAAAATAGGCCTCCTAAGGAAACTATTAAAATAGTAAAAACATATGCCATGTCACACTACGCATATGCCACATCACACTAAGTTGGAGTTGTTATCTAGTGTGTTACAATTTGAACTAGCAAGTAACGTTAAAGCCCCAAAGAACACAACTAGCCCAACTGCAACCTAGAGGTGTAACCCACTATCACCTTGATAAGTACCTCCTTGCACTTTCAGTTGGCTCTTCTCCAACTTGAGGGGGGCTTCCCTAGATAAGGTTGCTAGGCTATGGAAATGAGGGCATAGAGGTGATTTGAAGAGTTAGCCCTAGCAAAACTTGAGGTCTTTGTAGGTGATGGAAGGGTTTTAAAGACTAATGCTAATCCTAGGGTAATGGAGTCAAGGGAACTTGAACAGGTTAAGGAGAATTAGGTCCTTTGTGGTGCCAACCAATAAATGCTAACATGTTGCATCATAATTGTGGAAATCACTATGAGCTTCCTCAAAACAAAGTTAGTTAAGGTGTGCCTTATACTAATGGTTTGTTACTAGTTCGTACTCTAATGATGATTGGGAACTATTGATATTCATGCATAAAACAACAAAGGATAGGTGAAAACTCTCTCACCATCCTTTCAATGTGAGAAGGCTGTCGTTTTATGGTCCTAATTATCAAGTTCTAGCTATTCCACATATCATTAGCAACATTTAAAGATAAGAACCAAAAACCACCTACAAATGAAGAAGAAAACCCTTGTACTTCAATTGCTCCATAAGATATAACATTTAGGCTTCAAAAAGAAAATGTTCTCATAAATCCAACCATGACAAATCATTGAAAGAGCTAACCATTATATAGATTGTAGCTCACTCTCACTTTACAATAAAATAATAATAAATTCATGACCTCTTAACAACCTCCTAACTAACTTCTAACTATTACAATAAAATAATAATAATAAACTCCAAACCTCCTAACAAACTTCTAACTAAACGTAGTCAATGCTAAAAGGACAAGGTCAAAAGATACATAGCCTCCATTTTCAATCAAGCTTTACCAAGCCTCCATTTTCAATCAAGCTTTACCAAAAGTGGTTAAATCCACTTTTCTCTCTTTAGCGAATAATATAATAATAATAATAACCTTTAACTACATCATAAAGCTTTTGACCAAGCCCACATTAACAACCTAAACACATGAATAGAAGGGCGCATCCAACTCAAAAATTTGTTCACTGGAGGCCTCCATAACCAAACCAAGGTTCAGTATTAGCACTTCCATCCAACTCCTTTAACCAAGGGTCACCAAAAGTGGTTATGTGACTCAGTCCACTTTTCACATCCACCAAGGTCTAGTGGTTATCCTCAAACGTATCTCAAGCGACCCCCATCAACGAATTTCTTCAAAGCTTTGGCCCACTAACTCCATCGATCCCTAGAGCATGTGAAGATGGTTTTGAAACTAGTTCTTCCTAACACTAGGATGATGGCTGAGTGACCAACATAGGTCCAAATCCTAGGCTCTATCAAGCGCCGAGAGGGATCAAATCTCTTGAGGTGCAAACCTCTCCTTAAATAGCTCCTTGAGTGCAATACCTAAGCCACCTAATCCTAAGCTCTAAAGTCTCTAGTTTAAGTCTCATATTTATCTTTTACTTTGTATTATTCTTTTTTGTTTATGGCTTATTTTGTTACTCGACAAACTCGACAAACACTCTAAAATCTCAAATTTACTTTTTACTTTATATTAAAAGTAAAAAATAAAGTCTCTAGTTTAAGTTTCATATTTACTTTTTACTATGTATTATTCTTTTTTGTTTATGACCAACATAATATTTATTACCTAATCCTAAGCTCTAAAGTCTCTAGTTTAAGTCTCATATTTACTTTTTATTTTGTATTATTCTTTTTTATTTATGGCTGACATAATATTTATTATTTTTTACTTTGTATTATTCTTTTTTGTTTACTTTATATTATTTTATTTATGGCCGACAATATCGACAAACACTCGATTTACAAGATCTCCTTTATACAAATGTTATTTATGGCCGACAAATATCAACAAACACTCGACTAACAAGATCTCCCTCATACTGGGCTGTAGAGCGCCTCTCGGCGCAACAATAAATGCAACCAATTACAAATATTTCAATCAACCCACACCAGTGGCCATGGCCCAGGTAGCTGATGACATGGAATTGTCCCACTATTCCACGAAAACGAAGGGTGATAGCTCCACGATCTTAAGGTAACTCAGCTCTTATGATGGTTTCTGCCCCACGTATAGCTTTGGCAATTGTTTATGCCCAGCAAATAAATAAGAGAAAGGACGGCCCCTCGAACTGTTCGCTGTCTACCATGGATGTCAACCTCGATGATCTCATTGCCAGTTCGTAGCTCAGAAAGGCAAGAGGTTTTTCCATCAGGAATTGCAACATATGCATGTACAGGACCAGCGTTCACACGGAAAGGCCTGCTAGCAATATAACTGGATTTTCAAACACTCTGAATAGACAAGAAAAATGTCTCTAGCAAAGGACCAACCAGAAGTCCCTCACCGGGACATAACAGACTGCATAGATCCATACAAACTCGGTCACCCAAGCCCATCACTTCCAATCGGTCACAGTTGTTGTACTCAGGTTTATGACATTCTCTTTATTTAGTGCATTCTTCATCTCGTTCCAGCTTGGTGTCTACATGGACATGGGCTCGAGGCTGTTGTTCTGATCTAATGTCATAAAATTTGCAATCGATGTAATAATTCCAGAATTACCTGTGCTCTATATAGCAAAAGAATGGTGGTTTCCATAAGCAATACTGCAATGTGAACTCATGGTTCTTGTCATGGTGACAAAGCTTGTCAGGTAAATTCAATCTAAGGATCTTCTCCAGTGTGTCCCAATCTTCCTGGCCTCATTCTGTCTTATGGTTCCATTCAATCCTTTGGCTCCTTTCGATCTTTCGTCATGTCTCCAAGATTGCCTTTTCTTTGGCTCTGTTACCCGTCATATCGTATGAGGGTAATCCAGCAGATGACCGTGATGACTTATTCAGATTCTTGATCCCTGCACAGCATAATCTGTTGCATGTGGCTTAGAATGCCTTTGGAATAATTATCATGTATCAGCATAATCTGTTGCATATGGCTTAGAATGCCTTGGGATAATTATAATGTATCTCATAATGTTTCACCGTAGACGTATGTTTAGAGTTAGTTAGGGTCCTAGGGGTGATTAAATTGCCAAAATACTGTAAAATGTTATTAAATGGGATGTAAGCACCATTTTGACCCCTTTAGACCCTCATATCAAGCCTAGCGCATCCCTTGGAAACATTATCCCCTGTTTTGTGGATTCTGGGGACAAATTTCCTCGATTTAAAGGATTTTTGTCTGATTTCTGAATTCTGGGGGCATAATCCTCTGATTCTGGGGCCTAGAATCCCTATTTGATGGATTTTTGTTGGGAAATATGCTCTTTCTAAGGCAAGTACCTATCTTGGTCTGTTAGATTCCTAGAGGTGGCGCATTCTCATGAGGAGAGGTTTGACACATGGCTAAAGATTCCTAGAGGTGGTGCACTTTTCCATGCATGAGATTTGACACATGGAAGGGCTCCCTTCTTGCTCCTAAAGCTATAGAAGGAGTGCTCCTTGCCAATTGTAATCCATGGTTGGATTTTGGAGAGTTCCTTGTTGGAGGGGAATAGATATATCATTCTTGGAGCTTTTGTGACATGTATGGAGGTGTTTTCTTACTGAATGTATGGCGTTAATCTTGCATGGAGCTTTCAAAAGGTTGTGAGTATTGCTAGCTCTTTTATGTTGAAATTTCTGTCCTTGGGTTGGAGGCCATAGAAAGGTATTACTACCTCATTGGAAGGAAAAGGTTTTCATTTAATCTCTATTTCTTTTCCTTTGTATCTGTTGTCCTCCGAAATGGCATGCGTGTCGTTTGAAAGCCCAAAATGTGCAACGCCAGCTGGATGACAACTCTCTCAGGAGAGAGGCCAATGTCACCACACTTCTCTCCTCTTCGCTTTAGGTTGGCTCTTCTCCAACACTAGGGGGGTATCCCTAAAATAGGATCGCTAAGGCAAGTATAGTAACGGGCAAGGTGATTGAAAGAGGCTGCCTTAGAGAAACGGATGTAACAAAGATAGTTTTGGATGGGTGATGGAAAGGAAAGGAAGATCAATCCTCAGGGAAAGACCAGTGCCAGTATCAGAGAGGGGCGAATGGAGTCGAAGAAGAGCTCTAATAGGACCTTGCTGCCAGGTGAAAGTAGTAACCAACTAAGAGCTCTTGCACTAGATGCAAAATGAAAGATGGCATACAAATAGAAATGACAAACAAAGGACGAAAGAACTCTCAATCTATCCAAAGAATCCCGTCATGATATTTTTCATTAAGTTTATGGGAGAAAACTTCCAAAATTCTCCATCCGGTTACAATGAAGAGACTAGCTCCTTTTATAAGCCAAAAAGAAAGGCTTTCTTAAGACAAAAAGATAAAATAATAAGAAACTAAAAGAAAAAGTGAATGGAGATCCACTTTTTCCTCCACCTAATACCCCTAAGTGGCTGTTTTAAACAAAAGACACACAGCAGCCACCGATGCCAACAGGTCCCTTTAAAAGATAAACTAATGCTAATCGGCGTCTTAAGTGACTGGTGTCATCTTTTGAGAGAATAAGCATAAGCTGTCAAATTTATGAATGAACCTGAACGCCAAACTAGCAATTTACCGAATCACGCCCACGCAGGCTGTCACAAACTTAAAAAGGATAGTAATTCCGATAGCTTTGCCTATTCTGTCAGAATCTGGAGTGAACTGCTGTCTAAAAGTTGATACGAATGAAGGGATATCCCACGGCACTTGTCACCACAGTGGATAGGTGGACAGGATACAGTGATATCTCCTGCATTCGGGGTTCCACTTTCAACGAGTCACGGGATTGACAAGAAACTGACAAGCGTAACAGAAGTAGCATGCTCCAAATCTCCAGTCAGCAATTAAAACACGCCAAGCTAAACCACAAATCATGACGTGACCTCCGGTTTAAGCTCTGCTAGTGCGCGGGCTATTTTACAGGGCATCGAACTTCAGTCTATTGCGGCCTTCAATCGCTCGATATGACCAATAATCTACCCGGCTGCTGACGACGAATGACCCGTGACTGCTCGGCGTTAATCAAGAACTGGCACAGCAGCTAAAGGTGACTGTCAATCCGGATGTCGATGCAGATGCAGTTGAAAATCGGTGGTGATGGCAATTCGATGGTAAAAGAAATCGTGATTTTAGCACAGCGTTTATCAATAGTAATGGAGGCCGCCGGGTCGATCTCCCCTGGATTTTGACGAAACAGGCTGCCAAGTGATCCGATTAGTAATTTCCTTTTAATTTCTGCTGCGTCTGACTTTTTTGATGAAATTTGATCTCTGCAAAAACTCTTCAAATCAAAACTGCCGTGGTGTTGATTTGCCCTGTCAAAAACCCGAGCTGCTTCATGTGAAGAAATACGCCGACGTCTGAGCTATGGGCCACCTCCACTGCAAATATATTTGTCATTGGGAGCCACAGCTACCATGTTTAGCATAGCGAGCACGGATGCATATCCAAAAAATGTTGCCCTCTTTTGAAAACGAAACCCTGAGTAGACAAGTGCTGCACGCTTTACATTTCCTGCCAGGTCTGGTGATTTTTTGGAGTCTTCTGCAAAATCATAGGCTTTGTTTGTCTGACAAATTCAGCTGAGATTTGATTTCTGTACAGCTTAATTTTTTCGCAAATCTGAACAGCGATAATACAGATCCCTGATACGTAGTCACCATAAGCTCCACCGACCTGACATTAAAATTTGCCAAACATATTGCACGTCCCTAAAGAGTATTTCGATGTTTAATTTGTGTCTGGGGTCAATGTCTTTGATGCATTTTACATGACTAACAGCAGCAGACCCAAAAATCACTTTGTCAACGGAAGAAACAAGTGTTTCTCCAGAACCTGCTATCACATGAACCAAATCTGAAAGTGCTCCTGCTCGGCCTCAAGTTCTGTTTCAACCCTAGTCATATTCTGACTGTAGGTGAACTCAGACAACCTCTGAAAACACATACGGCAACATCTCTTTTTTCTAGCTGTGTTGACACAAATGCCTTCCTGCTGCGCCTGTGGACACCCCTGTCAAATGGGGAGGTAACAGTATCTATGCATATATGGGAGTAATTTTTACATTCATTCTTAATTTGAAGGGTGCAATATTGATATTTTGTGTGTATGATGCACCCCTAAAGCTAGAAAGAAAGTGGATACTTTATCCAATCCCTTCCCTTGTAAAACCTAGTAATTATTGCACTTCACTCATTAGGGTTTGATCAATCATGTATATTTCTCCCTTAGTGACATATGAAGCAAGGCCCTCTTAGATTGTACTTCTTTGACTTCATTTGCCCTTGGTGGATTGACACTAGCTCTTGATTGGTTTCTCTCTATCCTCCCATCACCGTTGCCTTTATTTTTTTTCCGATGCTACAACCATTTTGCTAGAGTTACTCTACATTTCACCTTGCATTCATTGACTATTGATCTAGTAATCCTAGTTTAGGGAAGCCTCTCTTGAGTTGGAGAAGAGCCAACCAAAAGTGTGAAAAGGGGATTGGTGTGGTGACATTGGCTTTTCCTCTTGAGTTCCCCTTGTCTAGCTTGCTTCTTCGGGACTTTAATCATACATACTAGTTTGGGAGGTAACATGCTCCACCTTAGCTCTGATACTATGTCAGAATTTGCATACACAACTGCCGAATCACACCGCAGCAAATGAAAAGTGAACATTTCAAACTGATTGATTCATATTCCAGAGAGCCTTTTACATAGCTTCAAGGAGAGACTGTTCATTTCAATTTCCCAGTACTAATTTTTAAATGTGACTTAATTGAGGTTAAGTCATCACGACTAACTTTAGATTTTCGTGGGATGCATAAAATATCAGATAACAGCCCAACTAAATTATAACTCCACACATGGATGCTTAGAACGCAGATGCAATGTACACTGTACAGTCTACTTCTAGCATGTTGTGTGCTGATTGGGTCATGTATATTCTATAAGCATATGCGTTAAGGTTGGACGTCATTACTTTGGGATGTCGTCCTAAAAGTGGCTGAACTCCAAACTAATATGAAATCCTCTTCTTCTGCAAAAGTTAAGTAGAGAATTACGGCTTACCTTAAGGTAAAAAAGAGCATGTAATTGGGTGAGGTCCAGTTTTCAAATCTCATATATTGCACATTGTCTTTTCAACTGTATTTTAGGTTAAAAAGTTTCTTATGTAAGATATGCAAAGGGTTTTGTCAAAACATATCAGTTACTTATTAATCTCCTTTCTTTTGACACGGAAATACTATGCTATCTTATCATTTCATTTGTTATTTTAAGTGAACATAGATAACATTGCGGAACAAATACAAGCTATCAATGCATCTGTTGCAAACCTGACGTAAGGTTGTCGTTTTAATATTGTTGGCAGATGCTTGCAAAATCCCGGCTACAATTTATCAAGGACTACAATAACAGGCTTTTCAACTGGCTTGTGGGGTTCTCCCTTGCCATGGTTGTTGTGGGTCGTTTTATCCTCAAATTTTTCCTTGTGGAAGCAGCAGCTTGGATCTTGTTTATCTTCTTGGAGACATACACTCGTATTTTTTGGTCTCCGGAGTCATTGTACTACAATCCAATATGGCATTTGGTAGTTACTGTTTGGGAAACTGTAGTGTACAGTCCCGTGCTTGACTTGGACAGGTATATCTATCTTTTGCACTAATGTGTATTTGTCTCGTGTTTCTAAAAAATGCATCTATTATATAGTTTTATAAATAATTTTATTTTTGCCTAAATATTGACAGATGGGCACTTCCTTTGGCTTGGCTGTCCTTGGCATTGATTCTTTTCTGGCGTTGTTATGGAAAAAGGAAATATGCTGGGGGTGCATTGCTTCCCTTGTATGCGTTCCAAAATGGGAGTTCCAATTCTCGCATTAGGAGGAGTGAATGAATTTTGCATATTAAAGCATGGATTCATATTCTTTCAGATAGAAAAGCATCTTACTTGGAGGTCAATTTGCAGCAACTATAAAGCATTTGTGACAACTACAGTTGAGAGGCCAGAGCCTGGCAAGCTTCTTGGGCTGACTTACTTCAAGCACTTGCCCGCTTTTAGATTTTCTACCTCCTAGCTAACTTTCCCATTCACTTTAGGCCAAACTTTCGTCAGTCTTCTCCACCCAGCGGAGGGAATTGTATCATGACGAATTACATTATTGTTGGATCATTACTCGGCATGAAATACTGAGGTTATTTAAATTGTATTCTTGCTATGGATTAGAAGAACTAGGAATGAATGTAAATGCCAAAATTTATACTTGGCAAGCCTACGTCTCACTAGAAAAAACTGGGGCAACCTGATCCATCCCATGTAAAATTAACTGCTAGATCGGCCATTGGAATATCTGTATTATATGGATGCCTACAAAGATATTTTGAATGAATGACTTTGAAAAACGATATCAGGAGATTTTACTTTTTGGAATGTTTTGCTCAGCTTAAACTTCTACCATTAGAATTGTGGGTCAAGATCAAAATGACAACCCAAGATTTATCGTATGTTAAAGGGATTTGAACTCAGGAAAGAAACAACAAAGTTATACAAGATTCTCTGCAATTGGACTCCAGTTCAGACTTGGTTAGCATATCTTCAATAATGATGTGGTTAACGGAGTTATTTAGGATAGTCAGGACTCAGGCTTAATTGAAAGGGTCTTACAAACATTCTTACGTATAGCAGGGAGGTTGACATAGGAATTAATAGACAACAGAGTATGCATGTAGCCTATTCTTGTAATAGGCAGGATAGGTATAGTATATATGAACTTCCACTGCACAAGAAAAATATCAAATATTTTTTAACTGATGACCACCATAATTTGCAATCAATCCAATTACCGTTTTCTGCAGCTATTCTAATTTTTTACGAGGGGTTGTTTCTTTAGAGGTGAGGATAAATAACTTTGACCACAGAGGAAGCTGTGAAGAAACTCTCTGTGGTTTGTATGAAGTACACACACGTGGCCAGTCTTGGGCTCTCCATGCTGATGCTGATCCATATGTGCACCTCTGCATGCATGCTCCTGCCATATGCTGGCCATACCTGTCGCAGAAGCACCCGTCATATTCTTTGTCATTATAGAACTTGCAACTCACTCCAATGTGGCTGCACGTTCGATAATATTTATCATTTACCTTTCTTTAGGCCATATTTAACATTGAAGGGGTTACTTTATTTTTCTGACATAAAATGCATTAAAAGAATTTGGACAAGGACATGCTATTGTAACAAATATAACAACCTTTAGTACTCCTAGTAGCAATCAAGTCACACAACTTTTGGACAAAGACATGCTATTATCACACATATAAAGACCTTTAGAACTCCAATGCAGTAAAGTCACATAAACTAGACAAGGACAGCTGTTGTAACAAATATAACAATCTTTAGTCCTCTAAGTTGCAAGCAAGTCACATAGAATCTCTACACGAGGACATGTTGTAACAAACATAATGACCTTTAGTTGCAATCAAGTCACATAGAACTTCTAAACATAGAGCTTGAACCTTTAGTGCATAGTATGGAAGCCAATAACATTGAAAGAACAAATCAATCTAGACATGCCTTTGTTCCAGGAATTAGACACCTACACATTATGATCTAGTTGGGATCATAATATAATTTTCATCTATTTCGGTACTTTCTAGGTGGAAATTGGGGTTGAAAAACGTTTGAAACCTTCTAGGTCCATTTTGGGGCATTAAATGGCCTTTTTTTGGTCCGAACTGTTTATGTGAGGAAGATTCCATATTCTACACACTAAGATCTTTCCAACGGTGCAAGAATCACCTCAATCGAAGCTCGTATGTGAAAGTTATGGTTCTTGCAAGTTGACCAACCTTGTTGACCACCCTTGTACAAGTAGATGCCATGTAAGACCCATTACTCCAATGAGTGGGGCTAGCCACATGTGGACTTTCATGAATATTCTAGAAGTTCCAAGCCTTATTAATAATGAGGGTTGAGAAAATAAAAAAACCCTAACCCTAGATGACGATTAGGCTATGTTAAATATCGGGTTGTTAGGAGGAGAAGGGGTTCCATTCTTGAGCATTGTACTTGTTCCATAGCTGAGCAAAACATCTAGGAGTGGTATTTTGAGAGCATAACAAAAGAGGGGAGAGATTATGTAGTAATAGTTTAGGTCACAATGTCTAAAGGTAACTCCATAGTGAGTAGCCATTCCTTTGTATGTGCATTTCGATAACTGCAACACAGATAGAGCAAATCATAGGCCTCACCTTCTAGCTGAGTTTTCTCACGTATTGGGATTCCCAGGATAAATCTTGTGTTCATTGTGTGGATGGTGTGTTTATATGCTTGTTCTTTCATTTATGTTAGTTTGCATAGTCTAAGATTTATTCATCAAATGTTATAAGATCTATTGTGATGAATTGTTACAATAGAATATCCACGACAATTTACAGATCATATTGGTATTAGAACAATTTTCTTTGGAGTTTTGTGGGAAACTTGCAGGATCTAGGAGTTGGCGTAATAAAGAAAAAGTCTTCAAACCCTAGCCATGGTAGGTGAGTCCAGTAAAGAATTAATGGGCGAATACGAAGAGTGATATACAAAGCTGGAAATACAAGTCACTGATATCTCTCGTAATATGTCAATCCTTGTGGTGACTCTAGAGAGCAAATTTGGACCTTTTGGTGATTTTGGAGGCTAACTCTTAGAGATCATATCAGAGGGGAGATCGAGAGATAAAGGTGACCCAGAAAAGGAGCCGAGGAAAGAGCTCGAGAAAGAGTAACCAAGTTCTAGTGCCATTACCCCTTCCCAGCCTTTATTTAAAATTGAAGCCAAAGTGGATATCAAGTCGTACTAAGGTGAGATTAATGCTTTAAAGTTGAATAATTGGTTGTAGCAATTAGAGATCTATTTTAGTATCCACAACATAGATGAGGCGTAGAAGATTTCATTTACCTGTTTGAAATTCAAGGGCCATGCATTAACTTGGTTGGAAAGCCACACAAAGACACTTATGCTAGAGGGTGATCTTCCAGTAACTAAGTGGGAGGATTTCAAAACCCTCATTTAGTCCCAATTCTACTCTATCGGGTATGTAAAGGACCAATGGACTTGTTGGCATTAATTTAGGCAAAGGTGAGGGCAAAGTTTGCAAGAGTACACCATCGAATTCAAGAAGGTGGCTATCATGCTGGGTATCTCACTCAAGAATCCAGATGTACTCCTCAAGTATTTTGGGGGTCTACATGGTCATTTACGAAAACAAGTGATGCTCTTCAATCCCAAGGCCATTGATGAGGCTTGTGTGTAAGCACACTATTTGGAAAATATAGGCCATAAGAAAGGACAACAAAGTGCTTCCAAACAGAAAGAGAACCAAGACGCTTCCAAGGAGGGGAAGAAGTGGAAGGGGAAAGACAAGAAGGCAACCACTACACGCTAGTACAAGGATTAACCATTGTAACTGTTGGGCTCTGATCTATTGGTGTTAATCAGAACTTAAATTTAATATCAATCCGGGTTTGTGAACTTCGAGACACATCCAAGTTTAGGACAGAGAAGCTGGACTTATTCAGAATTTAGCTGTTTGTAATTAAATCTACTGATAGGAACTGAGGTACTGCAGCTCATAGAGACAAAATCCTCTTACAAGGGTGATTTCATTGTTTCATTTTTAAGCCTGCAATGATTGATTTGTGAAAACATGAAGATTGAAGTAAAAATTAAATAACAATCCTATAAACCCTAAGATTTAAACTGCAAGATTCTATTATCACTGAAAGTCAATTACCAATTAATTTCTTTTACAAGACAGTGCTCATAATTTGTAAATGTCTTTCTATCATTTCAGTATCGAATACCAGCAATGGACAATTCACAGAAATCGTAGTCTAAACCATTCAATATTCGTAACAGTTAATCAGTGAAGAACAACGTTTATCCAATACTGCAGTGATGTACAGTGACAGAATTTGTAATTCAAACCATAAATAAAAAAGAACAGAGCATCAATGAATTCAATTAAAACTTGACTGTACTTGTTCTATGATCTATAAACTGGAAATTATATTCTGATTCATAAACTGGAAATTACATTCAAATGCATACCCAATCGATCAACCAGCAACAGGTAAGTGTGTAGAGTTTAACGATGGGGGCCCTCCAACGCCTTGCTCAACACACATAAAGCGACTTCACAGAACTTAAAGCTTCGTATTCATTCACAGAATCATTTTACAGGAGATACCACGCAGTTTCGGAAGCTCAAATGTAATGCATTCCTCTTTTAAAATCGTGATCCCTTATCTCATTGTTTTGCAAATGATTTATACAAATTCTAAATCAAACTGAAATTACTATAACCCTACATCTAATTAATGCTAACAGCTAGTCGAGATCATCTTCAAAATCGTGGGGTTCCACAAAATCAGCATTGCTCCTTCTTTTGTGTTGAACGCAGAACAGGTGGCCACATTTAGCTCTGCTTGACTCGACATCTGCATAGGCCACTTCTCCTGACTGTTGGATGTTCATCCATTTGTGGACATTAAGGATCCATTCCTGATCTTCTGTTTCCCTCCTAACTGTCCTGCAATTACTCAACTTTGGAAGTAATACGGGAAGTTAGTACATCCCGTAATTTTAGTAAAAATCCTAGTTAAAATGCCTAAAAATCACAAAACTCAATTTATTAATAAGCAAATGACATTATACCTCTTTGACCAAGGTTTATGGGTGATCTTTAAGGCTTTCTACTCAAAATGGAAATTTTATGAAGGAAATGAAGGTTATCTAAGAGGCAAAAAAGGGGTCAAAATAGTGCCCAACATCTCCCCCAAGAGGAAACTGTTGCATGTCCTCATGCCAAAAACTTTGACCTTGTGTTGAAACCAAAATTTTGTTGCTGGCCTTCCTGCTTCTGATCTCCTACTGAGACGATGCATCTGTTGATGTTGGAGATGCATAGAGAACCTTTAGCCTCTCATACTTAGCTTTGTAATTCTTCTTCTGCTTATACCATCTGGATGCAGTCTTAGAAATATGTGTCCTCTGAATTCTCAGCTTCCTATTGTCTTTTTTTAATTTCTCATTTTTGAGTTCTAACTCCTTGATTTCAAGTTTCAATTTCCTAATCTCTTTATTCTTCTTAGAAGTCTTCTTCTTCATTGAAGGCTTAATAGAACTGGTGTCTGCTCCTAAACTGTCACTTCCCTGTTCTGAACCCTTTTTCTTTTCTTCATGCACAATCTGTGGCTCTGAGGAAGGAGAAGCTAAGTCTTTTAATACTCCCTGTCTTGACTGCTTCTCTTTCTCCCTCTCCCTCTCCTGCTGATCTAAGAAAAGATTTATTTTCTTTGTTTGTCTCATTATCTCATCAGTATCTAGGGTTCCCTGTTCTATTTCATCTGCTAAGTTTTCTTCTTGTCTTTCCACAGTTTGTGGGTGTTCTTCATCCTCTGATGCTGGCTGGGTATGAACCTGCTTCTTCCTTGGCTTCCTCTGGTAGGTAGTGAAGATTTGTTCCTGTTTTTGAATTTGTTTATCTTCCTTTACTGCACTCCTAGTTCGTATCCTCCTCTGAGGAGGTTTTGAACTTGTTGCTTCAGGGCTGTCTTCATCATCAAGAATGAGCAATACTTCTTCTTTCTTCTTTTTATCCCGAGGCAGTTTTGAGCTTGTTGCCTCAGGGCATGTTACCATTTGCAATTCCTCCTCTTTTGGAACCTCTTCATGCAATTTCTCCTCTTTTAGAACCTCTTCATGCAATTCATCCTGTTCCTCAAATTGATTTTGGACTATAAATTCTATCCATGTCAAATTCTGCTTCCTTAACTCATGTTGAATGATAATTTTGATAAGTCCACAGTGGAAAAGACTTATCAATTTGTCTTTTTCACGCTTCTGGACAGCTTTGGCCATTTTGGTTAGACTCTGCAATAGGAAGAAGGGCATATTTATCTCACATTCACCTGTCAAGTGCTGCAATAGTTTGATATGGTAAAGGTAAACGATACTGAATCTCCCCTCACAGGTGATGAATCTTTGTATAATGTATACCATTTCATCCCAAGGATGTACCAACCAGCTCCTTGGTATGCCTTTCTTCCAATTGACTGATCCTGCTCTAGATCTGCACAGAAAGGGCACCCAAGATTTTTCTTTGAATTGCTTGGTTTTGAAGAACCTTTCTCCCTGCTGTGGCAGACCAGTGACTTGTGCCAAAACATCTTCAGACAGCCTGAAGTTTAAATTACCCACTGTAGCCTTTTCTCCATCAAACGAGCCAGCAAAGGCTAAGCTCACATTGTCATTGTGCCCATCGAATTTTTCAAAGAAAGGAATCCATTGACTTCTCTTTAAAATTTCTAGACATTTTTCATGGACATCTGCAGGCTCGAATACCTCGGGTTCCAATCGAGATGACATTTTTTTTTTTTTTTTAAACAAAATTGGAAAACAGGAATCTTTTATTTTTCACTGCCTTTGTCTTCCTACCCCCTTAATAATATCCTGAAATTGTAAGTGTTTGCTAGCATAGAACGGAGTATCAGCAATGACAAGGGGTTTAAGCTTACCTCTTCCCTGATGTAACCAATTTTCCTCTTCCTGTATAATTTTCACAGAGATTAGGGTATCCACAGCTTCTTCTTTTGCTGGCCGTCTTCTCTCCTGCGCGTAATCTTCAACAAATGGTGTCTCTGTGATTTTACGGCCTCATTCCACTGACAATTATCTTCAGCAAAACTATATATTCAAATTTCCTGTGGCTCACAATCCTTCCTCCTGGCAATTACCTTCAATCGATTTCATATACCAACAAAAAGTATGGGCTCGGCCTCCAGAAAACGACCAAATTGTGGTATTACAGAAATCGATTTTCCAAAACAACTGACTCGGCTTCAAATGGAATGAATGAATCGTGTTTTAGACTTGAATAACACAGGAATCAATTTTTCAAGTGCTGTCGTGGGCATCATTCTATGTCTGTCGTGGGTATCATTCCACGTTTCCCTCCATCATTACATAACATGTCATTTCAAAAACGAGGAAGGTAAGGTTTTTGGGTAAATATTTTAATATTGCCCATCGTTTAATATAAAACATAAAATGCCTTGGTTCTAATGTTTAATTTAAGCAAGCTATATATATTTTTTTTCTTTTATGAACCTTCTTTTCCAGAAAAGAAAATGTGCTGAAAATATGACCATTGTTTCCCTCAATTCTGTGTATTATTTTAATGCCTGATGCACTAAATTCATATGCAAGGAAATTTTTGTTTAATTCCTTAATGTCATCATTCACTTTTTACAAAGAAGGAGACCCTGCTTGTCTTTAAACCAAGAAGAAAAACTCTGTCTGGAGAATGCAGCTTGTATCCTGTAGAGTGCAATTGATGTCCTGTAGGATGCAGTTTTTTTTTTAAAATTTCCCTTGGGCTTGATTCTGACAACCATTCTGACCCCTAAGGTGGAAAATGAAGTATTGACAGAGATAAAAAAAATGAAGTGCTGACAAAGACTTAGTGAGGTAATGGCAGAGATGAATGAAAAATAAGAAGCTTGGTAGAGATTTATCAGAATGATGGCAATAATAGACAGTCAAATTGTAAGATGTCATTACTTAAGAACAAAAGAATTTTGAAACTTGTTAAGCATAAAAACCATGAATTCTTACAGACTTGTTTGATGTTCCCTTGATGAGCTTGCTGTCAGTGTGAAAATTGGCTTGTATTCTGATAATCCATCTGATGTTTTCTATCTGCTGCTGTCTCTATTTCCTTCATTTTCACTGAATGTCGGATCTCTTCATATATCTCTTCTATCTTATCACAAGTCAGGTCCCTTCTGCTGATAAAATTGCTAGTAATCAGGTCCCTTCTGCTGATAAAATTGCAATCTTTTGCTTGAAAAAGACTCGGAGGATTCTAAAGAAGAATGACAGTTTATCCCCCTCACAGGCCTAATTTTTGACTTGTCCTCAAGTCAAACAAGATATGCATTATTTGGAAAACAAAAACAGGAAAAATAGAAAAAGAAGATTTTTTTTTTTGTTTTGGGAATTTTCCATGGCCAGGCAAGCCTGGTTTTCCACAGAAAATTCCAGTTTATATTGTGCCAGGAACTGGTTTTCACAACTAAACTGCCTTTTTTTTTTTTTTATACATTTTTTTTTTGATTTTTTTTTTCTTTTGTTTTTATTGGCTAACTGTATCAAAACAGCTAGGGAGCAGGTGAAGGAAAAACACTGAGGTGTTTATCCAGCACTTGTAATTCCTGTTGCTGTGAAATTTGTTGAACAAAATCTGCCATGCTGATAGGTTTGTGGTACAGCTTGAGCCGGTGGCCATTGACCACAAAATTATGTGCTTCATCATCTATGGTTTGAAGTTTTACTGCACCATTATCATAGACATCGACAATCTCATATGGACCAAGCCAATGAGTAGTAAATTTGGCTTTGAAGTCCTTAAACTTGGAGTCAAACATCAGTGCCCAGTCACCAATGTGGAATTGCTTCTTTTTGATAAATTTGTCATGCCATTGAGCTCTCTGCTGTTGTATCAGAATATTGTGTTCGATGGCAGCTTGCCTCATCTCATCCAGCTGATTCAGCTGAAGTATCCTTTCTTGTTGAGCTTCTGAAAGGTCTATGCCCAAATCTGCTGCTAACTTGAAAGTATGAACCTGAAACTCAATGGGAAGGAGGACTTGCTTACCATAAACCAGTTGATAAGGAGAAAACCCAGTACTATTCTTCCAAGTGATCCTATATGCCCATAAAGCTTCAGTAAGCTTTGCTGACCAGTCCTTCCTATGCATCTGAACAGTCTTAGTGATGATGCCTTCTAGGGTTTTATTTGTGGATTCCACTTGGCCATTGGCTTGTGGATGGTAAGGAGTGGACTTCCTGTGCTTGATCTTATATTTTTCTGCTATCTCTTGCACTAATTTGGAAGTAAATTGGGCACCTTGATCAGTCACAATTTCCCGAGGCACCCCAAATCTAACAAAAATCTCTTCAAACAGAAAATTTACCACAGTTTGCTCCGTAGCTCTTGGTAAAGGCTTGGCCTCTACCCATTTAGTAACATAGTCTGTGCAGACCAGAATGTATTTCTGTCCGTGTGATGGTGGATGAATGGGACCAATGAAGTCAAGGGCCCACTTTTCAAAGGGTTCAATGAGAATCTGTGGTTGGAGTGGCATTTCATCTGAGCGGACTGGGCGTCCCATTCGTTGACAAGTGTCACAACTTCTGACATACCTTTTTGCATCTTTAAAAATGGAAGGCCAATAATACCCCAAGTTGAGTATTTTATATGCTGTCCTTTTGTCAGCAAAATGGCCACCGCATGGTTCATCATGGCATGCCTTTAAAATATCCAAGATTTCATCCTGGCGGACACATCTTCTGATGATTAAGTCATATCCGGTATAAAAGAGATCACCATTGATCCAAATATGCCTAGCACTTTGTTTGATAATCCTCTTTTTTTCCTTAGAGGTCATTGATGGTGGTAGTTGTCCTGAGGACAAATAATTGGCAATGTCAGCATACCAAGGAGTAATAACAGAAATTGCAAATAGATGCTCATCAGGGAAACTATCTAAAACCGGAACAACCTCACCAGTATTGTGTAAGCGAGATAAAAAATCTGCCACCTGATTTTCTCGTCCTGGCCTATCTAAAACAGTGATGTTGAACTCCTGCAGTAATAACAGCCATCTAGTAATCCGGCCATTAGTGATAGATTTATTCATTAAATAACGTAAAGCTGAATGATCGGTATGAACAAAAACTTCGTAGCCAGTGATATAATGACGGAATTTGTTGACAGCATGGACCACTGCTAACATCTCTTTTTCAGTAACTGTATAATTCAGCTCTGCAGGTGCTAAATTTTTACTAATGAAATAGATAGCATAAGTCAAAGTATGTTCTTTCTGGCCCAATGAGGCTCCTATTGCAGTAGCAGATACATCAGTGGAAATATGGAAAGGCAATGTCCAATTGGGTCCCCTTAAAATGGGAGCAGTGGAGAGCTTTTCCTTAAGTGTCTGAAATGCAGATTTACAATCAATATCCCAAGTAAAACACACGTCCTTTGAAAGCAATTTAAACAATGGCAGGGCTATCTTACTAAAATTTGCAATGAATCGACGATAATAGCCTGCATACCCTAAAAAGCTTCTGACATCTGTTTGAGTTGTGGGTTCAGACAGATTTTTAAGGACTTGAATTTTGGCAGGATCTACTTTTATTCCAGATGAAGAAACATGGTGTCCTAAAACTATCCCTTCAGTCATCATCATGAAACACTTTTCGTTACTCAGGGAAAGATTGGATTCAACACACCTTTTCAGAATTTTCTCTAAGTTTGCTAAGGAATCTTCAAAGGTACGTCCGTATACAGAAAAGTCATCCATGTAAACCTCAACACACTCATGAATCAGATCTGCAAAAATGGCTAAAACAGCTCGCTGAAAGGTAGCTGGGGCATTACATAAGCCAAAAGGTAAAACTTTGTAGGCATAGGTACCCCAGGGACATGTAAAGGTGGTCTTGTCTTGGTCTTCGTTTGCAATACTAATCTGATTATAACCACTGAAGCCATCTAAAAATGAAAAATATTCCTTTCCAGCTAAAGCATCCAATACTTGATCAATAAAAGGCAGTGGGAAATAATCTTTTAAAGTGGCCTTATTCAATTCCCTGTAATCGATGCATATTCGCCATTTACCATTTTTTTTAGGAACAACAACCAAGGGTGAAACCCATTGGCTGTCGGAAATGGGATAAATAAATCCCACTTTTAACAACTTCTGTAACTCATCTTTAACTATTTCCTTAAGCATAGGATTCATTCTGCGTTGTGGCTGCCTCAAGGGTCTTATGGTATCATCAAGGTAAATATGGTGTGTGCATGTCGCAGGATGAATGCCTGGCATATCAGTATACTCCCAGGCAAATGCATGGGAATATTGCTTCAGCAAAGTGGTCAACTGTTCTTCATGTAATGTGGTAAGATGTGCACCTATGTTCAAAGTTTTTCCTGGACTGATTTCTACAGTTTTACTGTGAATGTCAGTTATAGAATGAACATTAAAAATGTCATCAAATGCCAATGCTAAGGAATGAACATTGCAATTTTCCTGAAAATTATGACCCATGACTTGTTCTGCTACAGCATATTCCAATTCTCTTAATTCTGTAGAAATATCAGGTTCAGCAATAAAATGATCCATTAGATCTTCATGATTGTCTTCTTGGAAATCGAAGTACTGATTTATACTTAAAACGGGCTGAATTATATCTTCTTCTTGTTCCTTGGTTTCACTAATCCATGACAGCTGATCGATTGTGGAAGGTCGTTGGGCAGAAGGGTAGAGGGCAATCTGTTTCCTCTCTGTCCCATGCGAAATAAGCATGCTTCCTGATCGACATCCTATGAAAGCATCTGCTGTTGCCAACCAGGGCCTGCCAAGGATCAATGGGTGACCTCCTAAGTTGGATTTTGGTTGTAGGACTATAAAATCAACAGGATATTGCCAGGAGTCTAGAGAAACAATAATATCTTCTAATACTCCTTCAGGTGTAATCTTAGACCTATCAGCCAATTCTAAAACAGTTGTGGTGGGTCTGATATTTGTCAAGTGAAGGTAATTCATTGTCTCCAGGGTCATGACATTAATGGCAGCACCTAAATCGATCAATGTTTTTGGAATGGAAAAATTATTGATGGTAATTGTAACCATTGGAATTCCAGGATCTACATATTTCTCAATGAAAACGGTGTTGGACATCAACCCTGCTAGATTGCCTACCACATGAATTTTTAATGGGTCTTTTCTTCTTTTGTTAAGACAGAGTTCTTTAACTGCTTTAGTGTAAATCGGGATATCTTTTAGAGCCTGCAGTAAAGGAATTTTAACATATACATTTGTTAACTCATTCAGAATATCGAAGTCAGGTAAGGAAATTGAAGATTTCTCTTTGACTAACCTCTCAGGAAAAGGAGGTGGATAAGATGTTATTATGTTTCCTCGTTGACTGTGATTTTCTGACTGAGATTTTTCTATATTCAATTTTTTTGGAGTTTTGTCTTTTTCTGGTGGTTCTTCTAAGATAACAGGAGACTGTTTTTCTAGGGTTTTTCCAGATCTCAAATTGATATTTTGCAGTGGAAGAATGGAGTAGGGAAGCACTGTCCCATCATCAACATTATACATGGGTCTGTCAGTTTTATTATTTGGATTGGGCATTGGCTGAGCTGGCAGTTGTGTAGGCCGAGGTGGAGGTTGATTAGATGGCAGCTGAAGTTGTTGATGTGGTGTACTCAATTGAGGAGCCATATTATTGGGCTGTTGAAAAGATGGAGTTTGAAAAGGTGGAGCTTAATAAGGAGTTTGGACTTGTTGCTGCTGGTATTGGGGATAGGCTGAAGGTTGTTGGTATGGCTGCAAATAAGCCTGCTGATATGTTTGATTACCATGGGCATAACCTCTCCAATTTGGAGCAGATTGGGTTAATGGAGGAGACCAAGTTTGCCAAGGCATGGGTGCATTCCATGAATTCTGAACTGGAGTCTGATAATTTGTATTAAATTGCTGCATGGGATCTTGAGACATACCTGAGAATCGTGGCTGCCAAGGTCTCCTTTGTCCCATGAAGTAAAGAGACTCCATGTTGTGATTTTCCTCCAGTCGTACTGCCTGCAGTTCCTTCAATCTAGGGCAATCATCAGTTTTGTGATTAAAAGTGCATAAGCCACAAATTTCAACAGTATTTAAAGGACACTCTCTCAGTGGGTGTTTCTTTCGACATTTAGGACAAAAAATAGATAATGCCTGATCTTGTTGGTCCTATTGCTCTTGCCGCTTCTTGGTTTTTGTTGCCTCAACTTGTGTGCCTAAGGTGCTTAACAAATCAGTCTTGAAATCTTCTAGCAGATTCCCAAGCTCAGCCCTAGAAATACCACTGTTTGCAGATTTAGTTGTTTTGGTATTGCTATCTCTTTTCCCAGTTCGAGCCTTTCCTCTGGAATACTTCTGGCATAAGTCCTGTATCTCATCAAAAGGAAGGTAAGAAATGTCACCTTTTCCCATAACATTTAAAATGTCCAAATATTCTTCTCTTATTCCTTTCAGAAATATTGTTCTAATCATTTCAGGTGTTAAGGAATTGTATTTAGATTTCTGTAAATTGTATGAGAACCTCTCTAGATATTCCTCCAAACTCTCATCTTCTTGTTGAGTCATGCCAAAAATGTCATCTTTCAACCCTTTTGATCTGCAATATGCTTGATATTTTCGAAGAAAGATTTTCCTCATGTCATCCCAGCTAGTGATAGAGTGTTCTCCTAAACCCATGAACCACTTCAAGGCAGCTGCTTTAAGAGTAGCAGGGAAAAGACGAAGCTTATGGGTATCATCAGTATATCCATAGGTTCGACACAAGATGTCAAATTCGAATAGGAAAGAGTCAGGGTCTTCAGAGGTCATGCCATAAAAGTTTGGTAAGACAGAGGGTGGAATATTCTTCATTTTCACCTCTTCCCCTAGGATAACACTAGTGTCTAAGATGGGGAATTTGAAAGTGGCCTCCTGATCTTCTGTTGTTCCTTCATCCCTCATATGTCTTCTTTCTTCTTCCCTCCTTTCTTCTTCCCTTCTCTCTTGTCTACGTTTATTTTCTATTTCTAACATCCTCTCATATTCCCTTCTCTGTTCTGCAGTTGGACCTTTTGATGTTTCTTCCTCAGACATTTTGAATTTACCAACTGTTGAAATGAACTCCTTTGGAAGAGAATCTCCTGTTATTTCTGTTTTTGGGGGGTTTTTAATAAATCTTCCTTTCTCGTCTCTTAATCTAAACATAAAAGTGAAATCTAATCTGTGTTTTTGTTTGAAAAGTTTTGTTTTTATCAGAAACTAAAGTCCCTAAGTCTACTTCTACAGTGCCTCCCCGGCAACGGCGCCAAAATGTTGGGCTCTGATCTATTGGTGTTAATCAGAACTTAAATTTAATATCAATCCGGGTTTGTGAACTTCGAGACACATCCAAGTTTAGGACAGAGAAGCTGGACTTATTCAGAATTTAGCTGTTTGTAATTAAATCTACTGATAGGAACTGAGGTACTGCAGCTCATAGAGACAAAATCCTCTTACAAGGGTGATTTCATTGTTTCATTTTTAAGCCTGCAATGATTGATTTGTGAAAACATGAAGATTGAAGTAAAAATTAAATAACAATCCTATAAACCCTAAGATTTAAACTGCAAGATTCTATTATCACTGAAAGTCAATTACCAATTAATTTCTTTTACAAGACAGTGCTCATAATTTGTAAATGTCTTTCTATCATTTCAGTATCGAATACCAGCAATGGACAATTCACAGAAATCGTAGTCTAAACCATTCAATATTCGTAACAGTTAATCAGTGAAGAACAACGTTTATCCAATACTGCAGTGATGTACAGTGACAGAATTTGTAATTCAAACCATAAATAAAAAAGAACAGAGCATCAATGAATTCAATTAAAACTTGACTGTACTTGTTCTATGATCTATAAACTGGAAATTATATTCTGATTCATAAACTGGAAATTACATTCAAATGCATACCCAATCGATCAACCAGCAACAGGTAAGTGTGTAGAGTTTAACGATGGGGGCCCTCCAACGCCTTGCTCAACACACATAAAGCGACTTCACAGAACTTAAAGCTTCGTATTCATTCACAGAATCATTTTACAGGAGATACCACGCAGTTTCGGAAGCTCAAATGTAATGCATTCCTCTTTTAAAATCGTGATCCCTTATCTCATTGTTTTGCAAATGATTTATACAAATTCTAAATCAAACTGAAATTACTATAACCCTACATCTAATTAATGCTAACAGCTAGTCGAGATCATCTTCAAAATCGTGGGGTTCCACAAAATCAGCATTGCTCCTTCTTTTGTGTTGAACGCAGAACAGGTGGCCACATTTAGCTCTGCTTGACTCGACATCTGCATAGGCCACTTATCCTGACTGTTGGATGTTCATCCATCTGTGGACATTAAGGATCCATTCCTGATCTTCTGTTTCCCTCCTAACTGTCCTGCAATTACTCAACTTTGGAAGTAATACGGGAAGTTAGTACATCCCGTAATTTTAGTAAAAATCCTAGTTAAAATGCCTAAAAATCACAAAACTCAATTTATTAATAAGCAAATGACATTATACCTCTTTGACCAAGGTTTATGGGTGATCTTTAAGGCTTTCTACTCAAAATGGAAATTTTATGAAGGAAATGAAGGTTATCTAAGAGGCAAAAAAGGGGTCAAAATAGTGCCCAACAGTAACCATTGCAATATCAATGGTTATATTGAGGACAAGTGTTGGAAACTACTTCTAGAGTTGAACCCTAAGAACCACAAGAAGGATGCCAGGAAGAAGAACCTTCTAGCCACAGATTCAAGCAAGCAGATAGAGAGCAACTCAGAGGTGGATGAGAAGCTTATCTGCACTTTAGTGCAAAATGAGGCAAATCTGAGTAGCCTTCATCACAACGAAGAGAAGGAAATGACAAAACTCTTCCATATTAAGATCCAGGTCAAGAAGACCAAGGTAGACGCTCTATTTGATTTTGGTTCACAAGCAAATTTCATAGCAGCCGATTTGGTTAGCAAGCTTGGTTTGTAGGTTCATGATCATCCTAGCCCTTATCTGTTGGGATGGGTAACAACGATGCATAGATAAAGGTCATGAAATGGTATCAAATTTGTTTTAAGTGAAGATTTTATTGATGAAGTGGAGTTAAATCTAGTGCCCCTTGATGTGTGTAGTGTAGTGTTTGGAAGCCCCTACATGTATACGGGGGATGTGGTTTTCACGAGGAGAGCAAACCGGTATCACTTGATCAAGGATGGGAAGTCATTCATCATCAATGCACATAAAGGTAAATCACAGATCTCACTGGTAAGTGCCAACCAAGCCAACAAGTTGATTAGCTCAAGAAATAAATATGTTTTGAATTTTTACCTGAGAATCAATCAGGGGATGAAACGATAAGAGTAAAGGAATCCTTTGAGGGATGTACTAGAGAATAAATAATTAGTTGGAGGAGTTGCTACAAGCATACATAGGAGTGCTTTAGGAACCTAAAGGGGTACTTCCTAAGAGGGAAGTAAAGCATGAGATATAGTTGTTTCCTGACTCCATTACCAAATATTAGGCTGTATAGACATTATGTTCTGAAAGTAGATGAAGTGAAGAAGTAGTTGCAATAGTTGCTGGAGTAGGGAGCGATTCAACCAAGCAACTCACCTTGTGGGTCACCTAAAGGGATACTACCCAAGAGGGAAGTAGAGCATGATATATAGTTGTTCCTTGACTCCATTACAAAATATTACACTGTATAGATAGTATGTTCTGGAAGCAGATGAAGTGAATAAGAATTGCAATAGTTGTTGGAGTAGGGAGTGATTCAACCAAGCACCTCACCTTGTGGGTCACCTATCATCATCGTACCCAAGGGATGGGACTTGGCGGATGTGTATTGACTACAAAGCTTTGAACAATATTACACTTAAGAATTGGTACCCTTTGCTTAGGATTGTGATTTGTTGAACTAGTTGCAGTGTGCCAAATACTTCACCAAGTTGGATCTCAAATCAGGATACCACCATGTACATGTCAAAGAAGAAGACACCTAGAAGAGCACCTTTAAGACAAGGCAAGGTTTGCATGAATGCTTGGTCATGCCTTTTTGATTTTGTAATGGACCAGCTATATTTATGAGATTGATGAATGATGCTTTGCGCCCATATTTAGATTGATTTGTTATAATGTATTTGGATGATAAATTGGTTTATAACTCTACTTGGGAGGAACACATTTCGCATCTCACACAGGTGTTAGAGACTTTGAAAAAGCACCAATAGATGGCTAATCTCAAGAAATGTGAGTTTTCTTAGTAGTCATTGGTGTATTTGGAGTATGTGATCGGTGGCGGGGAACTCAAGATAGATCTCGCAAAGGTGAAGGCCATTATAAAATGGTCAGTTCCTACCAATGTCATTGAAGTTAGGAGCTTTGTTGGGGCAACAAAGTATCTATGAAATTTTATCGCTTCCTTTTTAATAGTAGTTGCACCACTTCACATCATAACAACAAGTGATAAGAGTTTCCAATGGGGAAAGAATCAACAAAAGAATTTCGACAAGCTAAAACAAAAGATTAATCAAGCATCAATTCTCGCATTACCTAACTTGCAAAATCCTTTTGAAGTGGAGACATATGCAAGTGGGTATGCTATGGGAGCAGTTTGATGTAAGGAGGTAAGCCAGTTTGCTATAATTCTGAAATGTTTCACGAGGGAGTCTTGAACTACCCTACCTATGATAAGGAACTCTATGCCCTGGTTCAAGCTGTTAAAAGGTGGAAGCACTATTTGAAGGACAAGGAATGTTATCCACACAGATCACCAACCACTATAGTATTTGAAGGCCCAGAGGAAGCTCCAACAAACCATACATTACAAGTGGATGGGGTTTTTGCAACAATTTCATCTAGTCATGCAGTATAAGAAGGACAACACTAATAAATTGGCAAACATGCTTTCAATGCTATCCACATCTAAGATTACAACTTTGGGAACTCTTATGCACATGGATCCTTTTACCCATGATGCATACAAAGAGGGATGCACAAAAGATGAGAACTTCAAAAAGGTGTTTCAACAACTATAGGGCCAAATTCATGTAGAAGAAGGTGCCAAATTCATGTAGAAGAAGGTGACAGTAAGGATGACTATCATCTCTAGAATGGGTTACTCTACAAGCTAGACAAGTGCTTTGTTCCTAAAAGTGAAAGATTGTAGCTTATCAGAGAGGTGCACACCTCCAAAGTTGCTAGACATTTTGGTGTTGGGAAAACAATTGCTAACTTACAAATGTATATGTATTGGCCTAGAATGTAAGACGACGTAGCACGATATATTATAACATGCACACTTTGTTGTACTAGGAATCTCAATAATAGAAAGCAAGGTCTGTAGTATCCTTGTTCCCACTTGACCTTGGGAAATCATTTCCATGGATTTTGTGGGTGGTTTACCAACAAATAGGAAGGGGCGTGACTATTTATTTGTGGTAGTTGACAGATTCAACAAGATGTGCAAAAGACCATCAAAGGACAAGAAGCAACAAACATTTTCTTTTAGTAGGTCCAAGTGCACATTGGGATACCAAGGAGCATCATCTCAAACAAGGGTACCCGATTTGTCAATGCCTTTTGGACTACACTTTGGGAGAATATGGACACTAAGTTGAAGAGATCTATGACATTCCATCCACAGACAAATGGGAAGATAGAAGTAGTCAACAAGACTTTGGTGCAGTTTTTGAGGGGTTACAATCACAAGCATTCAAAGACTTGGTGTGAAAATCTAATCTATATTCAACACTCTTATAATAGAGCATTCCACACTTTACTCCTAAGTCCCCTTCTCAAACTTTGGGTATTTTCCACCTTCGCCCTTGGATGCTATATATGGATAGCAAGGAGCGAGGGAAGACATCATAGGAGAAGCGTTGAAGTAGAAAAAAATGTTGAAAATATTAGACAGATCCATTGTAGGTACATGAGACACTGAAGAAGTCATAGGAAAAATATAAGGTCGGATATGATCAACAAAGAACTGAGAAATAATTCAAGGTAGGGGATAGAGCCTGGTTACAATTGAACAAGGAAATATTACAGGTAAGAAGATCAAGGCTCTATAGTATAGCCCTTTTGAAGTAATGGAGAAGGTGGGAGATAACACCAATAGACTTAGTCTACCCCCATATATGCACATTTACTTAGCAGTGAATGTGGAAAATTTGAAACTCTATTAGATTTCCATGTTAGATCAGGAGGAGTAGGTCCTACCCACCATAGAGGACTTAGCAACTGATTCTCAATTAGAGTTATCAAAAGACGCAATTTTGCAGAAGAAGTCCATAACTACGAGACAAAGATAGCATGACCTTTGGTAGATTGGGTTGAAAGTACAACTTCCAAGCAAAGCGAAATGGTACTCTAAGGAGAAGGTAGAGGAAAAATTTCGTCACCTCATTAAGTAAATATTTTGGGGACCAAAAGCCTCCCTAAATGGGGAGGTATGATTTGGTTGGGATCATAATATAATATGCCATTTATTTTGATACTTTTTGGGTGGAAATTGGTGTCATAAAACGTCTGAAACCTTCTACAAGCATTTTAAGGCATCAAACAACCTTTTTTTTGTCTAAACCGTTTATAGGAAGAAGATTCAATATTCCACACAACGAGACCTTTCCAACAATGTAAGAATCACCTTAGTGGAGCTCTTATGAAAAAGATATGCTTCTCGCAACTTGACCAAACTTGTTGACCACCTTGGTACAAGTGGATGCCACGCCTCCCTCATTATTCCAATGAGTGGGGCTAGCTACGTGCGGGATTTCATGGATATTCTAGAAGGTCCAAACCTTATTAATAATTGAGGGTTGAGGAAGTAAAAAATACCTAACCCTAGATGACTATTGAGCTGTGTTAAATACCAGGCCGTTAGGAGAAGGGGTTCCATTCTTGAGCACTGCACTTGTCCCATAGTTGAGCAAAACATCTAGGAGTGGTATTTTGAGAGCATAACATAGGAAGGAGGAGATTCTATAGCAGTCATTCAGGCCACAATGTTTGAAGGGTAACTCCATAGTGAGTGCCCATTCCTTTGTATGTGCATCTTGATAACTACAACAAAGAGAGAGTAGAGCATAGGCCTCACCTTCTAGCCGTTTTCTCCTGTATTGGGTTTTCGAGGATAAATCTTGTGTTCATTTTGTGGATTGCATGTTAATGTGCTTATTCTTTTATTTACGTCAATTTGCATAATCTAAGATTTATTCTTCAAATATTATAAGATCTGTTGTGACGAACTGTTCCAATGGAATATCCATGACATGTTACATATCACATTACATTGTTGGCTCAAATTGCTGGAAAAAATTGTACAAAAACAATTATACGAGATATGTACACATAAGAACCATTGGACACTATCTTGAATAATGATCAAAAGAATATGGTTTTCCCTAACAAAGTAAAACACACTCACTAATAGTGGCACACGTAAATCCATACCTTATTTATTTGCTAAAGATGAGTTTCAAGTCACTCAACAACATTGCATCTAATTTACAATCTCCTCAATGAAGGAGAAGGTCCTTTTTTGAGGTTGTTAATTTTTGAGCATTAATTCAATATACTTTAGGATCTTTACTGAGAGAATAACATGTACAGTATATCAATGCATAACAATCATATCAAGCATGTCAAGCATCACAAGAATCAAAAGCATGAGAGACAAGAGACACAGAGTTTCCGTGGGGAAAACCCTAAGGTGAAATACCCCACAACTTCCTCAGAGATAGAGAAAGCAATGGCTCAACCAAAGTACAACCAAAATACACTGAGATAGTCTCCTTGTAGCAGATGATCCTCCTCCTCACTAGTGCGCCACTTTTTGAGTGAGAGAAGTATGAGTTTCCGAGTAATGAAAATAGAGATCTCTCGATCTCTTTTTATACTTAACCTGTTTGCCCAGTTACACTATGGGGCCGACTTGTCTAGCTAGGTACATCCACAATATAATATATATTTCAGGGCCGACCCCACACATGGTGGTCTAATAACCCATCGGCAAGTACACACACTTGCAACACTTGTCAATACACATGACGACACTTCCTTATAGAGGATAACACATCTCTTATAAGGGTACAATAAATATATATGAAATACATTCCGAAGTTACATATACATCAACACTCCCTCTTAACTAGGAAGGTATTTCTCGACACAGATCTGCTAGACAAGTCTTCTTCTTGGGATCATCGTCATCATCATCGTCACTGCTGCTGCTATCTCAATCAATCTCTGACTCTACTCGTCATAGGAAGTTCTACAGAGCCAGTCCTTTTTCATACTGGATGTAGGCCCACCACCTGCATGTCTTCATTGTCACTGGCCATAATGTGGAATCCTCAGGACTTATTACGTGCGTCACAAAACCTTGCAAGAGCATCCCAAGCTGTTATGAGCACACAGCTCTACCTATAGGATCTCCCAGGGCCATATTATATGTGACCTCACCACACAACCTTGCAAGAGCATCCCAGGCTGTTACGAGCACACAACTCTACCTATAGGATCTCCCAGGGACAGATTATATGTGGTCACCACAAAACCTTGCAAGAGCATCCCAGGCTGTTACGAGCACATAGCTCTACCTATAGGATCTCCCAGGGATAGATTATATGTGGTCATGGAAAAACCTTGCAGGAGCATCCCAAGACTTATTACGGGCACACAGCGCAACCTATCGGATCTCCCAGGGACAGATTATATGCCATAGGACAAAACCTCGAAAGAGCATTTGCCAGATATCCCAGGGCCAAATTATATGCCATAGGAAAAACCTTGCAAGACTATCTGCAGATCTCCCAGGGCCAAATTATATGTCCTCCCAAAGCAAAACCTCAAAAGAGCATTTGCCAGATATCCCAGGGCCAAATTACATGCCATAGGAAAAACCTTGCAAGACTATCTGCAAATCTCCCAGGGCCAAATTATATGCTCATCTGCACAACCTGATCCACGACCATAGAGTATCAACCTGATACTCACCATACATCATCCTGATGTACAGATGATCATCCTGATCATCATCATTGCAACATCCTGCTGCATATCATCTGGAGCAACATCCTGAAACTCGTCATCCATGATCATCCTGATCATACAATGCATCTACCTGATGCATACCAAGTATCTACCTGATACATATCATCATACATGATCCACCTGATCATACAATGTATCCACCTGATACAAATACAGATACATGATCCACCTGATCATACATGATACATATCAACATACATGATCTACCTGATCATACAATGTATCCACCTGATACATATACAGATACATGGTCCAAGCATCCAACATGATGCATATACATACAAATGATCCAACTGATCATATCCAGCATCCAACATGATGCGTACATACATATACATATAAATGATCCAACTGATCATATCCAGCATCCAACATGATGCATACATACATATAAATGATCCAACTGATCATATCCAGCATCCAACATGATGCGTACATACATATACATATAAATGATCCAACTGATCATATCCAACATCCTCCTGATGCATATACAGAGCAGTAACTGGAGCATCGTCCTAATGCTCATCATCTAGCGCTTACATCCACAGCCATGTGAAGGATCCTCCTTCCAACATGCTTGGAATGGCTTCTGCAAATGTGTCCATCACTTCTTCCTTGAAGTGTCATCAATCCGAAGAACACCAAGCCTCTCTCTGAAGTACTCGAACTTCACTCTGGCTAGTGGTTTCGTCAGCACATCTGCAATCTGCTCGTCCGTCGCAACATACAGGAGCTTCACAGCTCCTCTCTGCACCATATCCCTGATATAGTGATATTTGATCTCTATGTGTTTCGACTTGTCATGAAATACTGGGTTCTCAGACAGCTTCACACAACTCTGGTTATCACAAAAGATACCAGTAGCATCCAATGGGAGATCAAATAACTCGGATAGTAGCTTCCATAGCCATACTGCCTCACAACTAGCTGAACAGGCTGCAACATACTCTGCCTCAGTTGTACTCAGTGCTATGCAGGACTGCTTCCTGCTAAACCAAGAGATCACACCTGATCCCATACTGAAGCAGCACCCAGATGTGCTATTTCTATCTACAACACTGCCTGCCCAATCTGAATCAACATAACCCTGCAGGTTAAACTTTTGATTCGCTTCATACTTGAGCCCATAATCAACTGTACCCTTCAGGTACCTCAGAATATGCTTTACAGCAACCAGGTGAACACTCCTCGGATCCGTCAGGAACTGGCTCAATGTGTTCACCACAAAGCAAATATCTGGTCTCGTGTTCGTCAGGTACATCAAGGACCCAATCATCTGACGATACATAGAGACATCAACCGGCTCAGATGAAGCATCACAAAGAAGCTTCAGATTCGATGCCATAGGTGTGGCCATGGCCTTGCAATCCATCATCCCGAACCTCTTCAGGATATCTACAGTATACTTCCCTTGTCCAAGGAAGATCCCATATGTACTCTGCCACACCTCCATACCTAGGAAATAGTGCATCATCCCCAGGGCCTTCATATCGAACTCAGCAGCAAGCTTCCTCTTTGTATCTGTAATCAACCTGTCATCTTCTGTTACAAACAGGTCATCCACATATAGGAGTAGAACCACAGGATTCCCTTCCTCAACCTTATAGTAAAGGTTGGAATCCGCTTTACTCTTGGTAAAGCCCAAGCTAGATAGGAAACTGTCCATCCTACCATACCAAGTTCTGGGAGCTTGCTTCAAGCCATATAAGGCTTTCTTCAGTCTGTACACATATGACTCCCTGTCATGTGTTTCGAAACCGAGTGGCTGCTCCACATATACTTCCTCTTCAACTACACCATTCAATAAAACAGTCTTGACATCCATCTGGTGTATTTTCCATTTCCTTGCTGCAGCCAGAGCAAGTACTGTTCTGATGGAAGTATACTTGGCTACAGGTGCAAAAGTTTCTTCATAATCTATTCCCTCTTTCTGAGAGAAGCCACGAGCTACGAATCTTGCCTTGTATTTATCTACACTGCCATCTGCAGCATGCTTGATTTTGTAGATCCATTTAGAAGTCACAACAGATTTCTCTTTAGGTCTTGGGACATCCCAAACATCATTCTTCATTATTGATTGGTATTCCTCAACCATGGCATCCTTCCATTCTTTCTTTTCTGCTGCTTCTTCATAAATGGAAGGTTCTTTGTTCATAATGTCATAGAGTAAAGCAACATAGCTGGTATGTGATATGGTTCTTTTCTTTGCTCTGTGTTTTTTTTTCTGGAATGCAAAATCTTTCCGCATCTTGAATGAGCTCTCTAGCCCATGCATGTTTCCTCTTGTGAGAGTTATCCTCACGGGGTGGATCTACAGGTTCTTGCGGATCTTCAAACTCACGAACAACTTCTGGAATTGCTTCAGTCATGGTAGTGTCTTGAAATCTAGTTTCCTTAGGTTCTTCATAAACTTCGATAGGTGCCTTCCTTGATTTGATGAATGCTGAGTTTTCATCAAATGTTACATCCCTGCTGACATCAATCTTCTTGAACCCTGGAAAGTATATTCTGTAAGCCTTTGAGCTTTCATTGTAACTCACAAAGATACCCTTCTTTTCTGAAGGATCTAGCTTGGTCCTCTTTTCCTTTGGGACATGTGTGTATACTGGACAACCAAATATTTTGAGATGGCTGACTTCAGGTTTCTTACCTGAAAAGACCTCTTCTGGTGTTTTGTTGTCCAATATCTTGTGGGGTGTTCTGTTCTGTACATATACAGCTGTTCTAACTGCTTCTGCCCATAGATGCATAGGTAGATCCTGGTCATGCAGCATTGCCCTTGATGCTTGCATGATTGTTCTGTTCTTTCTTTCTGCAACTCCATTTTGTTGTGGATTGTAAGGAGCAGTCAACTCCCTTTTAATCCCTGAATCACTGCAAAGCTTCTTGAAGTCACTTGAGGTGAATTCTCCACCATTGTCGGATCTGAATGTTTTGATCTTCTTGTCAGTTTGATTCTCCATCAAGGTTTTGAATTCCTTGAACTTATCAAACACCTTATCTTTGTTCTTCAAGAAGTATACCCAAGTCTTCCTGGAGAAGTCATCAATAAATGAGACATAGTAAACATACCCACTCAGAGAACTGGATGACATAGGACCACATACATCTGAGTGGATTATTTCTAGGATATCTTTTGCCTTGCTTTCACTGCTTGGGAAAGCCTTCTTAATGTTCTTACCTTTTGCACATCCTTTGCAAACACCTTCATGTTTGGTCTTGATTTCAGGAAGACCCTCTACAGCCTTGCTTGCAATTGGTAATGCTCTGTAGTGCATATGAGCAAGTCTTCTATGCCAAAGTTCACTTGGCTCCATGGAGTCATGTATCATGGCATGTTCAAGTTGACCCTTCAATTTATACAATCCTCCCTCTTGCTCTCCAATCACTACGGCATCATCGATTGTTTTACCTTTTGGCCACATTAGGACTTGGCCATCTACAAATGCAACCCTCATGCCTTTTGCATCCAATGCAGAGATGGAGAGAAGATTCTTCTTGAGCCCAGGTACATAAAGGACTTCTTTCATCTTCAAAGATTTTCTAGAATCTAGGTTATAGGAGGCTTCACCACTTCCTTTGATTGGGTATTGATAGTCATCCCCAAGTTTCACCTTATGGGTTGATTCATGTTCAGATAGGTTTACAAAAGATTCCTTAAACCCAGTCATGTGTTTGGAAGCACCACTGTCAATTAACCAATCATTACAACCATGGGAGATAGTACCCGTGAGAGCAGAGATTAGAACATACTCTTCTTCACTTGATGAGTCATCATCACTTTCTGCCCTAGCCTTCTTCTTTGGAGGTTCATCATCTTCGGCAGCATGAGCATGGAACTTTATTTTGTTGCCCTTCTTCTTCTTACTGGAGTTGATTTTATCCCTTTTGTTCTTGGGAAATTCTGAAGCAAAGTGACCCTTCTCATTGCATGAGAAACATCTTATATCCTTCTTATTCTTTTGTTGGTTGTGATAGGATCTCTTGAAGTGAGAGTGCTCCTTCTTGGGCTTGCTTCTTTTGGTGTGGGTTGCGAGAGCTTGATCTTCACCTCCCATCTTTTCTTCACGAGCTACAAGCCTAGCTTCTTCTTGAGAGCATTCCTCCCACAGTTTACTGAAAGAGATCAATTTCTTTCTTGCACAGATCCCTTGAATAAAGGAGTCAAATGACCTAGGAAGGCCATTCAGAGTGGTCATAACAACTTCACCATTATCCACTACTTCATCTACAGCTTCAAGTTGTTCCTTGATCTGAGAGACCTTGGAGAAATAGGATTGAATGGTTTCTCCATTCGACATCTTGACCCCTTTCAATTGATTCCGCAAGGTCATCTTCCGATTTATGCTCTTCCCTTCAAACAACTTGGTTAAAGAGTCGAACATAGCCTTGGGTGTCTTTAGAGATGACACATGTGGAATAAGATGGTCCTTGATAGAATCAACAATGATTCTCTTTGCCTTGGCCAAGTTCTTCTTATGCAATATCTTAGCCTCTTCATCCTCTGGGATAGGGATGTCTTCTTTTATATGTGAGTCCAACTCATTCTCTTTCAAGATTAACCCAATCATATACTTCCAAGCTCGGAAGTTATCAGCCCCTTCAAGCTTATCCTCAAGCTTGGTGTGGTGAGACATCTTAAATAGTACTTCAAATGGAAATAGAAAAGATTTAGGTCTTACCACTTGAATTGCTGAAAACTGGATCTGGTCTCGGATTAGGGTTTGTCGAAAAAAACCCTAAAAATTCAAAATGTGAATTTAAACTTTCTAAAAGGATAGAATGATGCGCCTTGATGAGCTGATCAGCCTGGTGTATTCAGAATTTGAGATATGCAAAGCTACACCCTTCAAAACGACCTTTCTGTCTTCCCAGATTCATTGAGAAGGACCCTGAATTAGGGTTTGAGTTTCCCGGAGATCTACCCAGCCAAAAATATCGATCAAAAGCTCTAAACTTTGATTTTTGCAAGGAGCTTCCAGCTATGTCTTCAGATTCCAGAAATTCCTATTTTTGAGGAAACCCTAATTTTTAGGGCCAAATCTGAAAATGCTCAGAATTGAATTCTGATTGGACAGATAGATTCTCCTTGATGAGTATAGTCAATCTACTATATTGCTTTTCCAAAATCTGTGGAGAGAAACCCAATAAACAAGAAACCCGTCACTGCACAATGTCTTCTTCTCATGGAAGCTCTGATACCATGTTAATTTTTGAGCATTAATTCAATATACTCTAGGATCTTTACTGAGAGAATAACATGTACAGTATATCAATGCATAACAATCATATCAAGAATGTCAAGCATCACAAGAATCAAAAGCATGAGAGACAAGAGACACAGAGTTTCCGTGGGGAAAACCCTAAGGTGAAAAATCCCACAACTTCCTCAGAGATAGAGAGAGCAATGGCTCAACCAAAGTACAACCAAAATACACTGAGATAGTCTTCTAGTAGCAGATGATCCTCCTCCTCACTAGTGCGCCACTTTCTAAGTGAGAGAAGTATGAGTTTCCGAGTAATGAAAATAGAGATCTCCCGATCTCTATTTATACTTAACCTGTTTTCCCAGTTACACTATGGGGCTGACTTGTCTAGCTAGGTACATCCACAATATAACATATATTTCAGGGCCGACCTCACACATGGTGGTCTAATAACCCATCGGCAAGTATACACACTTGCGACATTTGTCAATACACATGACGACACTTCCTTATAGAGGAATAACACATCTCTTATAAGGGTACAATAAATATATATGAAATACATAGATGAAATACATTTCGAAGTTACATATACATCAACAGAGGTTCCATCAAAATATATGGTGTTATTTGTAACAAATTGGATATTTGGGAGAGGAATGCCATCTACCAAGATCAATTGGACTAAGTCCAACTCTATGAACATGAAATCACCTATGGCATTGGAAGTACTCCCAAGGAGTGTTAGCATTAGCTTTGTTTCCACTAAATTGGATTGTAGGAAATAAGGTATCATAGAAGTTCATGCTCCTTATAATCCATTTGGAAGTTAAATTCAAAGAAGTTGCAAGATTAAAGAGAAGGATGGTACTTGGCTCAAGCACCTCAATCGCTGGAAGTTCTATGAGGTCGTTCTAAAGAACCATATACTATTATCAAGATTGACCTTAAAATTAAGTTATAATTTGTTGGATTTTGTGCAATTTCGGGAGACATTCTTATTATATTTTATTGTAATTATTTGTACCTCCTACGGGAGTTGATCTTGATGTAATTAATCATGTAAACTGTTGAAAGAACAATGTAAACCTTGGGAGAAAATTAAGTAAAGAAAATAATTATTAAATGTATTTTTATATTCCCCTAAGACAAGTTGGCCCAATTAGGAAAAAGACCAATTTGGAAAGTATATAAATAAAGGGGATGTGTTCCTCATTTGACACATTCACTCACTACACATAAGTTCACATCACTTGTAGAGGAGCTCACATCTGCCGCTAGGAGAAGTTGATTTCTCATAATTGTTCATCTCTATACGAAGGTTGCTGGGTTTTCTCTTGATTGGGTTTCCCAGGATAAATTCTTGTGTTCTTTGTTTCTATGCTTTGTCTTTCTTCTAGTGATCCTATTGATATTATGCAATTGAATTATAATGCTATAATTGTATGAAAAATTAACATGGTATCAGAGCAGTACTAGAAGAAGCCATTGCTAGAACTAAGGTTTCATCTTTTAAGGCCTTCACTCATCATTTTGGCAGAAAACGTGCCTTGGGAATTTCGCTCTAGGAAGAGTGCATCTTTTGGTGAAGGCATAACCAATTATGAGAAGTTTCATTTTTGACCTAATTTTGCAGCTGCAGTTACTGCAAAAATTAGGGTTTCCTTTTTTTACCTAATCCCTCCACAGTTTTGGTTCGACCCTACCTTTTCTCAACTCACCTTGCTAGTGTGCATCTCCCTGTGGAGTCAATTTTCCAAGAAATACAACTTTCATTTTTGACCTAGCTCTTGCTAGGGTTTTTGGTCCAGATTTGTTGTCAAGATGATTGGAATGAAGGTTGAAGATCGTATGGAAGAGGCTTCCAACTTCATCTCTTGGAATTCTAGGGTTCTTCTCTTAATAGAAGCAAATGATCTCTTGCAGTTTGTCAATGAGAAGGTCCCAGAACCAAAAGCCGAAGAAGACAAATCTCGCTGAGGAAGAATGATGCAAGAGCAAGAAGGATTTTGGTGGACTCAGTTAGAGACCACTTGGTTCCTCAAATATCAGGAAAGAAGAATGCTAGAAGGATGTTCAAAACCCCAAATAAGCTATTTGAACATAGTAGTATCAATGCAACCCTTACATTGATGAACCGACTATCAAACATGAAGATGTCCAAGTCATAATCCATTGCCTCATATTTCATGAGGATCACAGAACTAAGGGAGAAGCTTAGTACTAGTGGATACCCCATTGATGATAAGGAGCTTGTCATTACTACTCTAAATGGTCTCCCACCATCTTGGGAGTCATTCATTCAAAGCATAAGTGGTCGAACCAAGCTACCCAAATTTGACAAGTTATGGGCAGATTGCACTCAGGAAGAGACAAGGATAGCAGCAAGGCAGAGACTCCATGGCACTCAACCTGAGGAGAATCAAGCATTCTTGTCCCATGCCAAGAAAGGCAAGGGAAGGGGAAGAAAGTTTTACAAACACAACCACCAAGGTAGGAGATCAAGTCCTCCTCCAGATCAAAAGAAGAAGAAGAAGGATTTATATAAGATACAATGCTACAGGTGCAAGGCATATGGTCATTACGCCAGTAATTGTCAAAGTTCAATCAAAAGGAAGCATGAAGCCTCAACTACTGATGTTGATGAAGACACTCCTCACAAGAAGTCAAGGAATAATGATCGTTTGGAGTTCTTCTTCTAGTTATCCCTATATGTTGAGGTGATATGAAGATCCAAACTGCCAGAACAAAGGTCTCTCATGGTTCCCACAAGAAGGCAGTGGGAGCCCACACATGAAAACAATAAAAGATAAGTGTTAACACTCAGATTTTATCCCGGTTGTAAAAGAATAACACCTAAGGTAACTTATTTCAAACCAAACTTTAGGTAGAAAACTTAGCCATTTTTTCCACCAGAGAGGGCTCTCTCACAAGATATATGTAAAGGCTAAAAATACATAGAAACACGCTCAAAATTTCTCAAAAATGATTTACTTGGTTGAAAATGAAACAAGAAACATTGGGTATGGAGTCAATTTTCAAATATCTAACGTGCCAACAAGAGATTTATACCAAATAGATTTTCACAGAGGCAAGATAGCAACCATATCATAGTCAATTTGATTTTGCAGGTGGTATAGAAAGAAATAATGTAATCCATCAACAACAGGCATCTAACTAGGATGAATACATTGTCAACTTTGGAGAAATAATGGATACTTAAATGCGATAAAACGAGGCATAAATAGTATGAATCCCGATTTATTTCAAACGTTCATTTAAGCATAGAAGAAGAACATAATGGAAGATATAACAAAGAAAGTAAACATGCACATATAGAGATGAGGGAAAAGACAGACTATAAAAATGATCAACACATGAATCTCTGATCTCCAAAGATAGGTATTTCCACTGTACGGATTTCTATTATTCTATCAAAATCTGACTTCAAAACTTATTGTCTCTCAAAGAGTTTCCAACCCTTTCAAAAATGACTCTCATTGTCTTTTATACAAAATTCGAAAGAAGCTTGACATAACTGCTTCTTTTAACTAGTAACTGAAAATGTCTTAACTTGAAAGATAACAGTGTTTAAACAATAGATAACTGTCTTTAAACAATATTACAAATTTTTAAAATAAAAACATCATTTTTGCCACTTGGCAAAAATTCTGAATGTATCTATGAATGGACAGAATATCTTGTCATTCCATATTCATCCACATAGTTCCATTGGTCGACCGTGGGTAGATCATAACTGATCATTTCCTTCACTAAGACTCGCATTTCAAGGTGACCTGCATAAGAAACAAGAGGAAGATTCTCACAGATTGAGATCAACATATTTAAAATTTCAAAGTCCTCCGCAATTTTCTCCATTAAAATCTTTCCAGTAAGCATATGATCCAAATGCTGAAACTTTTTGTGATCCATTCTTATATAAAACAATAACCTCTTATATTCATTTGGAGGAATCAATTCATGCTTTTCATCCCAAAAAGCAAGGAATCCTTTGTTTATTAATTTTTCAAATCGCTTCTTAAACTTTATTACTTCCTCTCGTATATCTCCAGCTTTAACTTCAACATTTTTAACATGTGAATATTTTCCCAAAATTCTTCTGGCCCATGTAATGACTGAAATTCTATTCATTATATTCATTGCTGTCAAATCTGCTTCAGTTAAACTATTTAGAAAAGTTATTGCCCTTTGTGCTATTTCTTTTGGCTTTCTGTTTAAATTCTCTCTGACTGCTCTGCAACTTTCAAAAGCGTCTTTGGCCACTTTTTCTTTGATTCTCATATAATCAAGATAAGGTCTTAATTTTTCAACCTCCTTTATAATTTGATCCCATACCATATGCTTGCAACCTTGAATTGCAGCCTGTCCTGTTACATGAGTTGCCAAACCTTTATTATTATCAGATAATTCCTAATTCCTTGTTTGCAAAGTTTTAATTTCCTTATCCTTTGTTTCCTTTTCTTCTTTTAGCTTATGTACTCCAATTTTCAATTCTTTAATGTCGACATCTTTCAGACTTACTTGGGACATGGCTTGTAAGAGACTGCCCAATCCAGTTTTATCTTCATCTGTACCTGCATGTACCTGTTTCTGACCTAATTCTGCTAACTTTTTCTTTATTTCTTCTAATTGCTCTTCCAAACAAATCTTCTCTTTTTCCCAATGAACTTTTTCTTCGGTGAGCTTCAACATTTTTGCAGTAATATCTTTTACTTCATTTGACAGCTCTTCTTTTTCTTTTTCCAGTATTGTTAGTTCAGCTCCTTGGATAAGCAAAGTGTCTGGGATTTTTAGCTTCCGCCTTAACATTTGAATTGTGTCATCCTTTTCTTTGAGTAAATTTGCTGCTGCATCTCCCTCTTTGTTTATCAAATCTATTTGCAATCTTTTTATTTGCTACTGTCGAGACTTATTTTCTATTTTTTCTTGTCTCAACTGGTTATTTAATTTATCTATTAAAATTTTCAACTTGTTTACCTTTAAGATCGCTCCCAAATAATCTGAGTATATAACCTCTCCTGTTTGTCTATGTAATAAAATTTTATCTGGAGCATTGATTTTTGTCAGATCAACTTTCATCTCTGAGATCTTATCTTTAGTAACAACTGAAAATTTTAAAGAATTTTCTTTGACATTTCTGCTAGTAAATAAACTGACTTCTGTGTTGGATATATTCATAACCTTTGGAAATAACTGACTGGTTTGCCGAGAGGATTCCTGTTTATTTTGACTGTGCTCATTAAATACATCCATCAGATTGTGTGGTTTATTTACATCATCTTCTATCGGGGATTCTTTAATACTGTACTCATTTACCATGACCTCTGGTATTTTGACTTCGGTTCTCCCTTCCTCTTCTGAAACTGCCATTAACTCTTGTTTCTCGTCCATTTTTAATTTTTTCCCTTTTTCTGCTTCTTCACTTTCAATGTTCACTATGTCTTGTATGGGCCTTTTAAACCCTACCATTGCAGTATTCATCGTGCTTTCTGCCTTTGTTGTTGTATGTGTCAATATCATTTCTTTATCTTGAGAATCTGGAATGATTTCTTCCTTATAATCCAACCAATTTGCTCTATCAGACATTCCCTCAATTACCTGATGATTCAACGCTTTGATTGGGTGATCCGTTCTCCGTTTTGATATTATGTTTAACGGATCATATTCAATAGCCATGTCTGTCTCAAATTCCACATCTTTCAATAATTTTTCTATATACATAGCAGCGTTTTTGTTCTTCAGTGTGAATGGGCCAAGTGTGAATGGATACTTGATATCTATTGCTTGTTTGAAAAGCAAGAAATTATTATCTTCAACAATTAACTTCTGCCTAAGGAACTCCAAAGCGAAAACCCCTAAGGTAAGAAACGCCGGTAAAACATAGGGTTTATGTTTGAAACCATATAACCTGATCATTGTATTGTATTTTGACAAGAACCAATCTCCTACAGCGTATTCTGCACTTAATTGCATACATGCTTGCATTTCTGGTAATACTCTAGGCAATCTTTCACCAAAAATCATTCTGTAAATTTCTGAGAGCATATAATTTATGTAATTAAACATATTATTTTCCAATAACTTTGTGAAAATGATTTCAGGGAATTGTAATTATTCATGACTGGCCACCATGATCATTTTCATAAAAAATGACTGAAATCTGAAATGTCTGAGAGTAGGGAAATTGACCATCTGGTCATGGATCTTTTCAGTCAGGAATTCTTCAAAGTTAAGTCGAGGAATTTGATTTTCATCAATCCCTGGCGGAATTGTACTCATTTTATACAAAAGGCTTAACTGAAACTCAGTTACATACATGTCTGTGTCGAACCCTAGGATTAAAGCCAACAATGTTAGAACCAGCTGGGTATTTTCATCAAATAAAGTGATATCTATAGGGTAAGAGATATCTGAAATGTTTGTTTCTGGTTTAAGACACGTAGACAAGAACTTTTCTCTATTATCTTGAAGGGTTTGATGATAACATTCAATAACAGAGGTTTCGGAAAAACTTTTAGACTCGAGGGTTTGGGAAAAATTTATTTCTAGGGCTTTGATTATGACGGCATGCTCTATTTTACAGACGACTCTGGTTTTTCGACTATCTAAAACAATTCTTTCTTCTCTGGAATAATTATCAGCACACCACGACACAAATTCTGGAAAAGACGGGATTTGGTCCGGGCAGAAGGCTAACAAGGATGACTAGTGGACTCTGTGTATGTCTATACCTTCTTCTAATAACTTAGACAACTTAAGCTTGACTTCAACGACCGATAACCTGATTAGGCTATCGTAAATGTCCCCATCTCTATCTTCTAGGGATTCTTTGGCTTTAAAAACATCTATATCATGCACAGTTTCCATTTAAATCGTTTCTACAAACAAATTTCCTTTAAAATATGTGGGTCAGGTCACCAAACCCTACCTGTACAGACACGTCTTTATCCTTCTGTCGCAACTGCCGATCTCCACCAGTCTTCAGAGCTTCCAGGAACAGCGACACATAGACAAAATGTCGTTATTTGAAAACCCTTTTGTTTTATATAAGCTCTTTTTCTTAACTTTCTGACAGCTTTCCGAATGTACTTTATTTCCAATCGTTGATCACATGCTTTTTGATTTGAGCCATTAGATCTTGTGCCTCTTTATGTTCCATGGTGGTATCCGCAATCCCAATAATGGTTTTCCTTTCCGATTTTAACCGTGTGCGGATCAACCATTTTCTGACACTTGTTAGAGTGGTTTAATTACCGCAACCACTCTTTCCTTTATTGAGTGTGCACTTCCCATGATGCAGATGAATCTCGTCCTTAGATTTTATGCCAATGTATATCGTCCATCCGATTTATGTCAACATCTGGCGTATTCCCTTGTGCCTTCTGCGTCTGCCACGTGCTATGGCCCATGTTTACCTCGTATTATCCTTTGGTGGTTCCACATGGTTCTGTAGTGGTTTGTGATACCACTATCATGTTGATGCGGGGAAATAACAACGCGACACGTACTCCAGTGGTATTATGTCCACAACCACTCACCATTGTTTGCAAACGAACTTTTGGGTGGTGCGGGGATCCACGATAGCCGTTGATCTTTTCCTTCGTCATCTCCGCCGTTGGAACTTCGCTAAGATTTAACCTTTTCAATAATTTTCTTCAGACTATTACACTTGTAGGTTTTTGTTTTGTTGATTTTGTATTATAACCCTTCATTCAACACATCCTTAGTAAATTTACTTCTTTTGGGTATTTTTGACAAACCTTTTAGGGTTTCTTTGAGTATTTCAAATATGGTGTCAACAATAAGTATTTGGATTATTGCTCACATAGATCTGTTTTGTCTTATATATATCAAATTATATGTAGATCTATCAGGGAGTGTGTTGAGCAGTTGATATAGTTTACTTTTTGATGTACCGTAGGCTATTGTTGTATTTGTTATGCATATGAGCTACACAACATTCCATGAACACATGATGGAACTAGTCTAGATGATACCTCCTTCTACATGCTTAGAGTAGTGCACACTCTTGATGGCATGTTCTAGTGGAAATAACATACATCTATATAGTTACCATATGTGTTTGGGAGACATGTTTATGACTGTTGTGCTGTAGCATTCACCAAGATGCCTAGTGTAAACTATTATCACTGCATATAAATAGAAATTGGTTAAATTTTGATTATGCAATTCACTCGTCATTAGACGAGATTTGAATTGTAGGGAAAAGACCATGTGATATGGCCTACAAGAGAAGGATGAAGAGACTTGTTCCGATGAACAACTGGTGGACACATGAATCCCGTTGATGTTCAGCAAGAAGCTTCTAGGAGTATGACTCTCAGCCTAGAAGGATGACCTCTAGACAATGTAGTTAGATGGAAGTCATGCAAACAAACGATAACCTTAAGGCAAGAAGGGAACCTTCGTGGGATACAATGAGTCTTCAAAGGCGTACAAAAACTACACCCCAGGATCCAGACAAATCGAAGTCAGTAGGAATGTGTCCTTTGAAGAAGAGGTGGCTATCAGAAAAGGAAAAGGATCAGACATGGAGATTGATGATGAGGAGATGCTAGACCCAAAGGAGATGAGATCATCTCTCCCTCCAGTTCAAAGGGAGTTAGTAGAGAAGGATGAACCCATCGATCCCATTGATCTAGTTGAACAAATTGATGTTCCTAGAGATATTGCAGTAGGACGGAAAAGGCCTAGATGGGCACAATAGACTTTGTAGGATGCAGAGGGGCATGAAGCTCCACATGGTAATTTCCTAGAAAGTCAAAGACCTCAAAGGTTCTCTAGTTATGTAGCATTGATGAGTCACATCATTGAATAAGAACCTACCACTTATGAAGAAGCATCCAGACACCAAGTTTGGAAGGATGCCATGGTGGAAGAATACCAGTCCATCATGAAGAATGATGTGTCTGAGGTTGTGGCAAGACCTGAGGGGAATTCGATAGTGACTTCCAAGTGGTTATACAAAATCAAGCATGGGGTAGATGGCAGTGTTGAAAAACAAAAGGCTAGATTTGTTGCCAGAGAATTCTCTCAGAAAGAGGGAGTCGATTATGATGAGACATTTGCTCCTGTGGATCGTACTTCCATCAGATCGATCATTGCTATTGCTTCAGCTATGGGATGGAAGTTGCATCAGATGGATGTCAAGACATCCTTTCTCAATGGTGTTATTGAGGAGGAAGTATATATTGAACAACCAAAAGGGTTTGTTATCCATGGAAAGGAGTCTCACGTATGCAGGATGAAAAATGCCCTGTATGGACTCAAGAAAGCACCTCGTGCTTGGTATGGATGGATAGACAGATACTTGGTGAGTCTGGGATTCACCAAGAGTGATGCAGATCCCAATCTTTACTACAAGGTTGTGGATGATGAGCCATTGATTTTGGTCCTTTATGTTGATGACTTATTTCTCACTGGAAATGAGAAACTTATCGTATGGTGTAAGAATAAACTTGCCTCTGAGTTCGAAATGAAGGATCTTGGATTGGTGCATTACTTCTTGGGATTATAAGTATGGCAGAGGCAGAAGGAGATTTTCCTAGGTCAAGGAAGATACACAATAGATATTCTGAAGAGATTCGGAATGTTGGACTGCAAGTCCATGGCCACTCTGATGGATGCAAATTTGATTGATCCCACTATGTATCGCCAATTGGTTGGATCTTTGATGTATCTGGCGAACACCAGACCAGATATATGTTTTGCTGTGAATGCTCTCAGTCAGTTCATGTGTGAACCGAGGTAGATTCATTGCGTTGCTGCAAAACATGTGCTCAAATACTTGCGTGGCACTGTGGGATATGGACTGAGATATGATTCAGAGTGTGACTTGATATTGCAGGGGTTTTCAGACTCAGATCAGGCCGGATGTGCTGCAGATAGGAAGAGTACTTCCAGATGTTTCTTTAGCTTGGGTTCTGCAATGATTCCTGGTGCAACAGGAAGAAGAACGCAGTAGCACTTAGTACTGCAGAGGCCGAGTGTATGGCTGCTAGTACAACAACCCGAGAAGTAGTATGGCTTCGGAAACTCCTTGCAGGATTGTTTGGATAGATTCCAGAGCCGGCCGTGATTCACTATGATAACTAGAGTTGTGTGCAACCTGATGTCAATGAATACCGTATTTCATGACAAGTTGAAGCATATAGAGATTCAATATCACTTTATTCGTGATATGGTGCTGAAAGGTGTGGTCAAGTTATAGTATGTTCCGATAGATGACCAGACTGTAGATGTTCTCACCAAGCCTCTTCCCAGGATAAAGTTTGAATACTTTCGTGGAAGACTTGGAGTGGAAGAGAACGTGTCCCTCCTTGAGAGGGAAAGATGATATAGAGATGTTTACTCTGCTTTCACCTAGGTACCTCTACTCGTCCAGGTTCTCATCTAGGTATGGGAGTGATCCCATTGGCATATGAGACGAACATGTAGTAGATGGTCGGGTTCCTCCCAGGTACCTCTACTCGTCTAGGTTCTCAGCCAGGTATGGAAGTAGTTCCATCGACAGGTGAGACAGCTAGGTAGTAGATGGTCGGGTTACACACATGTGCCTCTACTTGTCCAAGTTCTCAACTAGGTATGGGAGTAATCCCATTGGCAGATGAGACAGAAAGGTAGTAGATAGTCGTGCGATGCTTACACAGGTACCTCTAATCGTTCAGTTTCTCATCCAGGTATGAGAGTAGTCCCATCAGTAGATGAGACAGACAGGTAGTAGATGGTCATGTGATGCTTGCACATGTAGCTCTACTCATTTAGGTTCTCAACCAGGTATGGGAGTATCCCATCGACAAATGAGACGAAGAGGTAGTAGATGGTCGTGCACCTCTGTCATCCAATTTCTCAGCCAGGTATGGGAGGATCCCATCGGTATATGAGACAGACAGGTAGTAGATGGTAAAGCAGATGGTAAATCTTATCTCTCAGACATCCAGGTAGGATGGAGAGACTACTCTTGGACTCATCAAAGGACTGGTGGATAGGATGCATGATGACAGTTCTCGAAGGACTGAGACTGTGTTGACAACCTTCAGTATGTATAGAGATGATATAGACAGTATAGATGTACAGATGAAACCCAGATGATCGTGATGCTGATGATGACCGAAGAATACCTTCCTTGTTGAGAGGGAGTGTTGGATTTTGTGCAACTTCAGAAGATATTCTAATTATATTTTATTGTAATTATTTGTACCTCCTACGGGAGTTGATCTTGATGTAATTAATCATGTAACCCTTGAAAGAACAATGCAAACCTTGGGAGAAAATTAAGTAAAGAAAATAATTATTAAATGTATTTTTATATTCCACCAAGACAAGTCGGACCAGCCAAGTTAGACAAGTCGACCCAGTTAGGAAAAGTGCCAGTTTGGAAAGTGTATAAATAAAGGGGATGTGTTCCTCATTTGACACATTCACTCACTACACATAAGTTCGCATCACTTGGAGAGGAGCTCACATCTGCAGCTAAGATAAGCTAATTTTTGGGGTTTTACTTGGAGAGACTTTCTTCTTTTCTCTCTCTCATCATTGTACTCTGTTCTCAAAATTTTTCATCTCTATATGAAGGTTGCTGAGTTTTATCCCGATTGGGTTTCCCATGATAAATTCTCATGTTCTTTGTTTTTGTGCTTTGTCTTTCTTCTAGTGATCCTATTGATATTATGCAATTGAATTATAATGCTATAATTGTATGAAAAACTAACATGATTAGGTACCAATCTAGAATGATTTATGGATAACGACTTTGGAAACCAAACAAAGGACTATTTGAATAATTAGTTACACCATTTAATTTTACCAACGTGCCAAGAATGTTTTTGCAAGATGCAAATTATTTATTGTCACATTTCCACATTAGATTTGTGGTAGCATACTCAGATTTCATCTCTGTGTCGAGAGGTGCTATCTACAACCCAAGTGGGTGATGTGTCACGTCTATAATGGTGATGTGGCACACATTGGCTCCAAAAAATATATATAAAACCAAGCACTTGTTGGCTCCAAAAGTTTAAATTGGCTACATTGTAAAACACATTTATATAAATACGTATCAAATTTTAATTTCAAATTCTGTCGACACACTGTGAAACTCTTTATCGATTAGTAGAGCTACCTTAGATATTAAATATTTTTTTTTATAAATAGTTGCAAGGCAACTAAATCTCTATGAATTAGTTAGTCTTGACTTGATTGGACCTATGAGAGACTTATATTACGAACATAATCACTGCATATGGATTAAGACATAGTGTGTGTGTGTGTGTAAATTAAGGTATAACATCATATAACTACGGGATCAATATCAAGAATAACTATTTTAGAGTAATTTATGAAAGGTTTGTTTATTTGTAGGATTTATGTGTCATCATTTACAACACGTTTCAAAATTGAAATAGTTGGCACATAGAGAAATATAATGGAAAATATATTGGATTATGTATTGTTAAGTTAAGAATATATTAATCATTAGATGTTAGTTGTAATAATTACAAATTAATCAATAATTGGATAAATCACAATTATTTTACTTCTTAGTTAATTAATAAATGCAACTTTTGCTTATTTGTAGGGTTTACATGTTATCATGTACAACACGATTCCAAATTGGAAGAGTTGGCATTAGACAATTATAATGGAGAATATTTTGGATTATGTATTGTTAAGTTAATAACATAAAAATGAGTTAGATATTAGTTTTGAGTAAATAACTATTTTACTTCATAATTAACTAATGAATGCAACTTTTGCTTATTTGTAGGATTTACATGTTATCATTTAGAACACGATTCCAAGTTGGAATAGTTGGTGCCTCCACCATTATAGTGGAAAACATATTGGATTATGTTTTTTTAAGTTAATAATAGAACAATGAGTTAAATATTAATTTTGTAATAATTGCAAATTAATAAAAAAATGGGTACATTGCAACTATTTTACTTCATTGCACAGAGTCTCGGTGCTCTACAGCCGAGTATTTTGTTCCTAACAAAATAATTAAAAAAATTCATGTCGACTCATAAAATAAAAAATTATGAAAAATATTTTAAAAAAATCCATGTTGGCTCATAAAATAAAATATTATGAAAAGTAATTAAAAAAATTGATGTTCGTTTATAAAATAAAAACTTAAAACTTAAACCTGTATCTATCAATCAAGAGAGATCAAATTTCTTGAGTTTAAATTTTAAAAAAGAAATACACCTCAAGAAATTGGATCCCTCTCGGTGCTTGATAGATACGGGTTTAAGATGGATCTATGTTGGTAATAAATCAATGAATGCAACTTTTGCCTATTCGTAGGATTTATTTGTTATAATGTACAACATAATTCCATATTGGAATATTTCACACTTGGACAATTATAATGTAAAATATATTGGATTATGTATTTTTAAGTTAATAATAAAACAATGAGTTATATATTAGCTTTGTAATAATCGCACATTAATCAATAATTGGGCAAATTTCCAAGTACACATTAGAGAAAATTTGAGGTCTAAAATGGACCTCTTAAGGAAAATAATAAAATAATAGTTAAAATAATAGAATAATCTTTATGTATTTTGCAGTAAAAGAGAAAAAAAAACCACTTTTTTCTTCATATTTTCAATCCTCGTATTTTCAACGTATCTCTCTGTCGTTTTACTCAAATTTTGAGCGGGAGCACTCGTTGGATGCATAATTAAATTCCGCATCCAATCAGTGCTCCTGCTCGAAATTTGAGTAAAATGACAGGGAGATATGTTGAAAATACGAATTAAAAAAAATAGTTTTTTTAATGTCAAATATGTCATGTCAACCATTATGGTTAACTCTTTTCTTGAAAATTATATTGGTTCTTGAATTCAATGGCTATTTTTCTTATGAGGTGGCTTGTATTCTTATGAGGCCAATTTTAGACCCCAAATTTGCTCTAATGATTAGGGAAGAGAAATATATATCCATTCCTTGCACCTAGGGGCATCTGTGATCTATTAATCTATGTCTTTACTTAAAGATTTGCGTTATGATATAATATCCCTCTAATTTGAGATCTGTGCATTGGAAAATGTAATATGATATAATAGTATTGCTAAGATGCATTGATTTCAACAAAATTACTGTTAGAATATGTAATGTTAATTTTGGAAGTGTAATGCTGTCTAATGTGATGTCGTAAGATATTACGGTGTCATTGCACCAAGAGCACTGAGTAGCGAGGTGCTCTATAGCCCAATATGGGGGAGATGTTGTAACACGTAACGTTGTGTAACGTTATGTAACATGTTGTTTCCATAAAATACAAATAAAAATGCAAATGATGTTACCTTAAATTAAATTATATTGATTTCATCTTATACTTAGAATATTAAGCACGCGATCAAATATCTTGAGGTGTAAATTATTTTTTATGTGTAAAACATTTTAAGGTAAAAATAATTTACAGGCAAGAAATTGGATCCCTCTCGCTGCTTGATAGATTCGGGTTTAAGATGGATCTATGCTGATATCTAGCAAATGAAGACAAATTATCTCTATCTTATGTAAACGGAGTTATCCCACATGCATCATGGAGTAATATTCTCCTATTACCATTCTTTATAGAAGGAGGTGGAAAAACATTTATCCCATATATTTTATGGGATGTAATTATTCCATACCTCTAGTTATACAATAGAGGTGAAGGAGACCCTTTGGGTATGATGTTGAGATATTGAAAGATACCATGAACAATATTGTAAAGTTGTGATAATCATATGTGGGTGGCGCTTAAGTGTAAGAGTGGATATTTCTAAAGAATAAAGAAGATAAAGCCTTCCCATGAATGTTTCCGCATTTGAGGTTTTGCCACGTATATTTTGTGTTCTATCTCTTCCACTCTTTTCCTCTCTTACTAAGGCGGGCACATGAAGATGGTCCCCAAATCCGTTGCAATTGGGACGCGCTAGCGGCGAAAAAAAATGATGCGTACGCACCTAAGGAAGCACACATGCGCTACTAGGTTCGGTACCAAATCGAGGCGCGTGTGCACAACGGTGGCGTGCACGCGCCTCTGTTAAAAAAAAAACAAAATAGAGCACAATTTCCCCATTTTGCTATTTGGCCGAGCACGACCTCCACCCCCGCGTGCGCGTTGATTCAAACACCAAAGGAGCCGAAATACACTCCAAAACTACCCAATAACACCCACAAACTCATCAACACATCGATTGATAGGTAGATATCACGTTTTTTTTTCATTTTATTCATTCTTTGTGTCAATTTTTTGATTTTTTTTGTTTATTTAATTGTTAATAATTTCTAAATTTTGAAAACAATGAACAAATTTTCAGTTGCAGATTGTAAACTGAGACAATGAGTGAACACGATGTTAACCTTGAGTTCGGTGGAACACAAGAAAACCCAAACCTTGGACCCAATGCCGAAGAAAACCGTGAACAAAATCCAAATGCCGAACAAAACCAAAACCCCCAAGCTAATTTTGAACAAGATGACTTTAACCATTATGTAAATGAAATGTAAGTGCACACTCTCGAACTAAGAAACTCAGGGAAACCATCTCGATTGTCTCTTTCCACGTCAATTGAGAACTCAATTGACTCCCTCATCCATGCACACCAACAAATTACCGACATGACTGAATTTAGAGTTAGGATGCGGGAGTATTACTCCACGGGAATCTCCAAGGAAGCAATAAAAGATTTGAACATTACAAAAGCCCAATTATACAGTATGTTCATCGATAAAAAAAAAAATGAACCACCGAACACTAGAAAGCCATGTGTCTGCATGGATTGGTGTCATTACCAACCATGGAGGGACAATTGGATGCAGAGGTGGTTCATGGTGTACGATAAACTTCGCTGCAATAATAGGGAGGTTCCACAGTACTTCCTTCAACAGCTATGGGCTGAGTTTTGCCTCGGTTTACAAGTCAACTATTTTGACATAACCGAGTTCCAGGGTGTTGGCCGTGGCTCTGCCCAAGATCGACTTGCTGCTAGGAGGAACCCACCGAGAGGTCCACCAGATCCTAGGCGTGACCCCAACCCCTCTCCCCAGCCACCTCATTTAACCCACAAGCTTGATCAGATTGAGGAGGCAATGAGGAATGTTGCACGTGGACTCAGACACACCTCCTTTGTAGCAGCGACTACAGTGGAGAGGTCGGGTGACCTTGATAGAGATCCAGGTGTAGGGCCTTCACGACAGGGCCAGGATAGACTTGTGACCGGTGGTAGCCATGCTGGTCATTCCAGTTCAACGGGGACAGTGCCACATCTTTGTCCCCATTGCGAGCACACTTGCCCTAGCCCGATCGAGGGCTGTTATATGGATCAGGTCAACAATTTTTTTAATGTGTTTTTAATCATCACTTGATAACTTGTAAAGTATTTTTGTTTGAATTAAACTATTATTTCAATGTACAGTTATTTAGAGTTGATACACCAACATGGGAGAACGTAGGATCTCCAAACCTGGATGCAGCAATGGTAGCTGCAACTGAAATTGCGGCACCTCACACGGAGGTATTTTCAATACCTCATACAATATTGTTATTACTTATGCCAGTTATATTACTTAAGTATTTATATTTATGGCATACACGTTTATAGTTCATACAATGTTTTTGAATGTCTTGATTGCCTAAATAATGTGTTGTTTAACATGTTCATAACATGCATGCATTTTGGTGTCCACAGGTGTTCCATGACTACGATGATCAACCATCCCCACCAGGGATTAGCAGATCACCATATAAATAGGTACAATGTGTAGTTAAAAGCACGCTTTTAATTTGAATTGTTACGACTTACTATGGTTTAATTTATTGTTTGTTTACTAAATTGTAATATTACAAATGTATATGTAGGTGCCACCAAGAGCTGCAGGTGCCCATTTTAGTCCTGTGTTTCCACCCCCTCACATGAGTCCCCTCCCTCGCTTCCATCTAGACCCCTCCCTCCGTCCAACCCCTCCCTTCCATCCATCCCCCCTCCCCAACCATACTCCCCCTCCATCCATCCTCCCCCACTCGTCCACGGCCCCCCTTACATACATCCTCCCCAATTTATCCACGCCCCCCCGTATATACATCCTCCCCCATTCGTCCACACCCCCCTTTCCTTCCACCTTCCCCTCTTCGCCCACAACCTCCCATTCCTCCATCATCCTCCCTCCATGTAGGACTGCCCTCCCATGCACCATCCCTCAACATCCCCCCTAGTCCTTTTCGTTCGATACCCTCTATCGTGAAACCGACAGGGGTTCATCATCCACGACGTCCTCCTCCACCCCATACCACCATGTCTTCTCCCACCATATCATCCCCACTTCCCGCCACTATTGTGGCATCTACTCTCCCAGTACCCTCATCTGTACCTCCAGTGGTTGCACCTGTAGTGGCTGCCACTACATCTGCGCCCCCCCCTCAATGACTGTATCGGAGCTGGTTGTCTAGCCATCTGTTCCACCTACTAACCCAGAAGCCTACCCATGTCCATCGTTGGAGCTGTTCACGGTGAGAATCAAGCCAATTAATGAAAATATTTTGATGCATTAACAAAAATGAATTTAAGCAATTATTACTTTTAAATGAAATGATTGTTGTAAATGTTGTAGGCTAGAATTGCTGAGAGGTTGCGTAGATCCAGGACACATGCCTCACGTTTCCCACTCACATCACAGGTGATTTATTTAAGATTCGAATTTTACATTTATTTTATAAATGTGGTAAATGTTTCAAATGCTTGAAAATGACCGTATCTTATATCATTTGTTCCAGAGCCTAGAGAGACAGTCTACTCCTAGACGGAGCAAGACCCGAGGCACCGGTAGCTTGAAGAGTAGGAAGATCGACTTTGGAGATGCGCCTGGGAGTGACGGGGGTGGTCACAATGCTTGACACACCATGCTATGTACATTAGCCATGATGTGGCACTTTTGTGCACCAGTTTCCATGTATTTTGTATATACAGCACGAGTTGCCATGTATTTTGGATCGACGGCATGAGTTGTCGCATTTTCTATAGGTCACGAGTTGCCATTATATGTACATTGGGAACCATGTTCCACTATTTTCCAGGAATTGTATATGTTTGGATGAGTTTTGTTGCCTCGATGTACATGGATTTTCAGTTATGTGATTTATATATCTCATTGTCTAATGTTGTTGTCTCATGTTGTGTGTATCATGATGTGATGTTGTCTAAATTTGGGTTTTACCTAGATCTTAGAAGAGAAGTTGGATATCATAGTTCAGCTTGGTTTATCTTTCCACATGTAAAATATTCTAATGGTATCTATGTTAAGAAAACATTGTAAACATAGGCTAACTCAAACAATATCACGTGTGAGAATTAATCTAAAAATAAACGGAATAAATGGATGGACAAATCACACCTCATGGAACATAAGATATATATTGGGAACTTGAGTACTAGGAAAAGAATACTTAAAAATAGAAAATTTCCATTGTTGTCAAAATGTTAAAATGAGATCCAACATGATTTTTAATAGCTCTACATAATGAGATCCAAAATGTCCATACTCTACATAATGAAATGTCGTCACTAGTATTTATTTTGACCATTTTGTCCACTTAAGATCATGCAACAAATTAATAACCAAGTTATGGAATCACTTCTTAATCAATTGTCACCATACAAATAGGACAACCTTGAGCACGATGTATAGCTAGCTCATTAATTATCACTCACGGATATCCACCTTTGATTTGATGACCATCACATCCACTACCATTTACAATTAGGACTTCCTTAATTTATTATTAGGTGATAACGATCTAATTTTATGTAGACACGTTGACTTAAACACATGTATAGTTGACATTACAATAAATGACTACTATGAGGTGTATTTTTGAGGCTATATCCACCTCAACACACCAACTTGTTACCCCAATACCCCAAATGCTATCGAATTTTGTCTGGAAGGGATTGAGGGGTATTGGGACATCATAATTCATCTATTGGACACTCAGACACTTGTTAAAGACATTTAGGACAAGTGCATTACATCAATGGAGTGACAAATACACCCTCATCAAGTTGCATGCATCCATTAGTGCGTCATCAACACTAAAACATGTAAGCATTACTACATGTTGGACCAAGCTTTACTAATGCTATGATAATATTAGGTTTTCCATCCATCGAGAAGGTTGCAATAGGTGTGCAAATCCACCATATAAAAATATTCATGGTACAACCTTTTCAAACCATTAGGTTTCTAAATTAGGTATCCGGTGCTAAGTACAACGGTTTTCTAGTTGTATGCACCCTTGCTATATAGATGAGAAACTATGAATATATGTGTATAATGATTTGGATTCAAATGTATGCACATGAATATATATGTACAATGAAAATGATTTAATCTATATATGTATTATAATTTAGGGCTAGATCTTAGGCTACATAATAGGGTTTCATTGTGATTAGAATACAAACTAGGGTTTACGCTACCAACTAGGGTTTTTAGGCTAGGCTCTCGTGTTTCTAGGCTAGGATCCAAGCTCTAGGGTCACCATCTTAATGTTTAATTCCACTATGATGACATCATTCTCACCAATACCATGCCCACTACTACAATCACCATCAAGCCTCTCAATCCCACTTTGAACATTTCCCATACTTCCAAGTTAAAATTGATAGGTCTTGTTGCTAAAAGCTTTTCACTTATCTATTCACATAGACAAATCCACTCCTGTGAAAGATTTGTTGTAGATTGGTACGTGCAAGTTCACATGTAATAATACTTGAGAGATCATTTTACGCCATGATCCATGGAAGATTCATTGGAGTCATATGAACCTCATTGTCATCACCTCAACCATGGTCAAGACGCCAAGATCCATCCTTAGTAGACAAAACCTCATGTTGGCACCCATACCACACTCAAAGATAAAAAATTCTTTGAAAGGGCATGTTTGGGGGTTGAGGGAATCTTGATTTTTTATAATCACACATGAGAGGTTCTTAGAGTCAAATACATTGGATATAAATAAATTCCCCGAGATAAATAATACATGACCATAGAAGAAGATTGAAATTTTGAGGTCAAAACTCATTAATGAAGGTAGAATGAACTTGGATGGATAGATTGGGAAAATTTTAGATGAATGCCTAGAGCTTTGCACACAAGTTAAAAAAAAAACTCCTAACATTGGGAACAAATAGCCAAAACCAACAATGAAACTAGAACACAATGACCAAGGGAACTTCAAAATGCAACACCACTCCACAAAAGAAGTTGCTTTAGACCTACCTCACTCATGACTCATGTCAATGCTTGAATTTTTGGAGGCCGACCTCCCATCCCACATGGCCTCTTCAACATTTTTTGTTCTCTTGGTTTTGCGGCCACCCAAACTTTTTTCATGCTTTGGGTACCTTGAGGTATATCCCCAACCCAAAAAAATGTTATATTATGTTGATTATGTTGGTGTTAACACCTAAAAAGTGCTCACTAGCTCGTTTACTTATTCACATGACCCATTTGTCCACTTTTCCACCATTTGAGCCTCTAAAGCCACCAAAAGGTCACCAAAAGACCTTAATACACCCCTTTTTCCACTCAAAATGAATATTTTTCCTCAAAAAACATAAAAAACCCTAAAAAAGGGTCGAAAATTCCCAAAAATATCAAAAAGGGAATAAAAATATTAAAAATATTCAAAAAAGGAAAAAGGAGGGAAAATGTACCTAAACCATGTTGGTCAATACCATTGGTTTCCTCAAAACCATAATGGTATTCCCCACCACCAAAAACTATAAAAAGGTGGTAGGGGCTCCTCACTTTCCATCCATCCATCATCCTATCCTCATGCTGTCAAAATCTCCCATGAGATTTTGGCCATTGTAGCTACCTTGGAGAAGGGACCTTTGGAGTTTGGAGCTGCTCACCCTTGGAGCTACTCAACAATCTTCACCACTTGGAGGTATTACCATTGCAAGCACTTGCTTGCCCTTATTCTTAATACAAAATCATTTTTTACATATTGTCAATTGTTTTTCTTTTCATAATATTTCCATTGTTTGCTTATCTATTTCACATAGATCCATGATTAATATAGTTTAGATTAGTTTGTTATTTATTTCTATTGAAACTGCTACTACTAGTTAGCAGGTGCCCATTGCACTAAGCTTGGTTGCAAAACCAAGCCAACAGTTGGTTATTGGCTTCACCCAACCAAATTATATTTAACAATACACATATTCATAGACTGTGTTCCCCATGCTCAATGTTCACTATATTTAACAATACACTTACATCTTAAATTTAATTCATGTCTTGTTAAAAATTTCATAATGAAATAGCTATTTGAGAGCACCACCTTAGACCAAGCCACACCATTAATATGCAATGTACATCACCATCTTCATCATCATCAATGTCTTCATCATCATCACCATCACCATCATCATCACCATCTTCATCATCATTGTCATCTCTAGGTTCCTCATCAACATCTCCATCATCTTCATTATCTTCATCATCATCAACATCATCATCATCTTCATCATCATCATCATCTTGATCATCATCATCATCATCATCTTCATCACCATCCCCATCATCATCAACGCCTTCATCATCATCACCATCTTCATCATCATCACCATCTTTATCATCATCACCATCTTCATCATCATTGTCATCTCTAGGTCCCTCATCACCATCTTCATCATCATGTCATCTCTAGGTCCCTCATCACCATCGCTATCATCATCAATGCCTTCATCATCATCACCATCTTCATCATCATTGGCATCTGTAGGTCCCTCATCACCGTGTCCATCATCATCATGATCTTCATCATCTTCATCACCATCTCCATCATCATCAACACCTTCATCATCATCATCACCATCACCATCATCATTGTCATCTGTAGGTCCCTCATCACCGTGTCCATCATCATCACGATATTCATCATCTTAATCATCATCTTCATCACCATCACCATCAGCATCAATGCCTTCATCATCATCACCATCTTCATCACCATCACCATCACCATCAACTTCACCACCATCACCATCATCATCAACGTCACCATATTCATCATCATCACCATCTTCATCATCATCACCATCTTCATCATCATCACCATCTTCATCATCATCACCATCTTCATCATCATCACCATCTTCATCATCATCACCATCTCCATCTTTTGGATGCGAGACAAAACCATCACCATCTTCACCATCACCATCACCATCACCATCACCATCACCATCACCATCACCATCACCATCACCATCAACTTCACCACCATCACCATTGTCGTCAACGTCACCATCTTCATCATCATCACCATCTCCATCTTTTGGATGCGAGACGGAACCATCACCATCTTCATCATCACCATCACCATCACCATCAACTTAATCACCATCACCATCTTCATCATCATCACCATCTCCATCTTTTTGATGCGAGACAAAAACATCACCATCTTCATCGTCACCATGAACTTCACCATCTTCATCATCATCACCATCTCTAGGCTCCTCATCAACATATCCATCATCATCATCACCATCATCATCATCATCATCATCATCATCACCATCATCATCATAATCACCATCATCATGTCATTTTTTCATTGAGGCTTCTTGCCACTTGACAACCTTCAATCATATTCAATTCAATAGTGTCATTTTGAATTGGTTCTAGGGAATATGTATGTGGTTCATGTGATGCAACTTCCATATTGTCTTGAGCTACTTCATCATCTAATTGAGTAGCAATAACATGTTCATCATTATCACCTAATGGTTGGAAATGTCCTTGAGGGAGGCTTTAGACCTACCTCACCCATGTTAATGCTTGAGTTTTTGGAGGTCCCTCATCACCATCTCCATCATCATCACCACCACCATCATCATCATCATCATCTTCATCATCATCATCATCTTCATCATCTTCATCACCTTCGCCATCATCATCAACGCCTTCATCATCATCACCATCTTTATCATCATCAACATCTTCATCATCATTGTCATCTCTAGGTCCTTATCACCATCTCCATCATCATCACCATCCTCATCACCATCATCATATTCATCACCATCACCATCATCATCACCTCCATCATCATCATCACCACAAGTGCTCGGTGGATGATTTTGCAAATTTGACCCCATTGTGCAAAAATTGCACACTCCCTCACTGAGCAAAACCCTAGTTTCTAAGATGGACCTACAAGGTGACACTGGGGCCATGGGACCAGAGGAGAGGGGCACCCCTAGCACTATCCAGACGTCCTGAATCCAACGGAGTCGACGGTTCGTCGATCTGAGCCACAATCTTCATTCTATGGCTCGTTCCATCTCGCATCCAAAAGGCCTTCAAGGACACCTGCTGGATACCTGCCGGGGGCATAGAACTCCAACCGTGCAGCAAAAATTGGTTCCGGGGAGTCCTGCAAGTGTGTCTAGGGAGGTTCCGGCTAGGAACGCTAGCCACAAGTGCCCGGTGGAAGATTTTGCAAATTTGACCCCATTGTGCAAAAATTGCACACTCCCTCACTGAGAAAAACCCTAATTTCCAAGATGGACCTACAAGGTGACACCGGGGCCACAGGACCGGAGGAGAGGGGCACCCCTAGCACTATCCGGACATCCTGAATCCAACGGAGTCGACGGTTCGTCGATTAGATCCATGGTCTTCATTCTATGGCTCGTTCCGTCTTGCATCCAAAAGGCCTTTAGGGACACCTGCTCGATACCTGGCAGGGGCATAGAACTCCAACCGTGCAAAAAAAATTGGTTCCGGGGAGTCCTGCAAGTGTGTCTAGGGAGGTTCCGGCTGGGAACGCTAGCCACAAGTGCCCGGTGGATGATTTTCCAAAGTTGACCCCAATGTGCAAAAATTGCACACTCCTTGACCGAGAAAAACCTTAGTTTCCAAGATGGACCTACAAGGTGACACCCGGGCCATGGGACTGGAGGAGAGGGGCATCCCTAGCACTATCCGGAGGTCCTGAATCCAACGGAGTCGACGGTTCGTTGATCGGAGACATGGTCTTCATTCTATGGCTCGTTCCGTCTCGCATCCAAAAGGCCTTCAGGGACAACTGTTGGATACGTTCCGGGGGCATAGAACTCCAACTGTGCAGCAAAAGCTGGTTTCGGGGAGTCCTGCAAGTGTGTCTAGGGAGGTTTTGGCTGGGAGTGCTACCCACAAGTGCCCGGTGGATGATTTTCCAAAGTTGACCCCAATGTGCAAAAATTGCACACTCCCTGACTGAGAAAAACCCTAGCTTCCAAGATGGACCTACAGGGTGACACTGGAGCCACGGGACCGGAGGAGAGGGGCATCCCTAGCACTATCCGGACGTCCTGGATCCAACGGAGTCGACGGTTCGTCGATCCGAGCCATGGTATTCATTATATGGCTCGTTCCATGTCACATCCAAAAGGGCTTTAGGGACACCTGCTGGATATCTGCCGGGGGCATAGAACTCCAATCGTGCAACAAAACCGGGTTCCGAAGAGTCCTGCAAGTGTGTCTAGGTAGGTTCCGGCCGGGAACACTAGCCATTCCTGCCCGGTCGATGATTTTGCAAATTTGACCCCAATGTGAAGGCCATTCGAAAATCGCTAAAGGGGGCCATTTCTCATTTGGAGGCCCCTGGGTGTGCGTGGCCACTGTGGACAGGTCCACAATGGCCACGTTGACTTGTGGGAGCCGATGGAATCCAAGTTCGCTCGTCGATTTGGGTTCCGTGGCCCCGAAGCAAATCCCCAAAGTGACCCTAAATGGCCCCAGGGTGCCCAACTAGAACTCCCATAGTGCCCGAACCATGTATCGATTCACAAATCCGTCGATTCCGGTGGGTCCGGGGGTGTCGGGTTTCAACTGGGGGACCCCCCACAACATCCCTTGAAGACCTAGAAGCGGTGCCAATGGGCCATCTCCGGAGCTAGGGTTTTGCTCAGTGATGACCATTCCAAATTTGCTAAAGGGGTGCATTTCTCGTTCGGAGGCCCTTGGGCATGCGTGGCCACCATGGACAGGACCACAAAGGCCACATGGGCCTGTGGGAGCCGACGAAATCCAATTCTGCTCGTCGGTTTGGGTTCCGTGTCCCCAGAGCAAATCCCCAAAGTGTCCCTGAATGGCCATCACTGAGCAAAACCCGAGGTCCGGAGATGGCCCATTGGCACTGCTTTTGGGTCTTCAAGGCACGCCGTGGGGAGGCCCCTAACTGAAACCCGGCGTCCCAGACCCTCTGGAATCGACGGATTCGTGAACCGAGCCACGGTTCGAGCGCTATGGGCATTCTAGTCGGGCACCCTGGGGCCATTCATGGACACTTTGGGGATTTCCTCCGGGGCCACGAAACCCAAACCAGCGAGTGGAATTGGATTCCATCGGCTCCCACAGGTCCATGTGGCCATTGTGGACTTGTCCACGGTGGCCACGGATGCCTGGGGGCCTCCAGACGAGAAATGGCCCCCTTTAGCAATTTTGGAATGGCCATCGCTAAGCAAAACCCTAGCTCCAGAGATGGCCCATTGGCACCGCTTCTGGGTCTTCAAGGCTTGCTGTGGGGGGTCCCCTAACTGAAACCCGACGTTTCGGACCCATCGGAATCGACGGATTCACGAACCAAGCCACGGTTCGGGCGTTATGGGCATTCTAGTTGGGAACCCTAGGGCCATTCAGGGACACTTTGGGGATTTGCTTCAGGGCCACAGAACCCAAACCGGCGAGCGGACTTGGATTCCGTATACTCCCATAGGTCCACATGGACATTGTGGACTTGTCCAGGGTGGCCACGCATGCCTGGGGGCCTCCGGATGAGAAATAGCCCCCTTTAGTGATTTTGGAATGGCCATCACTGAGCAAAACCCTAGCTCCGGAGATGGCCCATTGGCATCGCTTTCGGGTCTTCAAGACATGATGTGAGGGGTCCCCTAGCTGAAACTCGACGTCCTGGACCCACCAAAATTGACGGATTCGTGAACCAAGCCATGGTTCGAGCACTACGGGCATTCTAGTTGGGCACCCCGGGGCCATTCAGGGACACTTTGGGTATTTGCTCCGGGGCCACATAACCCAAACTGGTGAGCGGACTTGGATTCCGTCAGCTCCTATAGGTCCACGTGGCCATCGTGGACCTGTCCACTATGGCCACGCACGCCCGGGGGCCTTTGGACGAGAAATGTCCCCCTTTAGCGATTTTGGAATGACCATCAGTGAGCAAAACCCTAGTTTCAGAGATGGCCCATTGGCACCGCTTCCGGGTCTTCAAGGCACGCTGTGGGGGGTCCCATAGCTGAAACCCAGCATCCCAGACCCACTGGAATCGACGAATTCATGAACCGAGCCACGGTTCGGGCGCTACGGGCGTTCTAGTCAGGCACCCCGGGGCCATTTAGGGACACTTTGGGGATTTGCTCTGGGGCCATGGAACCCAAACCGAAGAGCGGACTTGGATTCCGTCGGCTCCCACAGGTCCACATGGCCATTGTGTATCTATCCACAGTGGCCACACACGCCCGGGGTCCTCCGGACAAGAAATGGCCCCCTTTAGCGATTTTGGAATGGCCATCACTGAACAAAACCCTAGCTCCGGAGATGGCCCATTGGCACCGCTTTCGGGTATTCAAGGGACACTGTGGGGGGACCCCTAGCTGAAAATCGGCGTCCTGGACCCACTGGAATCGACGGATTCACGAACAGAGCCACGGTTCGGGCGCTACAGGCATTCTAGTTGGGCGCCTCGGGGCCATTCAGGGACACTTTGGGGATTTGCTCCCGGGCCATGGAACCCAAACCAGCGAGCGGACTTGGATTTCATTGTGGACCTGTCCATGGTGGCCACGCATGCCCGGGGGCCTCCGGACGAGAAATGCATCCCTCTAGCGATTTTGGAAGGGCCATCCCTGAGCAAAACGGGCATTCTAGTCGGACACCCCAGGGCCATTCTAGTGGTGATAACAAGTTTACTGTCTATTGAGTCTGATACTACATCCAAGAGCCGCTCAACCAACTTTGAGATAGAAAGCTCTGTAATTTTAGGATCTAAATTTATAATTGCCTTCTGGGTAGATTCAGGCATTCTTGAGGATCTAAATTTATAATTTCTTTCTGGATAGATTCAGGCATGGAATAATATTTGGCGGCACTTCCAAGCTCCCGAGACCATTTGGTTAGCCACAATATGTGCGACTCCTTCGACGAAAGATGAATTATGGTGTGGACGACAGCATTTGATACACTAGCTAAATCTATGTTGTTGGAAGCACTTACATATTTTAACAAAGGAGCGTTTTGCAGGTGACTTGAACATGTCCCATATAAACATGATCTTTTATAATATTTTTGGACACATTATGCTATGTATAAATTCTCTGGATGCATTCGATGGTTGTAACGATGGGAAATCCTGCACAAATATTAGTATGCAAACCACAAAATATATGTCTATATGTATCATAATAGTACTCAAATTCTACATGGTATCTACAACAACATGTATTGCGATCAATGCAAATTCTAACATACCAGGGTTTGCATTTTTCAAAGGACCTTTGGCCCAAGTTCAATTGTGTGTGCTCATTCTTGAACCTCTCATAGAGTTCTGTTTGTGTCGTCTCAAGGAAGTGCTTGACATGGGGTTCACCCCCCCTAACACTTTTTCTCAACTTTAAAACATCTCTTTGATTAGATGACGGTCTAGTGTTATCATGCCAAAAATTTTGCACTAGTTCTT